>OY987240.1:4873265-5413265 GCA_963920705.1 Odiellus spinosus
TATATAAATGTGCGTATATATATATATATATGTATATCAGTATATGTGTATATATATATATATATATATATATATATATATATATATATATATATATATATATATATATATATATATTGCCTTAAAATAAAGTAGTGCACAATCTCTACTTGCGCCAGAACTGCACCCCTTAGATAGGAGTAAGGTGTTCAAGGTCAAACTCTTAAAATAAAAACTATAACTTGAAGAAAGAAAACAGACTTCTTCAAGATAGAATTCAGAATGGAATCAGGACTCTTACAGGATAGAGGGCCTGAGGAGTGAGGAGTGAGAAACCAAAAAATAAAAACGGCCCTTCTAAGGGCCACCAAATATTAAGTAGAGGATTTGTCTCAAATGTATTGCAAATATTAAGCCTATATAGTTGGTCAATCACACTGATTATAACTTATAAGCCTATAAATTTTATAAGCCTATAAATGTCTGTAATTTTATTTTGATGTCCCAAATGCGTAGTGTAAACTATTTGGGTTCAACATTTTGAACTAATTTCAGAATTTTATCCATTTGTCACTCGCCAGAAATCAAAACTACATGTTAAATTTTACGTTTTTTTTCTTAGGGTGGCCCTTAAAAGGTCCTTTTTTTTTAAGTTTTTACTCGTAATCCGAGTCTGAAAATTGTGAATCCGCGAACCGGAACTTCTTCAAGACAGGGCGGCGGTCTATTGGGGAAACCTTTAGTTTTCCGAGTAACGGAACCCCTAAACGGTTGTATTCGATCTTCCTAGATTTCGGTAATGTCCTTTTTAACGCGTGTGCAAGGAGTATCCCCAGTGTTATACGCAGGGTCGGACTCGCATTCACCCAAGAAATGTTTCTGGGAGCTTACGTATTTAAATTGGCTACATCTGAGGCTCTTCTCGGGCGGGGTCTTTGAGTCCGATTCTGAGTCCGGGGAAATATCCGAGTTTAGAAAAATATTGGACGAATCAAACCATTCGCCAGGTTCTCCTCTGATATCATTCTCACTAGGAATAATTCGTCAAGCATGGATGAAGATTCCAGGGAAACATCTTCAGCACGGGATTTAGCTTTTTCAGAGAAGTTTGACTTAGGAAATTTCGGCAAAAAAAAACATTCAGGAACATTTTATGTTCGAAAAATGTCTCCCAAGTCCATCGAGAAAGGTTGTATTGCGCTGCAAATATTGCAAGAATGGAAAAGGGACAATACAATCAGAGTCCGCTAATAATTTTGAGCGACATATTCTGGTAATTATTTTTTTAATTAAGATAATGACATAAGGTGGCATTCTGTCTTAACGGAAAAAATTTACCATTTTTACCAGCAAAAGCATCCTGAGAAGTTTTTGAAACTTAAAGGGGAAAAAGGACATTGGAATGGATCCCGGAGATTGGCCATAAAAAGAGCGCTAAGAAATTAAAACAGACTGACCCGGAGCAACAACGCTACAAAAGGGCAGTTTTGGATTTAATTTGTACGAGCGGGCTCCCTTTTAGCCTTGTTGATGGTGACGGGTGGAAGAGATTCATGGACCAGGTAGCGCCACATTTGACAGTTCAGTGTCGAGGCACGGTAGTGAATGATCTGGAAGCGGCTATTAAGCAATTAAAGCCGAAAATAAAAGTAAGTTGCGGAGCCGACATTATTTTTCAAGTTGTTTTGAATTCTATTGATTTTTTTCCCTTTAAAAGGATCTTCTAGCTGGATTATCAAAAAGAAGCGTTCACCTGACATTGGATCTATGGAGTAGCCGCAGCCGGCAATCTGTCATGGGGGTGCGTTGCCAATTTATTGATGAAAATTGGGAGTTCAAAAACCTCCTCATCGCTTTTTCCCACTTTCCGGGAAAACACTCTGGGGAAGCGATCCTCCAAAGGATCCAAAAAGATTTGGAAGAAGTTGGCCTCCAACCATCCCAGGTAAGACAAAAAATTCTATATACTACTTACTATATATACCTAATGTTAACCAAGCCTCCACAGAGGAGCAAAATAATATCAGGCTAAAGCCCAGTTGTAAAATAACAATAACTCTTTTTCAGATATCCTGCTTATGCGCCGACAACGCAGCGAATATTACGAAAGCCCTAAACATGGGGCAGGTTTTCCACGAGCCATGGGCTGATGGAGAGAATACCGACAATGAATCGGAAAATGAACTAGATGATGGTAAGTTAAGGCAGAGTGTTATTGTTAATATCGAAAATTTGTAAAGGAGAAGGATAAAACCCAGATGTTAATATTATTAATTGTTGGAGTTTCTACTTTCACTATATTACCGCATCGAATCAAATTATATTTAAATAATGAAAATTTTCAACATTAACAGCATGGGACCCATTCACTATCATTTTTGCGAATGGCGAAAATAGGGAGGCAGAAGATGGGGAGGTAGAAGATGGAGAGGCTGAGCATGAGGAGGCAGAAGATGAGAATGCGAACGATCGAGCACCCTTAATAAATTGGGAAAGAAAATTCTGCATCGCCCATACACTCCAACTGGCTATCAATGATGCTATTAAGGAAGAAGCCCTTGCAAAACCACCTCTGGAGAATCTCCAGAAGTGGACGAATTTTTTTCGAAGGTCCGCGAAATGGACAGAGGAACTGAAAACTAGAACTGGTGGGAGAGACTTGAAGCAAGCGGGTGGCATAAGATGGAGCTCTCTGTTTTTCTCCCTGGAGCGATTTGTGGAGGTAATATGTATAACATTACATACGTTCACAAAGGGGGTTTCTTATAAGCTCCTGGTTGCGCAAGATCAAAAGGGCGTCCATGATGTCGGTTGTTATTTAATAAAAGCAATATTTGATTACAGGACAACATGCAAGAGGCCATGATTCACACCTTTTCGAAGGCAAACAAGGATAAAGTAAAGATATGTTTTGAAGTCCCCACAGATGAAGACGTTGAAGACACAAAGGAGTTGGTGGCCTTACTCAGACCACTGAAAAAGGCCACCGACTATTTTCAAAAAGGCGGTTCAATGGCCCCTAAGGTTTTAGGTGGCCTGTTAACGGTTTTCAAAGAGACGTTCGACGTCCAAATTGTAAAATTTGTCGGAATGAAAAAATCTCTGTTAGATGGGTTAGAAAACAGATTTGAAGACGTTTTGAATGACGAAACTTATATTTTGGCGTCAATACTAGACCCAAACCAAAAATTTCTGCTGTTCGAGAGTAAGTAGACCATTTTCCAAGTATTGTATTATTCTTATTATATTATTCTTAATATTAGACGAACTCATGATAGCTTCAATAAATTGGGCACTCATACTTTCTCGGTCTCGTTTAGAACTTCTCATTGAGTTCTATCAAAACCGGATATCATACCGACTTTTTAATTAACTCTCTTATAAGTAGTTTAAAACATGTTTTTCTTTCTAGGCAGCTACACCCACCCACCTTGGATTGAAACCCACCCAGGTTTTAAATGCCCAACCAAGACCAGGGCGGAGATTGTGCTCCAAAATGCAATTTTAAAGGAGAAAGTGGAAGACTTGGAACCTGTCAGGCCGCCAGCACCAACCGAGGAGAAGTACACCCATTCAGCTCTTTGGCTTTACCCTTGGCGTCAGCAGCCCCAAGGACGCCCATGAAGGAGGTGGAGTGTTACCTCAATGAGGCCAGATCGACCCAGCCAGATGTGGCCTTGCACTATTGGCGTACCAGAGCTAAGGAGTTCCCTACGCTTAGCATTTTAGCTAGGAGGTACTTGGCGGTACCAGCGACGTCAGCCGACGTCGAAAGATTATTTTCGATTGCTGGCTTCATTATGAGAGCCAGAAGAAGCTCTATAACACTGAAACATGTTGCTGACATTCTCGTATACAGGGAATATAGGAATCTCAGTTTTAATTAACCTTCTGAGGTACATAATTTTGAATGTTATGTGTATATATGAGCGTTATGTGTATATATGAGCGTTATGTGTATATATGAGCGTTATGTGTATATATGAGCGTTATGTGTATATATGAGCGTTATGTGTATATATGAGCGTTATGTAAATATATGAGCGTTATGTAAATATATGAGCGTTATGTAAATATATGAGCGTTATGTAAATATATGAGCGTTATGTAAATATATGAGCGTTATGTAAATATGAGCGTTATGTAAATATATGAGCGTTATGTAAATATATGAGCGTTATGTAAATATATTAGCGTTATGTAAATATATGAGCGTTATGTAAATATATGAGCGTTATGTAAATATATGAGCGTTATGTAAATATATGAGCGTTATGTAAATATGAGTGTTATGTAAATATATGAGTGTTATGTAAATATACGAGTGTTATGTAAATATACGAGTGTTACGTAAATATGAATGTTATGTTACGTAAATATGAATGTTATGTTACGTAAATATGAATGTTATGTTACGTAAATATGAATGTTATGTTACGTAAATATGAATGTTATGTAAATATTAATATTATGCATATATTAATATCATATATATATTAATAACTCAAAAAATAAATGATTTGATGCAAAAATTGGATAGTAACCACCATTGTTTTAAAAGTTTTTAACAGCAACGTTTTAGTAACTCGCAGTTCAAGAGACTTTTAAGAAACCATTCATATATTTAATTAGTTAATCTCAAATACTTGCTTATTAAATTGAACTTATTTATCTACCACTTTTCATTTAACTTAATTGCCTTTGATTTAACAATTTATTTCTGTTTAAAACATTGTCCAATTTTTGAACAAACCAAACTTGTTTTTTTATTTTTACAGATGATAATATTAAATAACCTTTAAAAAGGGTTTCCCCAGAAACAGGAATTTTTATTTCTACATATTTATGGAGGAATAAATTACGTTACCCAACTTCTTGACTTCTAGCCCGTATCCTATCCCAAAATTCGACCAGTTCGATTGGCGAGCACAATGGCAGCCTCGACTC
Organism: Odiellus spinosus; assembly: GCA_963920705.1. Classification (NCBI taxonomy): domain Eukaryota; kingdom Metazoa; phylum Arthropoda; class Arachnida; order Opiliones; family Phalangiidae; genus Odiellus; species Odiellus spinosus. Next base: position 4,878,192 of record OY987240.1, read on the forward strand.
GAAACTTCATGACGTTACGATATGATGATTAATGGCCGTGAGTTTTAAAAAAAGAGTGTTTAGGAACAAAACAGGTAAATAGAGCTCTGACGTCATTAGGCAAACTGGCTTGAATTTTAGGAAGGCTCGCTAGTATACGCCAGGGGATGGGATTCCGCCTATTCCCACCACTTGACGATTGGTTGCAGAGTCACCCACCGCAAGGATTCAGTCTGCCAAATGTTGTGGAGCGAAAAACGCACGACTATCTTTTATTGGTTAATTATTTATAATTGGACACGCGAAGTTGCACTTTAGGAAGTAGAAGTAGTCGATGGCCGGAACTTTAGAGGTAACTTGTTGCGAATTAAGACTATAGTTAATAAGATTTAAAAAAAAACGCGAAAGTCCAAGAAAATTTAAAGAAATTAATTATAAATGTAGTCTATTCACGACCGAAACGCCGCCTCCTAACTTCCTAAGGCGTTATTTATCCCTATGAGGTATTTTTTCCATAAGAGCAGACGATGTTTAGATCAGGAATTCATTAAAGCAGGATCTCTACAAGTGATAATTTCGCTTCAAATTCATAAAATTATGTACAGGCGTATGGTATGTAGGTATTTTAAATATCCTAAATAAGTTGAAAAATGTATTTCATAGGCATGGGCCTTCCGTTTTCAAAAAAGATTTTTCAAGTTTTTGTTTCCGCTTTTATTGTCTATTCTTCGAATGCAAAAAAAAAAACAAAAAAAAACAGAAAAAAAAACAAATATAAAACTAATTTAGATATCTGCAAAAAAAGCTTGTTGAAAAGAAAAGCCTATTCGAATCTTTGAACCATTGAAAACATTGAAAGTAAAAGGTGGATTTTTATCCCAAAAAATCTCGTTTGAAAATGGGCCTTTACGCCTACTGCCCCGCACCTAATTGCCGATCCTACACCTTTGTAATCCTTTTTATTGGATTTTATCAAGGTTGGGTCAAAGTCAGATTTTATATAATCAGTGATATTTATATCAGTGTGACGTAACGCGACGTCACCCACGCTATTTCCTATAAGAAAAAAGTTCCCTACAAAATGGCCGCCATGGTCAATGCTATGGACGGATGGGCGCCCGCAGGAAGTTTTGCAAGGGGAGGGGGGCAATTGATAATTTTGGTGTAGCCGAAGGGGATAATGGGGGTCTGGGGATATTTTTGGAAAACGTAAACTATTAATTGTTTAACGTATCTTTTAACTGATCCTTATCAATTTACCGAAATTATCATAAACATTAGATTGAATAAACCAGAAGTCCAGCATTAAAAAAATGGTGTATTTAACCTTGTTCAACGAACAAGGTTATTTAACCTTGTTCAACGAACAAGGTTAAGTACACCATTTTTTAATATATAATTCACAAATAGTGTAAAGTTTAAGAAAATATACATTTATAATTTCTCTCACTTTTTTTTTATTTTTTGCTTTCGTGCAAAAATAACCTTGAAAATTTAAAACGAGTCAAAACCTAGCCTCTATTGAGTATTGACTGCCACTAAAAAAAAGAAACTTCATCCTATAAACAAAAACCATGTAAAAAATATTAAAGTTTAAAATATATCGAGGGATACCTCGATATTACTTTAATTCTTTGTATGCTTTATTTTCAAAATTTAAACCTAAAGCTAAACGGGCGCGGTTTATAGCGATTGTAGTCTTTGCCACTACTGTAAAAGTTCAAACTTGGAGGAGAGAGTAGGATGGAGTGGAATTCTCTATAGGTTTAACACGAGAGGTATTTCCCATCTATGGAATTAAAAATTACCCAGAATGCCTCGGGTTTTGGTTGGTTACAAACTGTATGTAGCACCTAGTTTTAGTAATGAGAAGTTATATATTTTCGAATTCGTTAGTCGCGTCTGCTCGAGTTTTGTGGTAAGCTAACCAAGGGTTACCGTTAACATTAAAATTTGAACTGGAGACTGTACTAGCTTGGTACTAGGTATTGTTAAAAAGGAGAATAATGGTTAAATACTGTTGTTATTTGGAGTATTTTATTAAGATTTTTATTTTATTTAGATTTTTTAATTTAGATTTAATTCGATTTATTTATTTAGATTTAATTAGATTTTTTATTTAGATTTATTTTGATTTTTATTTAGATTTATTTATATAAATTGTTTATTTAGAATTTTTGTTTAGATCTATTTAGATTTTTTATTCAAATTTTTATTTTTATTTAGATTTAACTTAAACTATCGAGAATTCCATTTAGATTTGTTCCTCGGAGGAACTTCCATCGAGTACACCTACCCTCCTCCAAGCTCCAACGATATTCCCTACCTCACGTGACCTCTTAAATAAAATGATTCATTTTTCTACCAAGAGGTGGCAGCGCTTACTGTAACCAACCGCGGAAAGCATTTTGGGATTTTTACACAGCATCAGATGGCCACCCACTTTTCCACTCCATCCTACTCTCTCCTCCAAGGTTCAAATTAACCAGTTAAATCCTTAGCCTGACAAATTAAGTGGCGCCACTTCACAGCAAGCACACGAACTATAATCTCAATATTAAATGACTGGCCACTTGGCGGCAAACACTGAAACTACAATAATGTTATATTTAAATAAAATTAGTAAATCTATTAATTTGTATAATTTTGATCGTGTTAGAAGTTTTACAAATATTTTCTGAGATAAATATTGAAAATTAATTTAATTCAATTAACTGCTATTCTCACTTTCGAAAAAGAAGGGTAGTAAAATCATTATTTTCTCAACCTTAAAAAAGAAGATAGGTAATAGTCAGGCAGACCCCCCCTTCTTGAAAAAGAAGGACTACCCCCTTCTCAAGCAATCTTCCCTCTTTGCTAAGGAAGGAAAATATTAAAAAAGGTAAACTCTCCTTCTGAGCCAAGTTCCTTCTTTTCAAAGAAGGGAGGGAAAAAAGTCTAAGAGGGGAAGGCCCAGAGCCCTCCTAGAAAAGCCTACTTCTCCTCATTTCTTTCCCTTCAGTTTCATTTTGAGGAAGGGAAGAGACTCAAGAGAGAGAATTTTTTCTTCCTCTTCTGAGAAGCAGAAGCGTGAGTCGGCGGTGTCGCCGTCGTCTGTGTCAAGGAAGTGGAAGTTTGTCTTCGGGAAGAAAACGCGAAATTCCCACCACTGGACTCCTGGTATCACGTTTCTTGGCCCATGGTCCAATACCAATTTGGTTTTCATTTCTTACTGTTGACCATAAAAACCAACCGTCAATCTGCCAGAATCCGCCCTAATAAAGCGTATCGTATCTGGGTGGATTATTCCACCAGATCCGCGACGGACGATATAGCTATAACCAATTTCAGACTAAAGTAGAAACGAACGGATTTATTCATTTTAAGCTGAATAACTACACGGTATATGAAAAAAAAAACTAATTAAAACGAAAAAAATATATTAATAATTGCTATATGTGCAAAAATGCGTTTCGTTTTAAATATAACTTTTTAACAGATAATCATTTGTGGTGCCCACCTTCATCAAAACGGAATTTGTCCAGGGAAATTAATCAATTTAGAAACTTTCTGAAATTAAAACGTATTGTCGAGCATTTAATTATCTATCCAATGGTACTAGCGTCATATCTGGGCCCTAACCCGAGTTATTAATTCACATAGGGAAAACATTTTAATCAAAAATATATGCGAATTAATGAGGGGGGTTTGCATTTTGGCTAATATCTCCGCTCACACACATAGGAACCTTCTGAAATTAAAACATATTGTAGAGCATTTAATTATCTATCCAGTGGTACTAGCGTCATATCTGGGCCCTAACCCGTTTTAGAGTTATTAATATTAATTCACATAGGGAAAACATTTTAATCAAAAATATATGAGAATTAATGAGGGGTCTGCATTTTGGCTAATATCTCCGCTCACACACATTGGAACTTTCTGAAATTAAAACATATTGTCGGGCATTTAATTATCTATCCAATGGTACTAGCGTCATATCTGGGCCCTAAGCCGTTTTGGAGTTATTAATATTAATTCAGATAGAAAAAAATCTCTACTCAAAAATATACATATAGAAAATTGTTAAGGGGGTTGGAAATTGGAATTACTGCTAATATCTCCGCTCACACACATAGGAACCTTCTGAAATTAAAATATATTGTTGAGCATTTAATTTTCTATCCAATGGTACTAGCTTCATATCTGGGCCCTAAGCCGTTTTAGAGTTATGAATATTAATTCACATAGGGAAATCATTTTAATCAAAAATATATGAGAGTTATTGAGGGGGGGTTTGAATTTTGGCTAATATCTCCGCTCACACACATAGGAACCTTCTGAAATTAAAACATATTGTAGAGCGTTTAATTATCTATCCAATGGTACTAGCGTCATATCTGGGCCCTAACCCGTTTTAGAGTTATTAATATTAATTCACATAGGGAAAACATTTTAATCAAAAATATATGAGAATTAATGAGGGGGTCTGCATTTTGGCTAATATCTCCGCTCACACACATTGGAACTTTCTGAAATTAAAACTTATTGTCGGGCATTTAATTATCTATCCAATGGTACTAGCGTCATATCTGGGCCCTAAGCCCTTTTGGAGTTATTAATATTAATTCACATAGAAAAAAAAATCTCTACTCAAAAATATACATATAGAAAATTGTTAGGGGGGTTGGAATTACTGCTAATATCTCCGCTCACACACATAGGAACCTTCTGAAATTAAAACATATTGTTGAGCATTTAATTTTCTATCCAATGGTACTAGCGTCATATCTGGGCCCTAAGCCGTTTTAGAGTTATTAATATTAATTCACATAGGGAAAACATTTTAATCAAAAATATATGAGAATTAATGAGGGGGGTTTGCATTTTGGCTAATATCTCCGCTCACACACATAGGAACCTTCTGAAATTAAAACATATTGTAGAGCATTTAATTATCAATCCAATGGTACTAGCGTCTTATCTGGGCCCTAACCCGTTTTAGAGTTATTGATATTAATTCACATAGGGAAAACATTTTAATCAAAAATATATGAGAATTAATGAGGGGTCTGCATTTTGGCTAATATCTCCGCTCACACACATTGGAACTTTCTGAAATTAAAACTTATTGTCGGGCATTTAATTATCTATCCAATGGTACTAGCGTCATATCTGGGCCCTAAGCCCTTTTGGAGTTATTAATATTAATTGACATAGAAAAAAAATCTCTACTCAAAAATATACATATAGAAAATTGTAAGGGGGGGGGGGGGTTGGAATTACTGCTAATATCTCCGCTCACACACATAGGAACCTTCTGAAATTAAAACATATTGTCGAGCATTTAATTATCTATCCAATGGTACTAGCGTCATAACTGGGCCCTAAGCCATTTTGGAGTAATTAATATTAATTAATCAAAAATACGGAAAATTATTAGGGAGGGGGTTGGAATTTTGGTTAAATTCTTCGCTCACACCAGAAGCCGATGAAACCCTCCTTTGAAGTCTACAACTCTAATGTTCCATATAGCGCTCCTCTCTGTATGGGTAAAATTCACAATTTTACGAGATCGGAGGGGTCCTACTTCATACCCCCTGTCTACAGAAAATTCGGTTCGTATGCAGAACCTCTTAGAGGTTTTGACTTTAGAGGGTTTGCCTTTAGAGGTTTCGCCCTTTGATTTACATGAAATGCTTTGCCCCTTAATTAAGTATTTCTAAAACATCCAAGAGCACAAGCTCTAACTATTTTATAGGTTTAGCTCTTACGAACTATAAAAGTGGCAAAACCTCTAAAATCAAAACTTCTAGGGGGGTATAGTTCTCTCCCCTCCTCCCTCTAAAAGCAGAACCTCTTAAAGGGAGCCCAAAGGGGGTGCAAAAGACCAATATGGGGGGGAAGACATTTTTATAAAACGTCACTATCACGTGATAGGGAACTATTTTTCGTGAAGAGCCCTGGCGTAAATAGGCATCATCCGGATCCGGGGTGGAGCCACGAGGCCCACGTTGTAATTTAGGCTCTTTAGGAAATCGTCGTCAATTTGGCAGAATCGGTCGTCCATTTGGCCAGAGGAATCGGCCCAAAAACTTTCCCAGATTCTGCCAGACTCGCGACTCGAGATATGGCCTAAAACCATTTTCAGACCTACCTATCAAGATTTAGTTTTCGACGAATTTTACGGTAAAAACGTTAAAATTAGGGGTAACTGAAATCATTTATGATAATATTCATTATTTTTAATATTTTAACTACAAAAATATTTGTAGAAAAAAGCATTTAAACTAAAATTGGCAAAATTTTATGTAATCGCCTCACAATAGATGGCGCCTTGATGACGAATAAAGCGTCAAAATTCAAACTGGCTTTTTCACATATACTGTATATTTCTCAAGGGGGTGCATAAAAAGCCATATAACTCGGCTCAAAAACGGTCAAAGTTTTTTAAATAATTCTCAATTATTCTAATTAAACTCCTCTTTCGAATGAGATAGGTCTCGTTAAAAACATGTCTTTCCTTCATTAGGAAATAAAATTATGAAAATTAGGAAAAAACTAGTTTTCTCACATATTATATACCATATAAATATCAGGGGGGTACATAAAAAGCCATATAACTCGGCTCAAAAACGGTCAAAGTTTTTTAAATAATTCTAAATTATTCTAATTAAACTCCTCTTTCGAATGAGATAGGTCTCGTTAAAAACATGTCTTTCCTTCATAAGGAAATAAAATTATGAAAATTAGGAAAAAACTAGTTTTCTCACATATTATATATAATATAAATAACAGGGGGTACATAAAAAGCCATATAACTCGGCTCAAAAACGGTCAAAGTTTTTTAAATAATTCTCAATTATTCTAATTAAACTCCTCTTTCGAATGAGATAGGTCTCGTTAAAAACATGTCTTTCCTTCATTAGGAAATAAAATTATGAAAATTAGGAAAAAACTAGTTTTCTCACATATTATATACCATATAAATATCAGGGGGGTACATAAAAAGCCATATAACTCGGCTCAAAAACGGTCAAAGTTTTTTAAATAATTCTAAATTATTCTAATTAAACTCCTCTTTCGAATGAGATAGGTCTCGTTAAAAACATGTCTTTCCTTCATAAGGAAATAAAATTATGAAAATTAGGAAAAAACTAGTTTTCTCACATATTATATATAATATAAATAACAGGGGGTACATAAAAAGCCATATAACTCGGCTCAAAAACGGTCAAAGTTTTTTAAATAATTCTCAATTATTCTAATTAAACTCCTCTTTCGAATGAGATAGGTCTCGTTAAAAACATGTCTTTCCTTCATAAGGAAATAAAATTATGAAAATTAAGAAAAAACTAGTTTTCTCACATATTATATACCATATAAATATCAGGGGGGTACATAAAAAGCCATATAACTCGGCTCAAAAACGGTCAAAGTTTTTTAAATAATTCTCAATTATTCTAATTAAACTCCTCTTTCGAATGAGATAGGTCTCGTTAAAAACATGTCTTTCCTTCATAAGGAAATAAAATTATGAAAATTAAGAAAAAACTAGTTTTCTCACATATTATATACCATATAAATATCAGGGGGGTACATAAAAAGCCTTATAACTCGGCTCAAAAACGGTCAAAGTTTTTTAAATAATTCTCAATTATTCTAATTAAACTCCTCTTTCGAATGAGATAGGTCTCGTTAAAAACATGTCTTTCCTTCATTAGGAAATAAAATTATGAAAATTAGGAAAAAACTAGTTTTCTCACATATTATATACCATATAAATATCAGGGGGTTACATATATATATATAACTTATCTCGGCTCAAAAACGGGGAGTGTGGATAGAACCCATACTGATAGATGTGATAGATGGCGCCACTGATTTCATCCAGAGGGAAGATACGGTATTTTAAATCACTATTACCATGTGGGATAGGACCTAAGTGAGGTTTGTAGTGTTTAAAACTGGGTTTATAGTCATTCATTGGACGAATCAAGTAATAAATTATCAAACTACAATATGAAGAGAGTTCTTTAAAATAAAAGAACGAGCTCTTGCCACTCAATTCGGGAAAAATCCGGAGATAAGAAAAAAGCGCTTTTTATTTTTAGGTTTTATTGGTTAAAATGGTAGTTAGGTTATGGTTATTACGGTAGACAAATTAAATAGACAGTTAAAGAGAAAATTAAGAAAAAGACAATAAAGTTAAGAATTAGACAATTAATAAAAAGACAATTAAATTTAGAAAGAGACAACGCCTCTTTTTTCGGCAAGCTGATGAAAAAAAAGGAGTTGGTACTCTCCGTTATATGGTGGATTCTGAACATTAATATGTTCTATATCCCCCATATAACCGAAAGTTATGTTTATCCTTGATTTTGTATGAAAAGGATCTTGGTACGCGATGTTGCCAGGTTTGCTGGCAGGTCCCTTTCATCAACAACAATGATACATGTGTCAGGTCAACTGACTTTTGTGCAATAAAAATTTTGCTTTTTAAATTTATTTAACATCAAAACCGATTAGTTTCACCTCTGTTGTACAGGTTGTACAACAGTGGCTACTTACGACTCTCGCCACGGGAAGGCTGGTTTGATGTATTTGGAAAAATCCTTTGAGAGTCATTAGATAGGTTGAATAAGTAGAAGGGATTTTTAATTTGTGATACGTATAAATCCCTCTTATTCAATCTTCCTAACCATGGTATAAAGGGTTTACAGCGTTATTTTGGACGAGGACCTTTAGTGCTCTTACCAATTTCTGTTCCGGTGTAAATGTTCACCATGTAAAACTTTGCTACCCATTGCTTGAGGCAAGAATTCATATACAAATATAGAATGATCAATATATTGCTTTTAATTTATATATAGTAAAACTTTAGGCAATTCACATTTAAATTTGGATTATATAATTTATGAAGAATTAATTTTAAACTAGCATAATGTAAATTTTAGGTAAATAATTAATTACTGTTACTGCATGCAATGCATTTAGTTAGCAAGTTTTAATAGACGAAAGTCTTTCGAAATTTTGGTCTATTTTGAGGTAAACCTCTTTTTTTCTGTTTTTTTTTTTTTTTTTATGTAGGGCACAACACGAAAGTTGGATATGGACCTGGGGAGAAGTTGAAGGTAACTTAGCCATTTCTGCTGTTCCACCATAGAAAATATAGTATGTTAAACTAAATTTTCTATGATATGATTCCACCATCAATTCTCACTGGTGAACCTATACACTTGCTGGATGTAGAAAATTCTACTCCGTTGTGCGCCACATTCCAAAATAGGTTATTTTCCCTTTAAACTGGCATTCTTTTAATAAAGAAACAGATTCATGGAATTTGAAAATAAATGTTGCCACTTATGATGAAATTCTTCCACTCATCATTTCGTTTTTATAAATTTCTCTGCATCTACGAATGTCTTCGTCAGCCTTTTGCCTGCCCGGATATTTGATTACAAGCCATTTTGCGTACAAACACGTTATTGGGCCGCAGTTATACCCGTTTGCCTCCGGTGGAAAATTAACGTCAGCTTGTTTAATCTTCCACTTTTGTTCAATGTTCCCAGAGGCTCGGCGTAAAGCTTTTTCGATTTTATTCGCTTCTTCTACGTGCTCCGTTCGTGAGCTACCAATCGTGAGTAAATCATAAATAGTTAGCTCAAACGATAGTACTGAATCGACCGTCGACAATTGTTTAATAGCAAACATATAAAAGTGCTCGGCTCGTGCCATGATAATTAAAAATGTATCATATGTTTGTATTTTTTCAAATATCATCTCTAACCACGCTAAATTTAAGTTTTGAACATCTGATCGCAATATATGTTGATATAAATCATTCGAAACGAAATCAAACGTAAAGCAGTTTCTTTTAAGCATTTCGAAATATTCTATCAACATTTTATCAACGAAAAAACGATCCGTTTTCAAAATTTCGTATTCTTTTTTTCCTAATTGAAAGTTGCCAGTTTCATGTACTTTGACTTGATCATTGGTATCAGAAGTCAAATCTATTGTATCTTTCACCTGGTGAATCTTACCACCAAGCCAAATTTTCCTCTTATCCCTATCTGATTTTTCAAAATTATTAGTTTGATTATACCTACTACCACACCTTACATATTGTTTTCGATAGTTCTGTTGGAAAAGGTCGCGTTTCCTTTTGATTTTGTCCTTTGACTTTGGCGTTTCTTCGGGACTTAATTTTAATTTCTTAGATGGAGGTTGTTGATAAAGCCCTTTCGTTCTGTTGGACGCGTCTTCCCTAACTTCAGGTTTAGTTTTTTTGAAAATCTCGGCAATTTCTTTAAAATTATCGCGGCTATTTTGATTTGGGATGTGACTATGAGCATTAATTAACGCTCGCCTGAACAAATTTTGGTTAAATCTATACAACTTTTTAACTGTTTCATCTAATCGCGATTTTGTATAGATTAGGCCTCGCTCCTTAACAATTCTATTGAAACCCTCAATGTGACCTTGAGTCGGTGCCTCATGATCAAGAAAGTTAACCAATCCATCTTTGAAATGGGTCCTAGGCTGGTAAGACTCTGGGACCAATTTAGAGTGAGCCTTAAAATGCCTGCTTAAATCCCCCTGTAGCAGCTTGGTCCATAAAGGTGTTGTGGGAAGGTAATTTTTTTTAAAATATGCTAAAAGTTCGGGGCTGAGATACTCATTTTTAGACTGAGATGTACTACTTGAAACGTGGGAAGCTATATCCGCCTTTGCACGCTCGATAATTCCATCGGCAAGGTCTTTGAAAAATCTATTACCATCACCCCCTAATAAATTTTCTTCTTCGTTAAAACTAGTTCCGGTTGTCGGGCTATAAGGTGGGCACACAGTAGTACCGGTAATACTTTGGTCTAAACTACTGATTACTCCACTGATTGTCAATTTATCCGCCCAGTCAGATATATTTTGGAAGTTCGTTTCAAGCAGCTCAGTTTCCTACCCTGAGAGAAGCACGATAGCCGTAGAGTAAATTCTATGCTTTAAATCTTCTAACAATGAGCTGTTTAATAATACGCTAATCATATACATGCCTAACTTATGCTTACGAGCTGAAGTGCTATAAAACCTTTTCATGAGCCTACTAGCGTCTTTCATCATATGGCAAATTCCGCATTGAATAACTGTAATTTGTAATTCATCCCCATTAGCTCTGCCCTCTAAAATTTTCTGACAAACATCTAAGTACTGTTTTAAACTCATTCCGTTGCACACCCTCAGAGCCGCGGTTATTAGAACGAGACTTCGGTCACTAGAAATAACAGCAGGGTATGTAATACTAGGTTTCCCTGCTAGCCCTTTTTGCGCTTGAAGGAAGCTAAAAAGAAATTTGGTTAAAGTACGCGCGCTCTGGTCTTCGGTTATTAGCTCCGCTATAGGTAAAGGAATAGATTTCTTATCAATTTCGGGGCACCTCATGACTATCGGATAGTACATGAAACTTTTTGAATTTTCAGTAGCCGCTACCGATCCCGTTCCGTCCCAAAACCAAATGTCGCGCCTAGCATGATTTCTAGCGTAATTAACCGAGGCTCTGCTGTACAAATGAACGGAACGAGGCTTACTTCCTATTTCCTGAACGTAAGAACCATATTCGGTGTGTTTTCCGAGCAAATCTAGAGACTCACATAAATTTTTAGATTCCAATTGCTTTTGGTATGCTTCATGCTTTATTTGTCGCATCGTACCTGTTCTAAGAGTAGACTCTATTAAGTTCCCCCTAGCAATGTCATTCGGTGAAGCTTTTGAATCAAGATCCCAAAGAACATCCAAGGGTTTTATCCTTGGATTAGCCAAAAAATGCTCGTATCTGACGGCAAGCAATACTCTGGGGATCATGTTCAGGGTTACCTTTATTAGTAATAACCACTTCAAAATCTTTGAAAATTTGAATTTTGCATACAGCCAGGCAAGGTCTTGGCGTAGCCTTGCTCCTAGAGCAGTATAAATTGCAGATAAAAAGTAAATCGCTAAGGATGCTATTGTCTGGTGCGTAATGATTAAGAACGTTCCACATGCAGTGCGGATTCTGTTCTTTAAGAATTATGTCTAAAGGTACTTTATAATGACTATAATCTAGAGTTTTGGCTGATAAGCGACCACTACTCATTTTAAGCCATACGTCATTTGAAATTGAAAATTTTACTTTCTGGGGAACCTTATGGCTGATCTCTTTCTGATCGTCAATGCGTAGAACGTCTTTACAAATTTCATCAGACATTGACATAAGACTTTCCCCGGAAATTGATTCACTATTGTTTAAGGAATCTTCCGAATCAATGCTCTCAAAATCAATTCCCGGACTCAATGGCTTTGGTTTTTCTGGGGTATTTAATACTTGGGTAGTTACGTTCTGGTTATTATGAAATGAGGTTTGAGGTTCTAAAACCAAAAAAGAGAAAGGGGCAGCATTAAATATGTCTATAGGCATATCATTTCTAGTGTCTCGATTTCCAGTTGAGTCTGAGTCAGAGTGATTAATTGAACTTTGTAAAGTGTTTGGATTGGCCAAGGTCTTTTCCTGCAATTCATAAAACGCCATAACCCAGTCTTCGTGAATTTTAGGATCATCAACAGTTTTAACCATTGAGTCGTTGTAACACACCCAAGTATTTAAAATAAGCTTAGAGAAAGCCACGTAATGGCTAGCCTTATTTACTTCCCCGTAATGCAGTACACAACTTCTTAGTTCATATTGAGATCCTAAATATTCGATCTTGGGCTCTAACAAACAAGGCTGGCGATTTCTGTTTATTTCGTCAGCGGTTCTTGGGCAGCGAAAAATCAACTTTTTGTGGGGGTGAGTTAAATTGTTAATTCGTTTCATTAGTTTATTTTCGCCGGTACAGGGACTATCAACTCCGTTTATATCGGTACCATTTCCAAGACATGGTCGAGTTGGTTTTGGTTCAATTTCAGGCGCAGATGTGTATTCAGAAATTTTTGACTTAGAAGCGTCTAAAACCAAATACTTCACGGTTCCATCCCGAGAAAACCGCTTATTACCGCATTCTTCACAATAGTATGTGAAATCGAATAAAGAATTAAAACTATTTCCTAAAAAGGGACTAATGTAAGAAAACAATTCCTGGGGATCTTGCATGGTGTCAAATGCTAATCTATTTTTCGATATTTCATCTACGTGATGGAGGAGTGGGGCAATTTCGTGAGATTTCACGGGGTACATAGAGTTCTCCGAAAGTTTTCTTAAAAAATCGGCTAGAATATCATCAGAAATGTTGGTCATATTTAACTCAATTATTTCTAATAAAGCTTGCATAAGAGAGGAGACCCAGCAATTCAAGTGGGCATTTTCAATGCCCCTCCTCATTACTGATTTTTGGCACCGTGGACACTTAATTTGTTTATCTCGTTTAACGTTATTAGTCGTGTTAGGGCTGTCGCGTAAACCTGCGCATCTGAAATGAAACCAATCTTGGCACCCTGTACACATAAAATAAGGCGTGTTGTCTTCGGGCTTATGACAAACACAATACAATTTAACTGGTTTTTTTTGAGAGGAGGGTAAATCATTCCCTCTTCTCGTTTTGGTTTTATTTGTCGTTCAGTCCTTCTCATATTTTTGCTAATCCCAGTCTGAGCTCTGGGGCTAAAAGGGTTTTGTATTGGAGGAGGATCTGGACGTTTCTCCTTCCTAATCGGTTGCTCCTGGGGAGGCTTAACAGTTTGCTCTTCGATGGACTCAAACGGTTGGTCCTCGAGAAGTGACATAATGTGCCCTTTGATGGACTCAACGGATAGTCCTGGTCGATTTCCAAAACCGGAAGTCTAGAGAACCTCGCGAAAATTTTGGCGGGGAAAACTTTTTGTCACGTGATCGTCCGCCATCTTTTTGTAGTGTGAAAATAGCTACAGACTAACCAACGCCTCCTATACTTTATCATATAGGAAGCGTTGGACTAACAACTTGAATTTGGTTTGTGGGAAATAAAATTAGAAATAGTCTGGCAACCTGTTACTACAAAAAGATGGCGGCGCGGCTATGAGACAAGGGCCCATTTCCGGCAAATCGACCAGGACTATTGGTCCTCGAGATGAGCGTTACCGTATTTTTCTTCCGTCAACTCGATTAGTGATTGACTTTCGGTTGAATCTGTTGGTTTTTCAGCAAGAGCATCAACCGTAAAATCAATCTGCTCATTTTCGGAAGAAAGGAACGGATTTATTTCTCCACTTGGGGCAAAAACATCGCATGCCTTTTCTTCCATCGTAAATTGGACAGACAAGATTGATTGCGCCAAATGTGTCGGATTAATCGATTGGTCCGCGTTTGGGAAAATCGATTGATCCTCTATCATTTGTATGGTGTTGAATTTGATTTATATATATATATATATAACTGTAAAATTGTTTACTTATGTATTGGTATCGTTTAGTAGAAATTTGAACTTAAAAGGGCACGTGATTATAAATAACGGTTAAGGGCGCGTAAAAATAGAATAAAAAGGAAAAAACATATTATTATTGTTTTAGTGGTAACACGCGCCTGTCACGAAATTAATGTTTAACTCGAGCTAGTTTTTTAAATGAATTGTTAGGCTTAGCACAATAATAAAATCATTATTTTTAAACTTAAACTTTCGACTCTATAATGTTAAATTAAGACTTCAACCTTTCGACATTTCGGTATTCGAGCTAGGATATTCTCTCAAAAAAAAAGGAAATTACATTTTTTATGGTGCCGAAACCCGGGAGATTGCCTGCTATAATGCCGAGAAATAGACCAACACGTATTGAAATTGACAACATGGAAAGAAAGAGTACTCAGCGAGACGTGTTGCGAAGACTTACGACTACAATTTTACGTAATTTGGAAGAAGAATTGACGGAAGAAGAAACGAACAGGGATACTGTTGAAAACCTGCTTAATCAACTTGAAGCGAAAATGATAAAATTACGACAACTCGACTCCGACATTGAAGATCTGATACCTCTGGCAAATATTGAAGATGAGTGTACAGAAACAGAACATTTTAACGAACAGATCATAACGGTGAAACGAAGAGGACAACAGTATTTAGAACGAACCGCCGTAATTATGCCAAACGAACGAGTCCATAATCAACAAAATGTTGACAACGACGGACGGCGCAGACCCCAGACTGGAATCAAATTGCCGAAACTTGAGATTGATAGATTCAACGGCGATCCAATTCTTTGGCATGGATTTTGGGCACATTTCGACGCAGCGGTTCATCAGAACAATAACCTTAGTGACGTTGAGAAATTCGGTTATCTTCGATCTTATCTTGGAGGCAAGCCTGCAACTGCTATATCAGGTTTAGATATGACCGCTCAGAACTACGACAAAGCCGTATCGCTATTGAAAGCTCGATTTGGCCGAAAACAAATAATAGTGAGTTCACATATGAATCAATTATTAAGTCTAGAACCTGTGAAAAGGTCCGCCGATTTGAGTGGACTTCGAAATCTATACGATAAGTGTGAGATTCAAATCCGAAGTTTAGAATCTCTTGGAATTCTAACGTCTACCTACGAAGCGATGTTGAACTCATTACTTCTGAAACTCATCCCTGCTGACTTATCTCTAGAATTTAGCAGAAAATATCCCGAAGACCGAGATTACAGCGTTGAAGAATTACTACAATTTATTCGCAATGAATTGGAAGGACGTGAACGACACGCGCTTTTAACGAACTCGGCTAAGGAGAATGAAAACAGCAAGACAAGTACACAATCTCATAATAGTTGGGATAGATCAAGAAAGTTTGGCCGTCCAGACTATCCGAAGCAAATCGCTTCGACAGCGGCTCTGAATACCTTCACTGAGACAAGTTGCTTGTTCTGCCCGAACGCCACACATACGACAAACGAATGTAAGTCTTTAACGGTGTCTCAACGGAAAGAAATTTTAAGAAAGAAGGCTCGTTGTTTTATTTGTTTGAAATACCGACACCGTGCGAGGGATTGCAAGGTAAAAATTACATGTGCTACATGTTCCAAAAGACATCATCAAGCTGTTTGTGAATCGAAATTCCCCGACGCAACAGAAACCACAAGCCCAAAGACATTGGTAGCGACTACAACATTGGAAGAAAACGAAACCACTGGCCCTATATTACTTCAAACTGTGACGGCTCGAATTGGTAAAGATGACTCAGCCAGCGAAATTAGATGTCTTCTCGACGGCGGCAGTCAAAGAACATTTATTGATCAAACTCTATCACAACGACTAAAACTACCCGTTATTTCCTCAGAATGTGTAAATGTATACACTTTCGGAAGCACAATTCCGAAGACCATCGAAACGAAAAGGGTCAGTGTTTTATTGCAAGATACCGAAACCGATAAAGAAATATACTTAGAAGCTTTGGAAACGCCCGAAGTTTGCGCGGCGATAATACAAGTACCTGGAGCTAAAATCCAAGAATCAATGATTAAGCGAGGATTACGCCTAGCCGACACTCAAAAGGGCAACGGTTTAAAAATCGAACTCTTGATTGGCACTGATTTCTATTGGAAGATTGTAACTGGACGGACAGAAAAATTATCAGAAACCTTGACTGCAGTCCATACACATTTTGGATGGGCTCTCCACGGAACTACAAATTACAGTTCATCGAACATCTCTGTAAATAACATTTGCGTTTTATCAATGATGTCGCCAGAAGATATGGAAGAAGAGAAAACATCTCGTCAATTGAAAATGTTTTGGGATCTAGAATCCCTAGGAATTCTAGACATACAACAAAACGATCTTACGTGCGACCAAGTGATTCGTTCATTTGAAGAAACCATCAAATATGACCACAAGCGATACAAGGTTCGGCTCCCTTGGCGTGAAGATAGAACCCTGACGTCGGATAACTACGACATGGCAAAGAAAAGATTTTTATCCTTAAAGAAACGTTTCCAGAAGGATGCGTCATTCTATACACAATATGCCGCAATTATGGATGAGTATTTACAAGAAGGAATAATAGAAGTCGCGGAAGAGACGGACTTTAAAGAAAAACATTTCTATCTACCACACCACGCCGTAATCCGTGCCGGTAAAGTAAGCACCAAGGTAAGAGTCGTGTTTGATGGCTCTTCGCACGAAAACGATGCTCCTTCACTTAACGACTGTTTACACGCGGGACCAAATATGAACACCGATTTAATGAAACTTCTTGTAACCTTCCGCCTTAATGCTATCGCCTTCACGGCTGACATAGAAAAAGCATTTTTGCAAGTTGAATTGTATGAAACTGACCGTGACGCAGTTCGATTCTTATGGACCAGAGATATTAACGACGAATCAGCAAATATAACGATGAGAATGACTAGAGTCTTATTTGGATTATCACCAAGTCCTTTTCTTCTTGCTCAAACAATAAATCATCACGCCACGAAATATGAAACTTCACATCCTGAAACCAGCAAATTATTGCGTACAAAGCTATACGTTGATGATCTAGTTGGAGGAGGAAAAGACAACGACGAAGCTTTTCGACTTTCATCCGAATCCAAGAAAATTATGTCCGAGGGTGGAATGAATCTAAGAAGATGGACCACGAACTCCAAAGTACTTCGAAATCGTTGGAAAAATGAAAATATTGAAACTGAAAATATGACAGACTCCGAACTCAAGTCTCTGAAAGTACTCGGTCTCAACTGGAACATCGAAAACGATACGCTCCGCATTGACGTATCATCACTACTTCACTTCCTTGCTACAAAAAAGAACACAAAACGATTCGTATTAAGCGCAGCAGCTCGAATTTTTGATCCAGTTGGTTTTTTAACTCCTTTCGTCATTGTCGTGAAATGTCTATTCCAAGAGATATGGTTGAGAGGGATCGAGTGGGACGCTCAATTGCCGAAAGATTTGGAAGAAAAATGGACCGACTGGTGCCTGCAGTTACCGAAGCTACATGAAATTGCAATTCCAAGGTACTATTTCGACATGGCCAAAGGGAAATCTTTAAACGAGGATACCTATGAAGTCCATTGTTTCTGCGACAGTAGCGAAAAGGCGTATGGCGCTATTGTTTATATACGCTATGAAACCCGAGATGGAATTGTTGGAAGTCAACTCGTGGCCAGCAAATCTCGAGTAGCCCCTCTTAAAAAAGTTACACTACCTCGTCTGGAGCTTATGGCAGCAGTTGTTGGAGTTCGACTAACAAGGACTTTGGTAGAATATTTCAAAGAATTAAAACTCAAAACCACCTATTGGTCAGACTCATCAATAACCCTAAGTTGGATAAAGGGCTCAGCGAATAGATGGAAGCCATTCGTGGCCAACAGAGTAAGAGAAATACAAGATAATTCGGATCCTTCTAACTGGTACCACTGTCCCGGTACTAAAAACCCAGCGGATATTTTAACTCGGGGAACGAAGTTGAATAACCTAATTAGAAATGACAATTGGTGGATTGGTCCCGAGTTTCTTAGACAACCTGATCCTGAAAAATCCTTTGAAACAACCGACGAAATTGAAGAAATTGAATTGAGAAGAGAACTACGACCCTGTTACCAAGACTCTCTGCAATTCAATGCGTGTTCAGAACCAAAAACCGAACCGTTATTTGACATCTTCCGATACAGCAACCTCCGAAAAATTCTGAGGATCACGGCTTGGATTATGAGATTCGCGAAAAATTGTCGGCTGGAGTCTAGAGAAAAAACATACGGAACTTTATCTGTCGACGAATTGGAAAACGCAGAAATATATTGGATAAAAAGAACCCAACTTGAAACCTTCCCAGAAGAAATTCGACAACTGAATTTGACTAATTCCGTGAAACAAGATTCTTCGTTGGCTATGTTAACTCCATTACTGGATAAAACGGGAGCTATTCGAGTGGGAGGAAGATTACAATTTGGCAATTTTTCGTACGCGGAGAAGCATCCATACATCCTACCTCCAAAACATCACTTCTCGACTCTTCAAGTCCTAAAAAACCATGAAGATGTATTACACGGTGGTTTATCGTCGACATTATCGCGGATTAGAGACAGATTTTGGATTTTACGTGGAAGACAAGTAGTTAAAACCATACTCGGAAAATGTTTCATTTGTCGAAAACTAACCGTCAAACCAATGAACGCGATGATGGCGCCATTGCCTAAAGAAAGAATTCTCGAAACTCACCCGTTCCAAACAACCGGGGTGGATTTTGCCGGTCCTGTATTTGTGAAGGTTCGCGATGGAAGTGACAAGGCATACATTGTTTTATTTACTTGCGCGGTGACAAGATGTATCCACCTCGAACTCGTCAGTAACCTTAACTCCGAAAACTTCATGTTGAGCTTGCGACGCTTTATCAGCCGTCGTGGCTTATGCGAAGAAATTATATCCGACAATACGAAAACGTTCAAACGAACTAATAAAGATTTGGAAGACATCTGGAAGATGATGATTGCCCCAGATGTTCAGAACATGCTTGCCCAAAAGAAAATTAAATGGAAGTTCATTGCTGAACAAGGACCGTGGTGGGGAGGATTCTGGGAAAGGTTGATTCGCTCAATAAAATCAGCGCTTCGAAAGACCCTTGGACGGGCGTCTCTTAACTTCGAAGAATTTGAAACTACGCTTATCGAAGTTGAAGCGGTTTTGAATTCACGACCACTAACGTTCGTTCACAACGAGGCGAACGAACCGATCCCTTTAATGCCGAACCATTTCCTCATTGGAGAAAAGACCAACCTAATTCCTTCAAACGCGTATCCAACTCCGGATTTAACGGGAAGCGAAATGACCCGACGATTGAGATATCGACAAACATTGTTGGACTCTTTTTGGATTAGATGGCGAAAAGAATATCTTTACGAATTACGATCCGCCCATCAGAAACCCACAATCAAGCAATCGTCAGAAGTAAAACCCGGAGACGTAGTCCTAATAAGCGACGATAAACTTCCTAGACACACGTGGAAGATGGGAAGAGTTCAGGAGATCTTTCGTGGAAATGACGGAATTGTGCGTTCTTGCACATTGAAGGGAGTTAACGGATCCACGATTAGAAGACCAATACAACGATTATACCCTTTGGAGGTCCAGTGATGACAAGGTCATCGGGGGGGAGAATGTTGAATTTGATTTATATATATATATAACTGTAAAATTGTTTACTTATGTATTGGTATCGTTTAGTAGAAATTTGAACTTAAAAGGGCACGTGATTATAAATAACGGTTAAGGGCGCGTAAAAATAGAATAAAAAGGAAAAAACATATTATTATTGTTTTAGTGGTAACACGCGCCTGTCACGAAATTAATGTTTAACTCGAGCTAGTTTTTTAAATGAATTGTTAGGCTTAGCACAATAATAAAATCATTATTTTTAAACTTAAACTTTCGACTCTATAATGTTAAATTAAGACTTCAACCTTTCGACATTTCGCTATTCGAGCTAGGATATTCTCTCAAAAAAAAAAGGAAATTACATTTTTTATATGGTCAGGGGGGATTGCACTACGTGAGTTTCAACCAATTGATCTTGGTTGGAAACTCTAGTGATTAATTCTTCCAATATGGAAGAACAATCCTGGACATCCTGTCTCATCTTTTCTACCAAGGCATCGAAATAGGTTTTAAATCCCATATAGTCCAAATCGTACCTCGCAAAGTAGCATTTAGCTGCATTTCTAATACTTTTAGACTTTTGGTTTTTAGTGTTCGAAACATTCAAATTTGAAACTACTTTATTCCATATTTTAGAAAGCTTGCCCTTAAACTCACATAATCTCTCCAAATTGTAATCAACAACTAATAGCATCGATTCTGCAAGTTCTTCATTACTTACACCCTTGTAGTTTGTAGTGGAAAAAACACCTTTCTTCCGGTTTTTTTCCATTGTATTACGATCTATAAAAGAAACTAGTATTTAAAATATAAGTTCATTACGAGGAGCCATAATCCGAGTATAAGCAGCAGTTGAGTAATTTAACAGCATGTTGAAAAGATTTTGTCCATTAGGTTTAAGATAGTTTTTCTGCAGAAGCCAAAGTTTATAAAACCTCGCTTTGGGTTAAAAAATATCGCAATTTCCGATATTCGCCCGATTTTCTCCTATAATACGCCTAAAAATTTCCTATTTTTCCTATAAAATTTCAAGTTTTTCCCTGGTCACCCTTAAAATCTCATCGCTATTCGCTAAAGGAAAAGCAAAGATAAAAATACAACACTTTTGCATATTAAAATATTCAGAAAGCGCCTAAGAATCAGGGTTTCTAGTTGGGCGGTTACGCTCTAATCTGGAGGAAAAACCGTTGGATGGAAGTGTGTTTTAGGGCGGTTTTGATGATGTGATATTTCAAACCAAAAATCGTTGAAAATGGAATGTTAAACCTTTTTTCCGCTAAATCTTCTTTCCAAATACCTTTTGAAATTGATAGAATAGGCCATTTTATAAAAAAACTTAGAGACGGGAAAAATAGCCGTTAAAAATCAGCCGTGTGCATTCAAGATGATGCCTTTTTTCAAGGTTGGTTCAAAGTATAGGATTTTCTATACTTTTGCCAACGTTGAAACTAACAAAAAGATCCCTTAAATAGAACCCCTTTCTACGGAAGATGTTGCCTTTTTTCAAGTTTAAGACGAAGTCAGAATTTATATTAGCTATTTGCTTAAGCTTCAACCCAATGTTCAGTTTGAAGTGCGCACAAAGATAGGTCAAATAATATTGAAGACCTCGTAATTTGTACTCCTGAGTAGCTGTTAAATTACTATAACCGTTTACAGTACTATAGAAGATTAAATATAATGTTTTTAAGCAAACGTTTATACAAATTCTCCAAGTTCAATTCTTAAATGTTATTGAGTTATAAATTAGCAAATTAGATTTTTGTATCTGGAATGGTTAATAAATAAATATTTTGGCTACATGGTAGTTTTGACGTCCTCAGATTTTTTACAGTTTTTTATAATAAATGGTGGGGCCTGAAAACTTTCCGAACTAGTATATTTTCAAATATCAATGAAAAAAAAAAAAAGGACCGAGAAAAAATCATATGCATGCTCTATTTCTCTATAGCCTAACGTTATTTTCAGCTAAAATGGATTAGGTTAAGTAAGGCTAGGAATAACTGTAAATCAGTTATTGTAAATGAATAAAATATAACTCCTAAGATAATTTTAACTACACGTGCCTTAAAAATATGATACTTTTGTCACTCAATACGAGAAAAAGTGCTATTTTGAGAGTTATAGCTAATCACTGTTTTGTAATCAATATAGAATGAAACATTCACCAACTTCACGTAGAAAGCAACTTTTTCACATGAAATTCCACCCATTTTATAAAACCAAGTATTGTGCCAAAAATATCGAGCCAAAATTTGGCTTATAATTTAAAGGTGGACTTCCGTCTAATCAATTGACTTTGGCCTAGTAAAATCTTTACGACACGTGTCCAAGATTCGTAAAAATATTGATATGCTCTCACCAACAAAAAAAAACTAACGCGCAAAATCGCGTCACGAGTATTTTACTATGCCAAATGCAAAACTAGTCGGAAATCCTTTTTATATTAAATGCCAAAAGTAAGGTACAGAGAAAAGTACAAGCATAAAACTCTCGATGGATTCGGATAAATATTTTAGCTTAATATTTACATTAACATATTTTATTGCGGATTAAGCCAATTTTAAACGATAAGTAATCTATCAAAAATGAGTGTATGTTGCGGTTTTGATTCTCCCTTAATATATATTTTCCGAATTTTTAGAAGTTCAATTAGAGAAATTACTATGCCTAACGTTTAATTTGATTTGAATTTCCGCCTCTATACTGGCTCCACTAAACTTCGTAAATGAATTTAAACATTAAAATCTCGTCTAAAATTCTGAGAAAATACTTTTGAAATGATAAAGCGCGTAGTTTCAGCGATAAGGGATAATGGAGACGAACAATATGCTATTCAATAGGAGCGTTAAAATCATATTAAAACTCGTTCATAGTTTCTGTTTGACCCTGCTAAGCATATCGCATATCACCATTTTCATATTGATTAATAATCGGAGTTAATGAAAGAGCGGTTTAACCATTTCATAAAACACGCGTGATTATTCAATATTAAAAGAGATATAGACTTAGCGGGGTTAAATAATGATCTAAAACCTTTGGGAAGTTTTAATAATGTTTTAATGCTTATTTAAACGCTCCTAATTAATGTAATAAAAAATTATTAATATTAGTCTTCATTATCTCTTAAAGATAATTCTCAAAGTGCTAAAATTACTCTGTAGGAAGTCAGCAAGGTGTCATCGCCTTATTGAGGGAGTTTGCTGTCTCCCTATTGCTTATACCCTTGTATATAAAATAATGTATTTAAATTTAAAACTTACATAAATTAATATAGCTTTTCCGTCGATGAAACTAAATTAAACGTCTCATTGAAATTTTAAGCTACTAAATTCAGTATTATTCGATTTTAATATGTAACAAATTGTTTAAATCCAAGTTGGCACACGCTCGCAAAAAAAAAGTGGTCAAATCGTTTTAGAAATCTAACACACAATGACTTTATGATTTATGACTCATGAGAACCAGAAAAATATACAGAAAGTTTATTTTGGGTCAAGAGGGGGTAAGCTTTATTCAAACCCATCTTGAGTTGGTAACACACACAAAGCTGGGCCCCAGAGAGAGAAGTTGGAGTTTCAAAGGAGTTGTATTTAGCTCTTGCTCTAGAACCCACTGAATTGGATGTGCGAAGGGGGATGAAACAATGCAGTCATTGCCCATGAACTCATGCTCAGTAACGGCGAGGTTTCATCCCCCTTTGCACGTCTTATTCAGTGGGTTGCCTACTCCTTTTCTAGCTAGTTTTTTTTTCAAGAATGTTTTGTCCTATACATCACAAAAGGAGGGATATTTTCTAGGTATGTTAAAAGGGTAAAATGAAACAATTTTAAGTTGTTGAATATTTTTAAAGTTCTATGAAGTTGTTTTTTCCAAAAGCTGCTCTTTCTTAAAGGGATAATGCAACCGAACAACAAATGATTTTTATCGATTCTGTATCGTGTAAATAGGTCTAGTCCACCAGTAAAAAAACTTTACAAACCAATATTAGATCTATTCTTGATAATCCGAACAAGAGTTTCACAAAACTTTCCAAAATTATGCTAATGAACTCTTTCCAATAATTAATTTGAATACAATACTTGGTGATTTGTTCCGATGGTCAGGGTTATAGACCCAGTTCCTATTTTACAAAGTTTGGTCACTATTTTCACCTAATACTGCTTGGATAGGTGACTAATTTCGCTTTTATTTAGGGGCTTTTTGGGTGTAAAGCCTGAACTATGGATTAAACAACCTTGTGGTTTTAATCCATGCCTGAACTAAGTTCCGATTTTGATACGCTAAGCCGATCTGAATTTCCATACATACAAATTAAAACATGGATCAACCGTGTCAGAAAAAAATATTTTAAACATTTCACGTTTCGATTATTTGGGACTTTATCCTATTAAAATGGAGTTAAACTTAGCTTCAAATTAAAAGAATACTAATCTGTGTATTTTTTAATCGATTTAGACTTAAAATATGGGTGAGCTTTGATACAGTATATATAAAATTTAATAGTCAAAATCGATTACAAATAATTAGTTACGTGGGTCTAGTACCACTTTAAAATGTTTAACTTTAATGAGTTTTTTAATGTGTATATGCATATTTTAATGCTCATAATCTATTGAAATAAACACTTTATTAGTCTATGTCTTCATTATCGCTTTAATATGAAGAACCGCTTCTTGCAGTTTCTCCAGGACAGCTACAGCAGCAGCTGCTGCCCTTGAAAAACTACAGGAGGCACTCTAGTTATAAAATCCAAGGCATGACAGTACCTTTAGCTCCGGATAGAATTTGGGTTGCTATTGTTATCAGAAATAGGAAAAGAGTTAAAAAAATAAATTTCAAGTAATTTAGGTCAAGACCACGTTGGATTTTGTTCAAGAAGAAATCTCACAGGGAAAAAGTAGTCCGTGTCTACGCCCTTTAATCACCACAAACATATTTTATT
The DNA here is from genome assembly GCA_963920705.1 of Odiellus spinosus. NCBI lineage: Eukaryota > Metazoa > Arthropoda > Arachnida > Opiliones > Phalangiidae > Odiellus > Odiellus spinosus. Next base: position 4,903,169 of record OY987240.1, read on the forward strand.
AAATTGTAAATATGGAATAAGCTTGAAGGAGGAAAGAATACAACTTTCCTAATTCAAGGAATAAGGAGAATGAAATTCACACCGTGGTTGTTCTGAGAAAAAGCTCTTGTGAAAAACCTAGATTTATAAGAAAAGACCAACCATTTAATGCACATCGGTCAAATTAAATATTTAAAGGGAGGGCGAATTGAAAATCGAGTGATTTGTATCTGAATTCTGCAAAATAAATTGCCATGTAATGTAGACACGTAACCTGACTCAATTCGGGTCTCGTCAAATAGATCTCGCGCCCTGCACGCTAATTTAATCTTTAGAAATTTATAAAAATTCACGAGAGTGTTTTTTACATTTTTACAGATTAACGAAAGAAATCGGCTTTCCAAATGAGAAAAAACAAATTTTGACAAAAATTGTCTAATTGGAAAATTACAACAGAATTCGAATAAATGAAATAACCAGAATTCAACAAACGTGAACCAAAATTTAAAATGCCTTTGTCTACTTATCTTGAATTCTGGATATTTCATTAGGTCGAATTCTGTATGAATTTTACAATTTCGACCATTTTCGACAAAATTGGAAGACTTTTCCTCGTTGGGAAAGCCGATTACTTTCACTATTCTACGGAATGGTATTGAATTGAACAGTAAATCCTCACGTCTTGTGGTGTGGCACGCTCTTTAATTGAATCGCCCAAAAAATATAGTTTAATTATTTACAAAAGCACAATCGCGCGCACCAATTTTATTAAGGTTTAAACTCGTTTAATTTGAATAGTGGGTAAATATAGGAGATATACAACTTCAATTTATATTCCCAAATCCATAGGATTTGAGCGAAGTTAAAGTTCTCTATTGGAATTATAGGGAAATATATCAACCTTCAAAGATTATGTAAATACTACTAATATGATATCAATTGACAGATTCATTTATGAAATAGGCAAATAACCTTTTACAGGGAGCCACCCCTTGTAGGTGGAAATTTAGTCAAAACGGGTAATCTTAGAGGGGAGAACTCAAGTAACAGACATACGCATAGGAGCACCATCTCGGCTATTACCTCTTTAGGGATATCGGAAAATGGGCTTAGCTGGATTCATAGAGATCCTGAATTTCATATCATTGATGGGTCCCCAATTAATCGAATGTTTTTGAAAGTTTCATGGGGATCTAACCTTAAAAACGGGCCTTTGCTCAGTGGTCAATGACCCTTGAATGCGAAGAAATTCAGGATCTCCAGGAATCCAGCTAAGCCTATTTTACGTTTTAAATTGATTTCTAATTTAAATTTGTTTAAATTCTTTAAACTAGTGGATAAGGCGAATTTAAACGATAAGGAGTCGATAAAAGTTATAAAAAATTACTTGTTGTTAGATTGCATTCTCCCTTTAAATACAACTTTCATATATCTCATGGATATTAGTTGGATCCAAATGTTAGAGATTTTTTTTCTCAGCACCTGCTAGCTTTGAACCATTGTCCTCCAAAAACGTAAAAGCTACAGATGTCCCATTAGCAAAGGGGTCATTCCACGTCAGTTCAGTCACTGATGTCACCAAGAGTCAACCAATCTTAATGAAATTTTAACCACTTTAATTCGTGGTTAAATGAGCGGCAAATCTGAAATTTTAGCCCAAAATATTAAGCGGTTCCGAAACTAGAGCATTTTGTATATACCCCATGTTTTCAGGGTTTTGCCTGGGCGATATTCGTACCCCTAAGCGTTATGTCGAATATCTTTTTTTCGGATAAAGCTTATCTAATGAAATTTTCCAATTTAGAGAATTTCTATGAGCTGATTTCAAAAATGTTAACGAAAATTATCTATCTTTAACGGTTTTTCCAATATACCGATTCTTTTGCAAAAAAATATTTAACGGGGGGTCAACTTTCGAGCGTAATACTGAAAAAGGGCCAACTTCGATTTTCAATTTCGTTGCATTTTCAGATCTCTCCCAGCCTTAGCTTTCTTTCTATCTTCGATTTGTTCATGGTATTTTGGTTTTAAGGGCAAAAAATTAAAAAAAAAAAAAAAATTGAAAAAAGCACATTTAAAAAAAAAAAATTATTCTAATATTTTCCATTTTATTATGAAGACAATACTTTGGCTTCAAATATTGCCTCTACATTGTCGATACATACTTTGGGCATTATTAGCTTGTAAGCCGTTTTTCGTGAAGAAGACATAGCTAAATTTTCCTTTGTTGGTGCCGGTAAAATGCACAAAATGCAATTTAAAGGAACGAAACATTCATCTCTTTGCGGCGGCCAATGAAGTTCTCCTTTAACTTTATCGAGCTTCATGAACCTCAGAAGGAAATCATGCTGTTCTCTAATGGCTTCCACTACTAAAGCGACGTACCAAACTTTGTCATACTCAGCAGCCACGTAATCGCCCACCGAAATTGCGTCAAATGAAAGTTTATACTGGTTTTGTTTAGCTTCCTCTAGAGTGGCGACTTTAACAGTTGTACCAAAAGGATCAGACGATAATCTGTACATGTTAAGTTCACATTGCGATGTTGGGATAAATTTATGATGGCTTCGAGTGCCAGCAACTGTGCGAGCCTTGGAGAGACGTTCTTCAAGAGTTGTTACATGAGATTTAACAACATCTTTCGAAATGTACAAAAATTTAATTCCAAAAATGTTTTTGTCTGACCATTCGTAGAATTGCAAAGGTGTTAAAATCTGATTTTCTTCCGTACTTTGCAAAGAAGCCCGAGAAACCAATCGCTTAGCAGTTCCGCCAATGCCATCGCAAGGACTCTTGCCATGTGATGTTGCGAAAAAGTTCCACTCTGCAGTTAAACCGAAGTCCATTTTGTGGGAGCATAAATTGAATAGATTTTTGCAGTTTTTATATTGCGAGGCTGCCCCGTCGCTAAAATAATGCAGATGTGTGACGCGTGGAAAAATTTCTTTGATGTATGAAATCACCGATTTAATGAAGCAATGGACGGTTTCGGCACTGTGCTCCATTTCATCGCTGACAACGCAACAACTATGGCATATCATTTCATCTTCATTCTTGGAATAGATAACAAAAGGGTGAAGTGTACATTGGGTGTTCTCCCAATGAAAACCTTGTACAGCATCCTGCACAATGAAGGAATAGTTTTCTGCGAAGTCGAGAAGTACTATGGCGTGGTTCAGTACAAGATTGTCTTTGAGTTCTCTTAAATACGCCGCTTGAGCTTTTGCTACAAAATGGTGTTGTAGGGCTTTGCCCATCTTATTGGTGAGCTTTGAAACGAACTCAGAAACAGTTTCACGAATGGCAAGCAGCTTTGTTTGACCCTCTATGCGAGCCCACTGTTTATAAGAAACGTTATCTTCTTGGTCGATTTCCATTTGATCAAATAAGGAGTTCAAATAATTTTTAAATTTATTTTCGGAAGGACAATACTCGCATCGTTGGATCATGCATGTTCGATTATCTGTAGAGCATACAAATTCAAGCATGAGTGATTTATAATCAGTTTTTAATGGGAGGGCCAATGACATCAGTTTCAAGTTTTGGTGAATCTCGCACACACAGACATTGTGCATGCTATTGGATGTTACAGGTATGCACCATTTAGGTCGTAAAGAACAAAATTTGGAGAAGCCGACTTTTACATTAGGATTTTCTTCCTTAAACTGCAAATAAACTTCTTTGATATTTGAGAGTATAAGTCGCTTTTGTTTATGTGATTTTTCACCATTTATGCTGACGGATACATATTCCTTTTTCCTGGGCACATCCTTGTTACTTCATCGTTTTGGAAAAAAGTGATTACGGTATCCACAGTTTCTTGTGGCAAAGTTTTTCCTCTGGTTTTTTCGATTTCTGGCAGGATACTCACTTCCTTCCTTAGCTTCTTCGACAGCAAGGCCAAATATTTTGAAACACCAAATTCCTCACAAGTCCGTTTAATTGTCCATGATTTTGGAAGTATTGTTAAAAGTTTGCACTTTTCTTGTTTTGATGAATTTGCCACATTTTTCTTCAAATCAGAAATTAACTCCTCTTCGTAGCTATCTTGACACAACACCTCTGTTGGAATATGTAATGCTTTAATTACTTTGGTTTTTAACACATCCACTGTCTCGGATATCTTTCTCTTTGCGTAAGTAGCACGTTGATGAGTGTTAATGGCGTGCAGATTCATTGGTGATGATCCAAGATCCTTTAAACTCTTATTAAGAAAATATAATTCATGTTCTTCCAATAAAGGTTCCTGTGATGATGAGGGAGTTTCTTGTTGAGGTGTACATGATAAAGATGACTCGTTACTTGTAGTATTACCAGCCTCAATTTGTCGGGCTTGCAATCTCTTCAGACAGTTTCGACATATCTTTTGACCTGGAGCTAAGAGCTTTTCACAAAAAGGTTGAAACTGGTGGGCTTGTTCAATGGAGAGAAAAATTACATGACCTGCACGAAAATTTGTAATTAGCTAGGTAAAGGAAATAATTTTTATATCTAGAACTCACTATTGACGGCTCTTTTGTGTATGTCAAATGGATCGCAGCATTTTCGTTGATAAAAGGCATATTTGGTGATTAGAATCGCGAAGTGGTGGTCACATATATTGAACAAAGTTCCATCGGCAATAGGACCAGCTCGAGCTATTATTAAGGACTGCGTTTCATCCCCAAAGATACTTAGTTTTGTTATACCCTTGGTTTTACAATGGGTTTCTTTATGGCAATCTTCTTGGCGGAATTCACCAACGGAACAGTTCTCTAACACGTTTTCTTCTTCCATACTAATAACGTTTTACCATGAATTTATTCATGTAACCCATGAATTTACCACCCTACTATAACCCTATGCTGCACTGTAGAGGTAGATTGAGTTAGGCTTAAAATTAAAATTAGGCTATCTGTATCTTAAAAACTTCAAATATAAATCGCGAGACACTGCGCGAGACACGGTATCTATATTTTCTAAAATGGGAAATATTAGAATTAATTTTTTTTTTTAAATGTGTTTTTTTCAAATTTTTTTTTTTTTAATTTTTTTCCCTTAAAACCAAAATACCACGAACAAATCGAAGATAGAAAGAAAGCTAAGGCTGGGAGAGATCTGAAAATGCAACGAAATTGAAAATCGAAGTTGGCCCTTTTTCAGTATTACGCTCGAAAGTTGACCCCCCGTTAAATATTTTTTTGCAAAAGAATCGGTATATTGGAAAAACCGTTAAAGATAGATAATTTTCGTTAACATTTTTGAAATCAGCTCATAGAAATGCTCTAAATTGGAAAATTTCATTAGATAAGCTTTATCCGAAAAAAAGATATTCGACATAACGCTTAGGGGTACGAATATCGCCCAGGCAAAACCCTGAAAACATGGGGTATATACAAAATGCTCTAGTTTCGGAACCGATTAATATTTTGGGCTAAAATTTCAGATTTGCCGCTCATTTAACCACGAATTAAAGTGGTTAAAATTTCATTAAGATTGGTTGACTCTTGGTGACATCAGTGACTGAACTGACGTGGAATGACCCAAAGGCAAGGGCAATCTTCAGTATAATACATGCAAAAGGGGCTCTATAATAGTTTCCAGGGGAACAACTATTTTCCTAAGCCCCCAGAGATGAGACCTTGACACCCCACACCCTATATAAAGTGGAAAATCTGTTTGGTATTGGTCACTTATTGATCTGATCGTATCCAGTGTTTCCAACTTCTTCAATCCTTTTAGAACTTCGTTAAATTTTCTAAAATGTAAGTAGTTTTGGTTCCGTATGCTACATATATAATTATTTCTTGTGTCATTAATTATATTTCATTATTTTAGGAATATTCAAATAGGCAATATGTGGGTGACGGCCTACATTGGTGAAATGAACCAAACTTCCACGCTCGTTTGGAAAACAACAAGATTTGATGACTTGCATCATTTTCCGGCCGGGCCAAATCCTAACCACCTTGGATAGACGTTTCTCCCAGTAAAAATAGAGGGTGGTACAACCGCGACGGTATCGTTTTGTGTAAACAATTCAAACGTGGAGCCAACAACCATAAGTAATAACCAAAATTTTCCTTTTAATAGAAATAATTTTGAGAAATTATAATAAGTTTGCATATAAAATGGATTTTAACATATTGCCAATTATAATTTATTTTAAATTTTAATAATTTAACCAGCACGGGAGCTATGGGCTCAAATAAAACCCACCACCGTCAACCATGAAGTACCAACAGGAGAGCCCCCTGAAGCTCTAGTTGAAGAGGTCACCATCTTCAAGGCGCCTGCACAGGGCACTAATGAGTCTATGCGTGGTCGGGCGACCAATTTGAAAAGAAATCGGGGGAGCAGCGGCAGAGGTCGGGGGACGAGCGCCAGAGGGAGAAGCATAGGGAGCAAGTATTCAAGAGGTCGGGGGAGCTCATCAAGCACCTCCATATCGAGAGGTATCGAGGCTGCCACCCCTGGGCAGGCCCATTTACCTGGTAAATATTGTAACTTATTTAAATTTATAGGGATAGTGATTTAATTTGGCTAGTTTATATTCAATTGCAGAGCGAAAGTTATTTAGACAATTTTCATTTTAGTTTTGATTTTGGCTTAGTGAAAATTACTCATTTACTTAATTTAGACTTGCCTTAAAGGGATAATTAAGACGAGGAACATAGGATTTTTAATCGATTATAATAGTCTTTGAAGTTTAAATTAGTTGAGATAAAAGCATTAAATGAATTCGCCTTAATGGTTTTGCTTGCAGGGAGCGGGTTGTTACAGTAATGTACTATTACAATGATAGGAAGCACTTTAAATAATAAACACGACTTGAATTGAATTATTGGTCTCTAGTTTTTTATTCACGCTAGATAGGTAAGTGTAATAAATTAGCTAATGATGCAATCGTCAATCTTAAACAAGGATTTTAGTTCTTGCTCCAGGGTCGAAAGTCTTTATATATATAACATACCATGTTAAAGTGAGAACGAAGTCAGACAAAAGAGGTTTAAATTGGTTCCTTATATCGTTAACATAGGTCTTTTTTATAATACGATTAGGAACGTTAAAATATTAAAAGGTATCTCGTTTATTTTTATATTCTATTCTGTCGTACTTCTGTCTTTATAATATAATTTGCTAATTACACTGCTTATATTTATATCTTTTAGGATCTCACGTAATCACTGTTGGTCTCCAAAGATTAAAGGGAGGGGCTCAAGTCGAGCTATACAAAGATTTCGTATCGCACATAAACGTAGAAGACCTTGTGATGGAATTTCAAGATAAATTTGAAAAAAATGATAATGTTCCTCGCAAGGTCTTCTACGTTTGTGACAACCCCAAATACCGGAAATTCTCTTATGGGAAAACTACGAATAAATCGTTGTTCGAGTGGCCGAGGTCACTTTTGATGTTAAAAAAACTGGTGGAGAAAAAGACAAATTTTTTATTCAATGCAGCCGTTTGCAATTATTACGTGGATGGCAACGACTCTGTTGGTTGGCACGCTGATGATGAAAAAGGAGTTCATGCAGTGATTGCTTCCTTGTCTTTCGGGGCAACGAGGAATTTTGAAATGAAACCAAATGGGTGCCAAGTTGCACAAAAGTCAGTTGACCTGACACATGGATCCTTGCTTTTGATGAAAGGGACCTGCCAGCAAACCTGGCAACATCGCGTACCAAGAGCGGCAGATCCCTTTCACACAAAATCAAGGATAAACATAACTTTCCGTTATATGGGGGATATTGATCAAATTAATGTTCAGAATATACCATATAACGGAGAGTAATGTCAGGTCAATTGACTTTCATTTCAAAATTTCTCCAAGCCTTGATCTTCAGGTAGAAATCTAGTGGACTCCTTTTTTTTCATCAGCTCGCCGAAAACAGAGGCGTTGTCATTTATGTATAATTGCAAACGTATAAATTCAATTGTCTCTTCCTAAATTTAATTGTCTCTTAATAAATTTAATTGTCTTTTTCTTAATTGTCTCTTTTAATTGTCTAATTCTTAACTTAATTGTCTCTTCTTAACCTAATTGTCTCTTCTCAACCTAATTGTCCGTAATTTATCTTAATTGTCTTTTTAACCGTCACTTTAATTTGTCTACCGTAATGACCAGAAACTAACTACCATTTTAACCAATAAAATCTAAAAATAAAAAGCGCTTTGAGATTTTTTTCTTATATCCCGATTTTTCCCGATATTGTATGCCTGGCAATATAAAAAATTGAGTGACACGAGCTCGTTTTTTTTTAATTTAAAGAACTCTCTTCATATTGGAGTTTAATAATTTATCTATATATATCTATATATATATCTATATATATCTATATATATCTATATATATCTATATATATCTATATATATCTATATATATCTATATATATATATATATCTATATATATCTATATATATCTATATATATATATCTATTTATATCTATATATATATATCTATATATATATATATCTATATATAGTTTATTTATACTATATACATATATATATAATATATATATATATATATATATATATTTTATACATTTTGTCAAAAAAACTAGTTTTTTCTTAATTTTTTATGTACCCCCCTGATATTTATATAGTATATAATATGTCAAAAAAAACTAGTTTTTTCTTAATTTTCATAATTTTATTTCCTTATGAAGGAAAGACATGTTTTTAACGAGACCTATCTCATCCGAAAGAGGAGTTTAATTAGAATAATTGAGAATTATTTAAAAAACTTTGACCGTTTTTGAGCCGAGTTATATGGCTTTTTATGTACCCCCCCCCCCTGATATTTATATAGTATATAATATGTCAAAAAAAACTAGTTTTTTCTTAATTTTCATAATTTTATTTCCTTATGAAGAAAAGACATGTTTTTAACGAGACCTATCTCATTCGAAAGAGGAGTTTAATTAGAATAATTGAGAATTATTTAAAAAACTTTGACCGTTTTTGAGCCGAGTTATATGGCTTTTTATGTACCCCCCTGATATTTATATGGTATATAATATGTGAGAAAACTAGTTTTTTCTTAATTTTCATAATTTTATTTCCTTTTGAAGGAAAGACATGTTTTTAACGAGACCTATCTCATTCGAAAGAGGAGTTTAATTAGAATAATTGAGAATTATTTAAAAAACTTTGACCGTTTTTGAGCCGAGTTATATGGCTTTTTATGTACCCCCTGTTATTTATATTATATACAATATGTGAGAAAACTAGTTTTTTCCTAATTTTCATAATTTTATTTCCTTATGAAGGAAAGACATGTTTTTAACGAGACCTATCTCATTCGAAAGAGGAGTTTAATTAGAATAATTTAGAATTATTTAAAAAACTTTGACCGTTTTTGAGCCGAGTTATATGGCTTTTTATGTACCCCCCTGATATTTATATGGTATATAATATGTGAGAAAACTAGTTTTTTCCTAATTTTCATAATTTTATTTCCTAATGAAGGAAAGACATGTTTTTAACGAGACCTATCTCATTCGAAAGAGGAGTTTAATTAGAATAATTGAGAATTATTTAAAAAACTTTGACCGTTTTTGAGCCGAGTTATATGGCTTTTTATGCACCCCCTTGAGAAATATACAGTATATGTGAAAAAGCCAGTTTGAATTTTGACGCTTTATTCGTCATCAAGGCGCCGTCTATTGTGAGGCGATTACGTAAAATTTTGCCAATTTTAGTTTAAATGCTTTTTTCTACAAATATTTTTGTAGTTAAAATATTAAAAATAATGAATATTATCATAAATGATTTCAGTTACCCCTAATTTTAACGTTTTTACCGTAAAATTCGTCGAAAACTAAATCTTGATAGGTAGGTCTGAAAATGGTTTTAGGCAATATCTCGAGTCGCGAGTCTGGCAGAATCTGGGAAATTTTTTGGGCTGATTCCTCTGGCCAAATGGACGACCGATTCTGCCAAATTGACGACGATGATTGACGGTGGTCAGATTGACGGTGGTCTCAATAGTATAGTAGAAGTTTCAGAAACAGAAATTATTTTCAGAAACTAAATCCCTTGTGTTATGTGCAGTAGAATATATCGTGCCATTCTAGTGAATTTCATTCCATTTCATGAAGGACAAGTCTGGCCCCAAAAAGTATATTTGATTTTTATTGACGGTATATAAAGGACTAGACCCGATTCTAACCAGCCATCTTAAGTTCAAGGTAAGTTTGGATATTGAGAAAACCTTAGACTCAATGTTTAAACTCATAAATTCATCGCGAACTCCATTGAAGCGGGTTATTAAATCTTACACAGATGTCTAACTTCTTCAACAAGACCTTGATACGCTGTATACTTGGCCACCCATAACGGTATGTTCTTTAACTGTAAGAAATCCTACCATTTTAAAATAACCTCCAAGGTTTCGAACGCCAATTCACTCTCCCCTTATTTTCTAAATGGCTCTCGTCTAACGCGTATAGTTCACCATCGTGATCTTGGTATTATAGTCTCATCCCATCTATCCTCTTCCAAACACTGTGCCACTATCGCGTCTAGATTGAGTGGTATTGTCAGTGCCCTTAACAGAAGTTTTTCCCTCTTGGATCCGTCCTCCCTTACTATCTTATATAATGCCTACGTGCGGGCCATTTTAGAATACTGTTCCCCAATTTGGCGACCCCACTTTGCTAAGGACATCTCTATGTTAGAACTGATTCAACGCTGTGCTACCAAGATTTCTCCATCGTTGAGAGGCAGGCCCCGTCAGGAAAGATTCCATTCCCTTAGCTGGCCCACCCAGTCCACGAGATGGGACATGGTGGCTTTAACTCTACTATATAACATCCTGGCTGATCCCTCCCAACATTAATTCACTCCCAGTACAGGAGTCACCCGCGGCCACTCACGCAAACTGTTTATTAAACGACCAAGATTAAATGTAGTAAAGAATTCATTCTTTTTTTCGAGTTACCCCCTTTTGGAATTCACTACCCTCCAACGTGGTTAACTCTCCCTCTATTAAGTCTTTAAACTTAAACTCAAACAACGGTAGGATTGCACTTTATCTAACTAACCCAACAAACACTTTTTTCCGACTAATTAGACCATGGGGAGTTCAGAAAAAATAGTTAAAAAAATATTGGCCCGCCGCAAATATTTTGAATTTTTTTTTGAAAATTTGAAATTCCCATGCTAAAATCCCATAGAATGCACCATAGGTTGGGTTAGGTTAGGTTAGGTTAGATAAAGTGCTATCCTACAACCTAACCTAACCTAACCTAACCCAACCTAACCTAACCCAACCTATGGTGCATTCTATGGGATTTTAGCATGGGAATTTCAAATTTTCAAAAAAAAATTAAAAATATTTGCGGCGGGCCAATATTTTTTTAACTATTTTTTTTGAACTCCCCATGGTCTAATTAGTCGGAAAAAAGTGTTTGTTGGGTTAGTTAGATAAAGTGCAATCCTACCCAAACAACACTCTTCTACGTTAGTATTAACTTAATTTAACATAACTTATCTTTTAACTCAATTTAATTTAATCTAATCTAATTAAACTTATTCTAATTCAATTTAACTTAATCTAATATTATTTAACCTAATTTTCGTATTACCTAAAATTTAAAATAACCTAATTTTTTAAAAGTAACTTAACCTAATTTTAAACATACAATACATTTGTATAATTTTTATTGCCCACTCTACATTTTGTCCTTTCTCTTGGAGAACATACTTGCAAGAGCTCTAATGGCCTTATGACCCTAGCTCTACTCAAAAACTGAAAAAGAAAAAGAAAAGACTAGCAGGTGGAACCGCTTCATAGAGTGTAATACAGTGGAAGGCCAGCGAAACACTTCGCCAAAAAGTGCTTCGCTAGCCTCTACAGTGCTTGCCCTTCCACTTCTGATAGCCCCCTATTCGTGAAGCATTGGATATTTCAGAAATTTTATAAGGAACGAACCACTGAGAGAATTTTAAACGAGACCTTGCTCCCTCGAAGCTCCTTAAATTGGAAGCTTTGTTTTCTGAGCCTCATTTGCCCTACAAAATTTTGTCATGGGCTCTAAATCCAGCCACCCATGATGGATCATGTGAGTTAGGGCTGCGCTCCATTGAGAGATGGGCAGCTTTAGTGTAATTTTCTATATTATTTGTGAATGTGTATATTATTATAGTTTATACTCCAAACAGTTAATATTAGAAAACATAGATAAAACAATTCAAAAGAAACACAATATTTATAAAAAAGGCCAAAATATGAGATATATATACTATCATGAGTGAATCATATACACTTCCTATATGTTTCTTACGCCTAATTGAACTAATATATCCAACTGTTTCTTCCAAGTCTGGCTCGCCGAGGGAGGGGTGGAGGGGCAGGGTGTAAAGTATGACTAAAGAGTCGCCGTCTTGTGGCGAAGAATAATTTTTTGATCGTCCGCTTGAAGATTTAGGTTTAGAAGCGACACGGATTTGTCAGATCCCCTTTTTTAATAATATTTATTTCACAACCAAAGTTGTAGGAGCCCACAGCCTATTAAACTTATCGTTTATATAAAGTCATGGCTTTGGTTTCTATTTTGCGTAGAAAAAGCGTAGAAAATAATCTTCGCCTTTACCGAGCATCCCGCGTTACGCGGGTCTCCCACCTTCGCCTATTTGTTAAATATAAATTACCGTGATAATAATGAGTATTAATTTATTCGCCTATCTGGTATCACGCGTCTCGCGATCCTCGTTCACGATCTAAAACTACGAACGGGCGCTGATTTCCATCCGCGAACCTTATTTAGAATTCAACGGCGCTTTTAACAAATCTGACAATATTAAGGTCAAACTTACTTTAAATAAAATTTAGTTTATCATCTATGGCGAGAGATTTAGTCATTATAAATGTACCGGTAAACAGTTTGAAATTCCAACCTCCCTCTTAGGAAGAGAGGAAAAACCTAAGCTCCACCCAGGCCCAAAAACTTTGTACTGAAAAATACATTTTATTAGCTCGTAGCAACTTCCAAAGCTTTTACCGGATATACGTCAGCAGCAATAGTAGTTTCACCACTCGTTCGCTATGGTTCGCTTGTACCTGACGGAGGGGGGAAAGGCAGAAAACTGTGTTCCATCAAATTGTATTACCTTGGTAACTTATAGGGAGCGTATATGATTCACTCATGATACTATAAATATAATTTAATGGTTCTAGATTTCTTTTGTTTTTTTGTTTACTCACCTTATTTTTGACACCTCAGGCCTACACTACTTTATTAAAGCTTCTACATTGTTTAATTTCTCTACTGCCAGCTAAAAAATTCAAATTGTTTAAATTTTCAATTTTTACTGTTATTAATTCTAATTGTTTAAAATTCCACTGTCAGCCAATCAGCTGCTACAGAAAGTCTGCTTCCGCCTGTCACGGCTCATGCGCAGATGAGCGCCGTGTTTAGAAAAACGGCTTGAGGGTGACTGACGGGAGCAGATGAGAGCCGAAGCAAAAACCGAATGGTTAGATTAGTATTCCCAGACACCGCACAACTTTGTTTTCAGAACTTAACAATAAACTGTAGAAGCCAGACGTGATAGTCGTTTATTTATTCAAGGTTACATTCTAAATTCTAGTGTTATGCTTCTCCTTTTGCCTTATAAGACTAAGTTTGAACATGTCTTTGCCTGCATCGTTTTGTTTAAAATTAACCCTAAGCCGCCGGCGTCCTGGCAAGGTTTAAGATCTCCCCCTCGAATCCGTTACATTATTAAATGGCTCCCAACGTGGGGCCTTGACAGGTTTAAGATTACCACCCTTCAATCCGTTATATTTGTTAATCTGTACATCACAATAATTTATAAATATAATCTACCAAATTAAGTAAAACAACAATTAAGTAAAACAACAAAATTATGCAGAAAGTGCAAAAGTGTGTTCTGACCTCGCTGCCCAATGAGTGTGAATTTCCAATAGATGAATGTCTACTACCACACAATCTTGGGTGTGTGAAAATCGTCAAGAGACTATTGTGTTTGGCAATAGCTACTCTCATTTTGTTAGAGCAGAAATTCCATTAAGTGATTTCCCCCTTCAAATAACTATGGTTTTGAACCTGGTGAGATCAGAAAATTTTCTAAAAAACAAAACTCCCAGACTAGATTACTATTGTGCTGCTGCTCCTAAACTAACCTAAACCAATCTAACCTAACCTTGAGTTAAAATCCCATAGAGTAGGTTAGATTGGGTTGGATTGGTTTAGGTTAGGTTAGTTAAGAAACTCAACAGCACAATGTCGTAATCTATGGGATTTTAACATGGAAATTTTTAACACTGAAATTCCTCTAGTATGTTTTGGTCTTCTTGTTCCCATAACTTTTGTAGCCAATTTGACTTTTTAACCTGGAAGAAAATGAGTTCTTTTAAATTTTTATTATGTTTTTATTTTTTGGGTCAAGCAGGAGGTTATACTATAGGTTGTCAGTTAAAATTAAAGTCATCTACTTCTAATCCATATATATTATTGGATCTCATTTAAACGTCTACTTCATTTGGGTAACGTAATTGTTTTGGATATGGCCCTGGGGGATAATAATACACATCGAAGGAAACATTTTTGGTTGAGCAAAGTTCTCTAAACCATCCCTGAAAGGCCGAAACAACCTATTTTTAATCGATAAAGAATGCTAAAATAATGAGAAAAACAATAATATAACTCACCAAAAATATTTCGTTATTTTATAATCAATTTCCAAAGTTCCGAAACTTGAAGATGCGCTAAGCCTAGGCTGCCTAGCTCGGTGAACCATGGTTGTATAAAGAACTAACGTTCATGGATATTGCACTCGTACCTTCTGTAAGGCATTTTCAGTAGATCGCGGTTTCAGATAATTTCGTCCGCTAGCGACGGCGGAAGTGTGGCGCTTTTTGGGAAATTTTGGCGAAACGAATTTCCTGTTTTACAAATTGTCGTCTGCACGTTCTGCAGTTTTTCAATTTCAAATGTGACGTAATGCCACACTTCCTGTCTAACGACAAACATCGTTACTAGATGGCGCCAGTGAACATCGTGAATTCTGTTTATGCGTTTTTCTCGGAGTGCAATATCCATGAACGTTAGTTCTTTATACATCCATGGTTCACCGAGCTAGGCAGCCTAGGCTTAGAATCGGAACTTCTTTGGAAATTGATTATAAAATAACGAAATATTTTTGGTGAGTTATTTTATTGTTTTTCTCATTATTTTAGCATTCTTTATCGATTAAAAATAGGTTGTTTCGGTCTTTCATTCTCCCTTTAAATGGTTTCTCAAAAACAAGGAAATTTCCTCGCCAGGGGAAGATGAATCACTTTAGGCAACATAATCTAGTGGAGGAGGTACATTTACTTCATCTTCCTGTTGGTTTTCATCATCTAGTTGATCATTTCCTTGAATGTTTTTCATTTTTGGGACGCTGGTTGAATCGGATTTAGCTGATCCTTTCCTTTTTTATTTGGAAAGTCTGCCAATATTTATTTTCAGGATCTCTCGTCCCTTTTCTATGAGATCTTCGTCGTATTCTGAGCAACTGAAAGTTTTTTCTCTTTTTTTTTTTTTTAGATCTGGTTTATCTGGAGGGCTGGAAGAAGCGTCAGTCTTATCTTTCATCTCTCTGGTTTTTTCAGGAGTGGACTGGCCTTTTTGACCTTACCTTGTTTTTCTTTTCAGGGACCACTTCTCGGTTGGCAATATTTTTGATTTTTTTAAAAAAATCAAAAAAATTGATTTATTTGATTAAAATCAGATTTTTTTTGATTTTATTGATTTTTTTTGGATTTTTATTGATTTTCAACTTGGTCAAACTCAATCATTCAAATTAATGATAATTTCGATGACTTTCAACAATTGCCCTATTCAAATTTTGAATCACCGGTCCGTAGTACCTATTAACTTTACTAATAACTTACGAAAGTTTTTTTTAACTTTTTAAGAAAAATAAGCAATATTATTGTTTCATTGTTTGTCACATGTCAGTGATAGGCAGTGAAAAGTTTAAAAAAGAAGATTAAAGAGCTTAAGTCTGTTTTGAAGGCTTGATAAAGTCTTAGTTTACTCCTGTGATCTGCTCCTGATAGACTTTTTTTTTTTTTTTTAAATACTCCAAATATCTTTGATTTAAATCGAATGATTTTTTTGAAAAAATCAATGATTTCAATCAAACTGATTTAAATCACCAGCCCTGCTTCTCGAGAATAGTTTTCAAGGCATAATCCTTGTCTCCCATCTAATTCTTGATCGATTTCTCTTGATTTCTTCTGAAGAGGAGGTAGAAGAGTTCAGTGCATGCGCTGGCCTGCCGCCTATTTAATTTCAGTAATCGTTTCTTCCTGAGAGGAACTTTCTAGTGGGAATCGGTTTTCCCAATCTTCAGAGGTAATAGGACTAAGTTCTAGAAAATATTCTTCAAAAGGAGAGATTCTTTCCTTGTCTTGTTCTATCACATTGTATCTTCTTTTTGGACTTGTTTCATCCAGATTAGGTCTGGGTTGAAGATTTTCATTCCATTTTTCTTTTTTTTTAATCGATCTCAGGAGTGATTTTGTAATCCGGCTCTTGATCTCTTTCAGACCCTTCTATTCTTCACTTCGGAGCTAACACCATCTCTTCATGAGGTAATACTCCCATCTCTTCTGATTCTAGCCTTTTTGGAGCTTCCTTAGTGTGATATAGTTTCAACTGATCAATGTTATTAGGCTCTACGATATTTTGTTTAGTGATAACATCTACCACAGGACTCTTTTTTTTTTTTTTTTTCGATTTGTATGGGCCAGACCATTTTGAACTTCGAAATATGCTTAAGGACTCAACTTTGTGTTAGAGCTATTTAGTGTTGAAGTTTTAGTTTCTGTAAGTGGGACTTAACTTTCTGTTAGTAAAATAGAAAAAAAAAAAAATGACCGGGAATTTCAAAATAGGTCTAAAAAGTGTACTGACTACTGGGTGTAAAAATAAGGGTATGAAACAAGAAGGAAAGACCGTATTCATATAATGCTTTACCCATCTCGTAAGTCGTATTCGCGAGGACCGAATTTAAGCTTTTCTCACTTGTGTATAATCTCGTTTTTTCCCTTTTTGGGTTTGATCAGAGGTATGTAATAACCCCCTTCGGTGGGAAGTATGAAAGCCCCTATACTACCAATGCTAAAAATCACGAACAACAAGAGCCTGCTGCTGACTATCTAGGCCACTAGCTCGCGCTGGACTTCTCAATGTCGCTGCTCTAGTAAATGGTCTTTGTATAAACAAGACGGCTCGATTTGTGTTTAGAACTTCCTGTCTCAGGAGTCAGGCTGCCTGTTAAAATGAAGTCGAAGGTTGACTTCAGCTCGCAAGTTCCGGAAGTGTGCGTAGGGAAAATTTAGTGAGGTTCAAAATGGTGTAACTATGTCGATCCGCCGCGATTTACGCCGGGCACTTGTTGTTCGTCGATTTTGCCTACCTTTCATACTTCCCCCCCCCCCGATGGAGGTTATTATATACCTCTGGAAAGACCGTATTCATATAATGCTTTACCCATCTCGTAAGTCGTATTCGCGAGGACCGAATTTAAGCTTTTCTCACTTGCGTATAATCTCGTTTTTTCCCTTTTTGGGTTTGATGAATATTAGAATTGAGGTAAATGTTTCACTAGTCAAATTGACTAGTTATCCCCCTGATTTTTATTAATTTTAGTACTCAGGGCATTTATTTTAGTAGTCAAATGCCGTGACTAGTGCCTTATTTCCAAGCCTGGTCACATCTTCCACCTAGTAATATTTGGTTCTTGGTATTTGTTTCGTATCTAACTGGAAATCAAAAAGAAAAGTTTCAAATTTTTGGAATTTTTATATTCATATTATGTACAGTGTTTCGAAAATGTTGGTAGGATCGAGCTCCAGTAGGTTCTATGGGCTATTTTAAGACTAAAATGTTCTATGACGTTTTGTCGTACGGGGCGCTGTTTAAGAGTTACAAAATGAATCATGTGCGGATGACCCCTTAACGTCCATTAATAAACGTATACTCAATGATAAAATACGTTTAAATGCACGCGCTTGATAAAAATTGATTTTATCATTAAGTATAAAGGTCATCCTCACATGATTAATTTCGTAACTCTTAAACGGCGCCCGTACGTCAAAATGTCATTGAACATTTCAGAATCAACCGAAGCGCCAGTAAGAAATTGAAATTTTCGCTATAGCATAATTTGTTTTCGCTGACGTTCTAAAAATCTTGTGGGTTTACTCCAAATTTCGCCAAAAATTCAATTATTTTTATTTTCATCTTAAAATCTGGGAATCCTAGTTTTTTGAGCATAGAAACAAGTATACCTTTCATTAAGATCTGCCGACCCATGGTTGCATGCCTAGGTGAAACCATATGGAATGACCCAGAATATAATTATTGATTATCACAGTGTTTAATTATTCCATACTAGAGCTGAACCTATCAGTTTAATTACCCTTTGAAATATTTTATGGTTCGTTATATAGCTGACTCCCTTTGATCATGAGTGTAGTTCAAATGTTCTCTGATGTTTGGTGTTTTTCTACTTCATTGTTTCCACCTTTAAACTTTAATGTTTAAGATACAAATTTAAGTTTCGAGAAGGCTACGTCAGCAGGGAAATGCCATTGATTTTTCATACGAAAAATATAAACTAAGAATTTTTGGAGAGTAAAGGAGAAGTAACCCTTAACATTACAGGAAAATTTTGAAATAACACTAAAATTATATGAATAGTTGGAGAAATAATAGTTTGTCTCTTTAATTGAATTTATTTTAAATACCAGCGTCACTATGGTTAACCAATTTAATGTATTTAAAACTTTAAATAATTTTTCTTTTAAAAGGAAACATGGCGAAGAAAAAGAAACCACTCTCTGCTAGTAGCCCATCCATTACTACAACATCTCTTCCTTCATCGGTGATGGAAACTATTCTTCAAGTCTCTGAGGGGTCAATAGACAATACATCAGCTTCCATTATAAAGCACTCACCAGAACGAGTGCCATGTTTACCCGATGTAACCGAAAAAGCAAAAACCGCTCCAGCCTTTAAAAACACTGACTGGATTGCCAAAACATCGATTATCGTAAAACGGTCCAGAGCTTGGAAGAGCTTGAAGCAAATTTTAACCGCGGAGAGACAAATTCATGGACATAAGGCTACTCTATACTCTAATATTGATGCCCCACCATCAACTTGTTGCGTGAAAAAATATTCCGATATAAGCGGACTACCCGCAAAGTATACTGATCCTTTAACTAAATTGAAATACTCTAATACGAAAGAATTTAGGAAATTACGATCTTTAGCCCCAGAGATAGTTCAAGGATATTTAAGCTTGAGAAAAGCTGAAATTTTAGCGCAGTTGTAAATTAAACTTACGAAGGGAATTTAAATTTATAGGTTTGGCTCTACTACTAATTTGTATACCTCGCCGTAGTAATATCAAACTTTACCTTTTTATTATTATCCAGACATTTCTTCCACGCATTCACCCGAGGCTTCTTTCTCTAACTAAACTGACTCCTTTTCACCCATCACTTTATTTTAGCTCGCAGTTGAACCTCTGTTTTCACAATTATAGGAAAATAAAGTCATACTGTCACCATTTTTGAAATAAAAGTAAATTAAACTAGGCGGAAACTTTATTTAATTATTTTACCAAAAATGTGCAAACACGTCAGATCCTGCAGTTGATTTTTATTTTGTATTGGTATAGTTTAATAAATATAAATGATAGTACTATTATCATTGATTTTTAAGAGCTAAATTTATACAATTTTTTTTCCAAAATGTGATCCATTTATGTAATATTGGATTACATTTCAGAAAATACGGTATAATATAAATTATTTTATGCATATGTTCAAGAGGAGTTGACGGGGATTGGACGACTGGTACATTTACTTTCTCATATTAATATTGTTTAAAAATTCTATATGTTATTACTTACATTAATTTCATGTAAAATTTTCATAATTTGTAAAACTTCCTTTATCACCCTATATTTTGAGTTCGTATGCAGAACTTCTAAAAGCAAAACCTCTAAAACATTTAGAAGTTCCGCACTTATATGTTTTGACTTTAGAGGGTCTGCCCTTTGATTTACATGAAATGCTTTGCCCCTTAATTAAGTGTTTCTAAAACATCTAAGAGCACAAGCTCTATTTTATAGGTTTAGCTCTTAAGAAACCTAAAAGTGGCAAATCCTTTAAGAGCAGAACTTCTAGGGGTATAGTTCTCTCCCCCTCCTCAGATGCCTAACTTCTAAAATGGCGGAAATTTTTGAGGTTTTGCCCTGTAGGAAAAACAGCGTAACCTCTAAAAGCAGAAACTCTAAACCCAGAAGAACATAGTCAAAACTTCTAAGAGCAAAGCCTATAAGAGCAGAGCTTCTAAAAAAAAAAAAAAAGTTTTGCTTTTAGGGGTGTTGCTTATAGGGTCATTCCATACGGTTTCACCTAGGCATGCAACCATGGGTCGGCAGATCCAAATGAAATTTGGTACACTTGTTTCTATGCTTAAAAAACTAGGATTCCCAGATTTTAAGATGAAAATAAGAATAATTGAATTTTTGGCGAAATTTAGAGTAAGCCCACAAGAGTTTTAAAAAGTAAGCGAAAAAAAATTATGCTCTTGCGAAAATACCAATATCTTACTGGCGCTTCGGTTTATTCTTTGGAATTTACTCATGTTTATAGAGTAAAATGCGAGGAATCGGATGGTCATCTTGAAAATGGTCTACCTCTTTTAGTTTTTTATTGTTTTTAATTTTTTTAAATTTCGCGGGGGATCCTACAATGTGACGCGTGACGTCATGAGGCCCAACTTTTAAAAATTTTATTTTCGCTTTATTCAAGACCCCGAGGGCACATCTTTCACCTATTAAATGTTTGGTTCTTGGTATTTGTTTCGTATTTAACTGGTAATTAAAAACAAAAGTTTCAAATTTTTGGATTTTTAAATTTTATATTTTATTATACATACAGGGTGTTTCGAAAATGGTGGTAGGACCGAGCTACAGGGGTTCTATAGGTCATCCGCACATGATTCATTTAAACGGCGCCCCATACGACAAAACGTCATAGAAAATTTTCGTCTTTAAATGGCTCATAGAACCCCTGTAGCTCGATCCTACCACCATTTTCTAAAAACCCTGTATGTATAATAAAATATAAAATAAATTTAAAAAATCCTAAAATTTTAACTTTTGTTTTTGATTACCAGTTAAATACGAAAGAAATACCAAGAACCAAACATGTACTAGGTGAAAGATGTGCCCTCGGGGTCTTGAATAACGCGAAAATAAAATTTTAAATGTTGGGCCTCATGTCGTCACACGTCACATTTTATAACCCCCCGCGAAATTTACAAAATTAAAACCAAAAAAAATAAAAGAGGTAAACCATTTACGAGATGACCATCGGATTCCTCGCATGAGTAAATTCCAAAGAATCATATATTGATATTTTCGCAAGAGCATAATTTTTTTTTTTTTTCGCTGACGTTCTTAAACTCTTGGGGGTTTACTCTAAATTTCGCCAAAAATTCAATTATTCTTATTTTCATCTTAAAATCTGAGAATCCTAGTTTTTTAAGCATAGAAACAAGTGTAACAAATTTCATTTGGATCTGCCGACCCATGGATGCATGCCTAGGTGAAACCGTATGAATGACCCTATAAGCAACACCCCTTAAAGCAAAACTTCTATTCTTTTTTTTTTAGAAGCTCTGCTCTTATAGGCTTTGCTCTTAGAAGTTTTGCCTATGTTGTTCTGGGGTTTAGAGTTTCTGCTTTTAGAGGTTACGCTATTTTTCCTACAGGGCCGATCTTAAATTTCCGCCCTTTTAGAGGTTTTGCCTTTTAGAAGTTTTGCATCTTTACCAAATTTTCTTCCCTCTCTCTAACTCCCCCTACCATCTTCCAGTCTTAGAGAAATATTGAACGTAAAACAGAAGAGCGAGGAGAGTTCGAGAGGGAGAAGAGGACAGAAGGTCCATTGTGTTTAAACTTGAAGTCAGTTGAAATTAAAAGAAATCAAATCCAGTTATTAGCATTTATCATACTATACGAACCAAAGAACTGGAATCATCGTCAGATTTATCGCCTCGTGTAGTGCTGGGAGATCTTGGTATGGAAATGTTATTATTACAGGTGCTGTTTGAGCTAATATACATTTGATTATAATGATGCCCTAACTATATTACCCGTTTAAAGGACTTTCGGAATTATCATAAAGCCGAGCCAATTTTTCATTCATTGAGAGTGGCCTTATGGAAAAAAATTTAAACGCATGAATGTTAAGCTAAATTTTAATAAATATTTTGCTTACGAAAAAGGAGAAGATCTTTTCATATTTGACCTAAAACGAGATACAGGCGTTTTGGAAGGTGACATTAGGCATACTCTACTTGGTGTATTAGGACTGGTAGGAATGTGTTGCAAGTTTCGGTCAGCGTTGATCCATCTACGTTTAATTAAATTTAATGTACAACTTTTATGGTTTTCTTCGTAATGCTCGTTAATTAGATGATAGTATGTTTACCTTGCTTTCTGGAATAGTCATGTTTTTGGCCACGATACGTTTCATTCTTACATTTCACAGTTTCATGCTCGTCCCTAATTGAAAGAAACATCATTATAAAAATATGCAACTGACTTTAGTACTACACATAGTATAGGATCAAAATTACACTCACCATATATTAAACATAAAAGTTGCAAACTTTTCATTTGTATAACCAAGTTTATTTCTTTCGAGCGTCCACCTTACATCGTTATTATTTATTTAAACTTTCACAAACTTAATGAAGATAAAAGGATTTAAATATCCTTAAGTAAAAAACTTCGCAAATTTAATTTCTCCCTGAGGCTGAGGGGCCTCTTCCAGAATATTTTCTCTGCTTATAGTTCTTTATCTCATTCTCAACTAAAAGGCGGGAAGTCCGGGAAAAAGCAGAAACTTATTTTCCCAATTTATAGTTTTTAACCCTTCTAGCCTCAGGTTAAAAAATGGACTCTACCAAAAATAGCCAATATTAGCCAGGTGGAAAATAATCTTGGCAGTGTGAACATAAATATTATGGAAAATAAAAAAAAATATTATCAGGGCTAGTTCGACAGACGTGCCATCTATTTGTAGCGAGCGAACTACTTTAGACCTATGTGAAAAAAATATCCCATGCTAATGTACCTTTAAAAGATCATCAACTGGAACAAATTCTACAAGATCCAGAGCAACATTTTCTCGTGAGAAAAAAGTTACATCCAAAAGTTCTCCTAGGATGTCAAAACAAGTCAAAACGAAGGTTTGAATAAGCCATCGGCATTCCCAGCCTGGTTTAGAACTCCCCTGAATCCGTTTCAACACAATGAAAGGTCTAGGGAATAAATATCACTTGAGTTGGGCTTCATATGCCAAGTGCTTAATTATACATGCAATTTAAAGTTTAAAGTTCTGAATCTCTACTTTTTTCTTAATATACTTGAGTTTTGCGACTAAGATGTGCTTTAGATCCAGACTTTAATACTACTTAATAGCAAAAGCATAACTACTACCTAATGACGTTGCTATTAAATAGTTGGGCAATTATTAAAGTCTGGATCTAAAGCACATCCTAGTCGCATAAATCAAGTATAATAAAAAAATAAAGATTTAGAATGTTAAATAGGAAAGGCGAAATGGAAATTGATGTTAGACAGTTATATAAACGGCCACATACTTCTGGTCTCCTGAATTATGTTCTACAGCTTTAATGAATTGTTCCGCCTTCCATGCCCATTTTTTTTTTCAATGCGATTCAATATTATACAATACAGTTAATCCCTGGAAGTCGCCAATCCCTCCAACGGGATAGCTCGGGCTAACCCGTCCCTCTTGTAATATTTTAGGTTAGTTAATCCCTCAAATTAGCCCATACCTCCAATTAGTTAATCCCTTGGGCTACCCCATCCATCTTGTAATCTTAGATAATCCCTGGAAGTAGCCCACCCCTACAACTATTTAATCCCTAGCTCGAGTTAGATAAAGAGCCTTTTTTAAGGGTGCGAAGCAACCTCTTTTTTGTATAATTTTGTACCTTTTACAATTCCTATTTTGGTTTTTTCGCTAAGATTTATAGTTTAGAAAATTTTTACATGAGTTGGTTTTTGGTACATAGCAAATTTTAATGGAATTGATCTATTTTGTTCTATTTCATTTGGGAATTGGATACTATTAAATAAATTATTTAAATATCTATATCTAATGTTTTGATTTTTATGCAAATTATATCATCCATGAACCTATTCCATAATTTAATTAAAAAATTAGGAAATTTAAATCTAACGCCATGGACTATCTGTATACAGGGGAAACTCATTTAAAAACAAAAATGTTATCTCTGGATGGAAGCATTGCGTAAAAGTAAAAATTTAATTATAGATTGTTAAATGCTAGAAAAGGGGCCACTGTCCGAAAGCTCGCAAGGTTTTTAAATATTTTAAAAATTTTAAACTAATTGAAAATAAAATCTATTCCAAGAAGTATCCGCCTCGTTATTTTAAATTTTAGTTATATCTGGAAGCATTAGAAAATAAATCTGAAGGGTAAGCCACTTTCAATAAACCAGATCCCATAGAATAACATTATGAATTTGGCCATGACTGAAACAAGCTAAGTACCTAATTAAGGGTCAACTTAAAAATTAATTACTTAGACTTAATATATTTTAATGAAACCTGGAAAAGGCTCACGTTTGAAATTTGGTCTTTCATTTAAAATTGACTGCAACAATAACAAATGATTATTTCGTTTAGATATACCCCCGAAAAAGTAGATATTAATGTTATTCCTATGGGAAAATGGGGCGTTTTGATTGGATAATGACTGAATATTTTTAAGGTAATTGAAATAGTATTACAGTTGATCATCGACCCATAACATAGAACGCGATAGTCCGAATATATTTTGAATTGTTTTTTTAACAATCTTTCCAAAAATGCTACTAAATTTCCATTTTGAGTTCATGGAAAATCCGTGACTGCCTCACTTTAAAACTGATATTAGTTCGCGTACAGGATTCTGAAAGATCAATCGGAAAAGAGTCAGATTTGCGCATTTTACTAAAAGAATAACCTGAGGCTAATCAAACGATTTCCACACCTTGGGTTCATAAAATATGTTGTGTGCGTGAAAATAATCAAGAACATGATTTAGCATGATTCAAATACTGCCCTGGAGCACGTGTCACAAGGATTATCATTTTACAAAGGCAAAGAGGGTCTTTTGATTAGTCAGAGGGTCTCCTTTCCATTCAATTCCAAAATTTTAAAGGAATGGTGCGGTGTTAAAATATTTTTGCTGCAAACCCTTTAGTTAAACTCAAAACCAATTTTTCAAGCGTTAAAAAAATTTAAAATTAAGTATATTTTTAAATAAACAATTAAAACAAATTACATTGAGGGCACATAGGCGCCCGTATGAAGCTTTCCTGTAAAGCAAGAGCGCATTCGATACGTCACTTCAAGGTTTTTATTTCGGCAATAATCTGATTGGCCAAAGTAACTTGGCTCAGCTTTTACTCAATGGTAAAGTTGACTACTACGCGCTTGAACGTTAAATCGACGACAGGTTATAACGGCAGTGCTCGCCAGTCTAACGAACGGGACGCCGACTGAAGGAGCATCTAACCCCGGTAAGCCGTAGCCTAGGCCTAACTCCGTCGGCGATTCGGACTCTCGAATAGATCCGTTTGAAGTTGAACCAGTGTACACGGAAGAAGAACTTTTAATTAGAGATAGACTACAGGAAGAGCGGAATAATAATGACGGTATCAAAAATTTAATTGACATAGACCAGATGAAAGAAAATTGCACCTGACAAACTCTGTAATCCAACTTCTTCGTAGGCAAAGGCTTAGTATAATACGCGGCTTTCACTGTTTCTTTAGCATATTTTAGCCATTTTGACGCGAGTTCGGGGTACTTTAAATGATCAGGAACCGTATAAAAACTTAGTCCAAACCGAGAACTAAAATTTTTGCATTCTTTTATAATACAACTTGGCATTTTGAACTTTCTTTAAAACAACACCGATTCGTTTACAAGTTATTTCTATTGGCCTATCAGATTGCTAGCCTGGCCAAGCACGACAGAGAAGTTTAGAATTAGGGGTAAAAGGGCCACGTCCATACTAAATTTATTTTTAACTATAAAATTATTATTATTATTAAAAATTAATTTTGAGTTATAAATTTCTGTTGCCAAGAGTTCTATTGACCCTTAGAGGCAAAAAAACTTTATGGGTGAACCATTCCTTTAAGGTTTTCGATTTTTTTATACAATTGACGAATTCGAAATGTCCATACTCATAAACTAACTTCTAGGGGCTACGCCATTTGTAGTACAAATATAACGATGAATTATTACAATGGCGCGCCTGCCTCTCTATCTCTCGCTGTCGTACCTATCCACGTATTACACCCGTTGCTATGGGAAACGCGTAGAGGGGAGGAATTATCGATCGCCTAGTTTGTCTCTCTCATCATAATCAGAATAGGATCAGAATGGGAACTAGAATACTGACATCTCTTAAGAGATCGTCGCGAAAAGAGTGTACTGCAATGGAGGCTGCCCCTGCAAGTTCCTCTTCAATTTCGAATTCATCTATTGAGAGACAAATGTGCTATTATTTTTAGAAACACAATCAATTCATTTTCCTCTTCACCCTCTCTTTAAAAACAAGAATAAACATTTTAACTTCACTCCTAATTTTATAAACGACAACCGTTAGTTACTAAAATTACGATTTATTAAATTCTACAAGGCTATATAGCTTTTCATCCAAGCCATTGATTTATAATATACGTGACATTATATGCATCGTGTTGGGAAAAGCTTGCTCTATCGGTTAACAATTTACGTATTTTTTTAAAATATTGTAACGCACTCTAACCTTAATTACTCTTACAGCTTCTCGTCTCTTAACTCGGGCAGCAGATTGTTAATTTCCTCTTTGAAATTGTTCTTAATATCCATATTTTCGCACATGCTTTTAATTGTATTGATAACTTCAACTTGACCTATCTCTGAAGCGTATTTTAAACACGCAATTGCTCTCTCATACTCCTCATTATGTATGGCCAATTTGCAATAATTTACGAGAGAAGAATTAGAGGGATAACCAGTAATCGTCGCTTGTAAGTTGTCTAAAATTTTGAACGTATCCCAGGCTTTTTCCAAATCCAAAGAATTTGTAAAAATGGTCAAGAGATCACCAAGAATCTGTCCAGTCCAAGTGGCGTTTGACCTAATGATTCTATCGGAGGCTTGTTGACTTAAAATTCTTTCTTTTGCATCCTGAGCTACAATGACGAAGGCGTTATTCAAAGTTTCGTCTTTACACTTGGCCATGGTTCCAAGGATGGCATTGACTATGCGTTCCTTGTTGGCTTGGTTAAATGTGACGGCGTCCGACCAAATTTGAGGTAGATAAGAAAGTTTTCCGCTCAAGTCAACCGCCTCTATTATGTCAATCATGACACTAGGCTCGGGTGTATAAGAATGTGGGACATAAGTATCGTATAGAGCAAAAAATTGGTCAATATCGTTTAGTTTACAGGCGACTTTAAATAAATTTTGATAGTAAATGGACTCTTTCAACGCGTTCCCAATCAACTTCCTGTTTTTACCATATTGATAAAGTTCGTGAACTTTTAAAGCCAAATCAGGGTCTCCTAAATGACTGTTGCAAATTTCCATGGCAGTGACGAAAAAATTTATATCAGTCTCGTGCCTAATTTCAAATTCCTTGTCTTTTAATTGATTAATGATATCAATCAGAATGTAACTAGTTGGGCCTCTATCTCGGCAATAAATGGAGAGAAGATAGTAATAAGAAGCCAGGCTCGGTTCAACGCCACAAAGCTTCATTTCCGATAAAATGGACAAAGCCAAATCATTTGAGTTGCGCCAAGATCCCAGTTTCATGACATTATACAGTAAAGCGTTAAAGGTACCGAGGTTTGGCTTTGTGTCGCTTCGAACCATATCGCTAATAAATTTTTCAACCAGATTCCAACGGTTATCGGATCCTTCGCGGAGAAAAGGTATGAGAAGTAACATTTTATTGTACACTTCAACATCTCCCTCAAATTTTTTATCCGTCATTTCCTTATACAGCGCGTAAGCTCTTTCAATTTGAAAATGTTTCGCGAGGCCTTTGATTAATGTTCCGTAGCTTTTAGGGGTTTTATTTTTTATTTTCAAAAATACTTCGTCAACAATGTTGTTGGGTTGCCATTTTATCCATTTCTCCCGGTCCGACTGCTTCATCCAGCGTTCTTCTATGTAATTTTCAGGGATGCATTCGTCCCCACCGTAATAACATACGAGCTCTAGGAGACTCTGTAAAACTTCATCATCAAGATTGACTTCTTTTGTTTTCAAATATTTATAAATTGTTACGGACGTGGCTACATCAAGCGCGTCAATACATTCCTTAAGAGACTGAGGGTCACCGAGGCTGCTATTATCTAATTCAACGAGAGAATTAAACACCGGTATATTAGGTTCAGCTGGGTTGTGCTTGAAACTGTCTGGATATTTTTGTAAGAGAAAGGCTGCGGCTTTCCTTCCAGCCTCCTTCGACAGTGCAAAACTCCTCTTATTGACATTGCTTACGGGTAAAAAATAAGGATCTTCTTCATATTTGTAATGAGGGGAGGTTGGATTTCTTTTCACGGTTGATGCCAATGCTTTCAGCACATCTGTTGGATCCCGTTTAATACGCTTTGGTATGACTACTGCTTCGATGTGTGATGTTGGCATGGTGTGGTTTGATTTATATATATTTTTTACTCCATTTTCTAAAGCAACGAGAGATACTTTTGAATTACACATAACATGGTTGGTGCACAATCTTGATTTAATCATGCGAAACGCCGCCATGCTTTCTTAGTTTTTTTAAATTTCTTCTGTGAGCTTGTGAGGTAGTAGACTTAGTAGCACTTGACTGTAGCAGAAGAAACATCTGATGATCTGACGTCTTTTTTTTTTTTTTTCTATACAGTGCAGGGACGGAAATAAAAAAGAAGTAACTGGACATTGTCCTATAAATGATCCAAATATCCTGTAACTTTTTACCTCCCCGACTGAACTTTAGTTCAGGGGGAGGTATTACACTGTCATATCTGTGTGTGTCTGTCACTTCCTCTGTAACCAGATATCACGTGACCTAACTCGTGGAGCAAAAGCCTAGAGACGTAATCATGCCATCCTATCTTTCAATTCCTTTCAACGGGAATTCCTATAAGCGTGGCTGCCACATTGATAAGTTTCAGGTGTCGTGAAATTATATGCAACGGGACGTCTCCTATTGTATATTATCGACTTTCACCATCCACATTATGGTCGAACCTCGATGCTGGACATTTGGAGACGATTGCGGCAATGGGACGTCTCCCACTGTTATAATCACCTCCGACCATCCAAACCATGATCCAAACGCACCCAGATCCAATCTCAAGTTTCCGATCTAAGCGGGCCAAATTCAGGCCTGGAAATAAGGATATTTTATTTAGTCAGACTGAATAGTGAGCCCCCTATCTTAATTTATTTTAGCAGTCTCTGACAGGCTTGGAAATAAGGCACTAGTCACGGCATTTGAGTTTGACTACTAAAATAAATGTCCTGACTAGTGATACATTTACCTCAATTCTAATATTCATCAAACCAGAGGTATATAATAACCTCCATCGGGGGGGGGGGAAGTATGAAAGGTAGGCAAAATCGACGAACAACAAGTGCCCGGCGTAAATCGCGGCGGATCGACATAGTTACACCATTTTGAACCTCACTAAATTTTCCCTACGCACACTTCCGGAACTTGCGAGCTGAAGTCAACCTTCGACTTCATTTTAACAGGCAGCCTGACTCCTGAGACAGGAAGTTCTAAACACAAATCGAGCCGTCTTGTTTATACAAAGACCATTTACTAGAGCAGCGACATTGAGAAGTCCAGCGCGAGCTAGTGGCCTAGATAGTCAGCAGCAGGCTCTTGTTGTTCGTGATTTTTAGCATTGGTAGTATAGGGGCTTTCATACTTCCCACCGAAGGGGGTTATTACATACCTCTGATCAAACCCAAAAAGGGAAAAAACGAGATTATACACAAGTGAGAAAAGCTTAAATTCAGTCCTCGCGAATACGACTTACGAGATGGGTAAAGCATTATATTAATACGGTCTTTCCTTCTTGTTTCATACCCCTATTTTTACCTCCAGTAATCAGTGACTACTAAAATAAATAAGGAGAGGAGGCTCACTAGTCAATCTGACTACTGAATAAAATATTCTTATATCCAAGCCTGGCCGAGACGCTAGCGACCACGTGACAACAGTTTACCTCGGAATTTCCTATCCCCCCTTTCCACCCGAGTGGGAGGTTGGTTCTTCCCTCTCTAACTCAACGCAGCCCCACTTTTCCTCTCCTTGTCTGATCCTTCTTGATAAAATGGAACAAAAAGAAAAAAAAAAAAACTAATTTAGGTTTTCGAGGAAAGATGAGAACCCACTGGGTCCAGAATTCGCTACAAGCGAAGTCTCGACCAGGGTGGGAAATAAGGACCGATCCCGTGGTCTATAAATAAATAAAGTGGTCCATGAGGAGTTACAGGCAAAACTCACAGTCACAAAGACTAATAAATTTGTTTTCAATGACTCGGACCTACAGGATAACATTTTTACTACTAATTTTGCAGTAACAAAACTACCAAAGTCCAAAGAAACTTCCAAATATTACAGAATCAAGAAACGTTTTGAAAAAATTCTTTAATTTTCTTAGTGGTCACGTTGACCAGCTTACCCCCTCCGATTTAATTTTTAAAGTGGTCCAGGCAATTTCTAGTGGTCATTTGCCCTCTGGTACCCCTTATTTCCCACGCTGGTCTCGATAGCTGAATGAGGTTGTTAAGCAGACGAAACTCCAAATTACCTTACCTCAGGTGAGTGCAACTTACTTGAGTCAGTTCGTTTCCAGCCCTTCGTCAGAGTGGTGAGTTTGTTGCGCTTTTGTTGATTTAAATTTGCGAGTGTTATTTGAAGGTTTACTGGTCTTAATTTTAAACTTGATGTATTGTCTTTTATTTGTCTATGGACTAAGTTAGAATGGAGGTAGAAAATGATTCGGATGGCTCTACAGATTTTGCAATGGATTTAGAAAATTCTGACAACCCCCCAACTATGAGAAAAGAGGGACTCAAAGAAGATGTTGGAATATCTAGCTATTGCGGAGTTTTACCTTATCAATTTGAGCCCGAGTGGTCAGCTTCTGATGAAGCTAACTCAAGTATAGAAGATGAAATGAAGCCACGCAATGACAAAGTAAATTTTACTAATGATGTCACTACATCAGAGGAAGAAAGTAGTACCGAGAGTAGCTATGATTCCAACGAAGAGGAATGCGACTATTACAATTCTGATGATAGTTTTAGTTTACGTCGTCCTGTTGGACCAGTTTTACCATATCAATATGAGCCTCTCGCTTCGCCATTGACTGAAGAGGAAGAACTCTCAAAGGCAGATTTGGAGAAACGAAAGGGTAACACTGACTGGTATGTTTTTTTTTTCATCGTGATCAAGTGACGAGCTACAGTTGCTAGCAAGCTTAAAGCTTATAATAATAGTAATAATAATAATCATAATAATAATAATAATATTTCGCAAGTAAAATTGAGGCTGCAACCACAGAAGCAATTCCTATAAGTGGTAGTCACCAGACAGCGCAGACAAATAACTTTAAAATAGACGTATAATTAATTATTATAAAAACAATTCAAAATTATATGGAAAGAAATAATCGGTATATCAATTAAGTAACATTAGATTAAAATTCAAAAGAGTATATTAAGAAATTAGACAAAGCCGTTCATTCAAATATAAAGCTGAATAAGCGAATCAATAAGATACGTGGGTCATTCCACGTGAACTCATCCATGCATGTCACCCGGGTCAACCGATTTTTATGAAATTTCACACACACTTTCGTCTATGTTTGAAACTAACATTTGTAGATTTTGAGCTTCCCTTATGGAAAGAAATAAGCAACAATTTAGGCCCGAAAAACAGGCGGAAATAGTCTGTGCGCTATTTTCGCCCCAAAAAACAGGCTTAAATAGACACTTCGACAAAAATAGTCTGATCTTGTTGATCAAACGCGATATTTTGTTAATTGACGATGGCGGAATAAAATAAACTCATATTATTTAATTGTATATAAAGTATTAATTTATTAACATATTATTTAAGTTCAACTAGATATAAAATATTAGTCTACTACTCATGACTACTCACGATGAGAGTATTAACTGGACTGCCTTGTTCAGACAGACGAACTACAAAATTAAAGGGGGGGAAGGGGGGGGGACCTTCGACCTATGACGTAATATATCAAAGTACAATCCCATGGTTTTTTTTTTTATAACACTCTCCCTACTTAGATATATTTTATACATATTATTATTATAAATTATTATTATTATAATTTGTTTTTCCTTTTTTTTTTTTTTTTTTTTTTTTTTTTTTGTATTATTAGATTAGTTTTAACATCATTAAGAATTCGACAAACTTCTGCTTTGGCAGTAATTTTGTAAATAAATCTGCTAAATTTTTGTTAGTGTTTACAAAATTAATTTCAAAAATATTCTTATTTATACAATCTCTCAAAAAATGATACCGGAGATCTATGTGTTTTGAGCGGCTATTTTCGATGTTATTTTCTGCAAATAGGATCGTTGATTGATTATCACATAGAATCAAGGGATGCTCGTATCGTAATGGCTCAGTCATAGGAAGGATTTCTTCCAGTATTCGGTTCATCCAAATAACTTCTTTCGCAGCCTCGGCCAACGCCATATACTCGGATTCCATTGTGGATAAGGCTACACTAACTTGTTTAGTAGAGCGCCAGCAAACTGGATTATTTCCCATACGGACGACATACCCACTAATTGATTTCCGATCATCTTGATCCGATGCCCATGATGCGTCTGTAAATGTTTCTAATTGAATGTTAGTTGTAGCGTCATAATGAATACCATATTCGCTAGTCGAACAAACATAGCGTAACACGCGTTGTAGATATTCATAATGTTTCTTCCCCGGATTAGAAGTAAAACGTGACAAAGCGGACACAATGAAGGTTATATCAGGACGAGTTCGTTGTGATATATACAAAAGAATGCCAATCATTTTTCGATACATTGGTTCTAAAGTTGATTCATTTTTCTCAGAATCTTGTTTTGTCAATGATACTCCTGTTGACAATGGGACAAATAGTTTTTCTTCTAGACATATATTCATGTCTTTCGCTATTTTCGTAATATATGTGGTTTGATTTATCCTCAATTGTCCGTTGTTTGAAAAATCGAAATCTACTCCTAAAAAATGATTAAGTTGTCCTAAATCAGTTACTTCAAATTCTTGTGCCAATCGGTCATATATATTCTTCATTGTGAAATCGTTTCTTGCCAGTAGGATAATGTCATCTACATATATAATGATTATGGCATCATTTCTGAAACGATAGACGCAATTACAACTAGTTAGGCGTTCTAATCCCATCTTGATTAGGGTTCTATCTAATTCTGTAAACCATTGTCGACCGCTCTGTTTTAGGCCGTACAAGGCCCTTTTTAATCGCCATACATAGTCTTCTTTGCCTGGTTCTATAAATCCCTTAGGTTGACTCATATAGAGTTCTTCATCAATTGTCCCATATAAATAAGCGCATTTAACATCAAGGTGCTTGTGTAACCACCCAAGAGACACGACAAATATTAGTAAAAAGAAACGTATCAAGGAGAAAGTTACGACAGGCGCGTACGTATGGTCATAATCTTCACCAGGTTTCTGCGTAAACCCTTTCGCTACCAATCGCGCTTTAAACCTTGCAATTTCGCCCGTCGCCTTTTTCTTTGCGACATATACCCAACGGTTTCCGATTACCTTTTTATCATTGGGCTTAGGTACTAAGTCATACACCTCACGAGCCTTGATCGTTTCCAATTCGATACCCATTGCTTCCTGCCATAAATCAGCTTCCGGACTCTTAATTGCTTCATCAAATGAATTCGGAATTTCGAGACAATGAGCCTCCATATTTTCGGACAACTTCGCTACTTGTTTCTTATCGGGTACTGTCGCAACTTCTTTACATTTTTTCTTAAAAATGAACTCGTAATCTTCATATGTTAACCCCTTGTCTTTACATTCATCAAAAACATTTCTGGCTGATCGTAACTTCTTTCCTTCTTCATTGAAATAGTATATATCAATTCTTCCTTTACTGTTTCCTGTCTTACGTGTTACTTCTTTTCTAGTCCAGCCTGTCGGTATATTCTTAGCTTCGTTTGTTTCTTTCACTTCATTTGTTTGAGTAATTGTCCCTTCTTGGTTGTGTTTTCTCTTCGGTACTGGGAGACTTTGACTATTTTTCACTATAATTTTTGTATTTTCTTCATGTTCTACTTCTTCCTTTGCTCCTTCTACTTCGCTCTCTGTTTCTATTGCTTCTCTTTCTGCTTCACTCTCTGATTCTGTTTCTTCGCTTGTTATATTGTCATCTACTTCTACATCTGGCCAATGATCATTATACAGATAGACGGAAGTTTCCTTTACGTTCTTACAGGAATCGATGCCGTGTTGTGATTCATCAAATGAAACGTGCCTTGTTTCAAGGACCTTCTTTTCCATAGGACACCAAATTCGATAACCAATGGTGTGGGTTGCGTAACCAACCATAATTCCTACTTTGGCTCGATTTGACAATTTATCTCGTTTTATCTTTGGTAGAAATGAGAACGCGAGACATCCAAATTTCCTAAGATGATGAACGGATGGTTTTCGATTAGACCATTTCTCTTCGGGTACCACATCAGGAATTTTCGTATGAGGTAAACGGTTTGACAAATAGACGAATGTCATTAGGGCTTCTCCCCAAAATTCTTGAGGTAATTTAGCATCGTTCAATAGTGTACGAACTCCATCCATAACGGTGCGATTATACCGTTCCGCTACACCGTTCATTTGCGGTGAATATGTGTTGGTACGTTCGATTTGTATCCCTTCCGTTTTCAAGAGTATTACAAACTTCTTGGCACAATACTCCATGCCATTATCAGTCCTCAGTCTTTGAAGTTGTTGGCCAGTTTGTCTTTCGGCCCATTTCTTGTATTCCTGATATTTCTCGAAAGCTTCATCCTTTGTTTGCATCGTATATATCTTAGCCTTTCTTGAATAATCATCAATAAAACTGATGAAATATCTCGCTCCTCCTTGCGATGGAATCGGGGCTGGCCCCCATACATCCGTGTATACTAGTTGAAGTACTTTCTTTGTATTTATTTCCCTTCCATATGATGGAGTTTTAGCTGCTTTTGAAATCCTACATGGTACGCAAACATCCATGTCCCCTTTAATTTCAGGAAGTCCTCGAACCATGTTTTTTTGGTATAATTCTTTCAATCTTTTCTGACTAGGATGTCCGAGACGCTTGTGCCAAAGTTCTACTTCTACGGCTTTATTCATATGACTGTTCATCTTTCCATTATTGTTACTTCTGGAATCTACAGGAATACTTTTTAAATCAGTCCTGACATACGCATCAAGTATATATAAGTTGTCCCGTAAATACGAGATCATGAAGAACTTGTTATTTTGATCATAAACCTTTATTATACCCTTCTTGATAATTGCTTTGAAGCCACTCTCATCTATTTTTCTTGCCGATAGTAAATTTCTTGAATAATTGGGAACATAAATAACGTCTCTCAGATATATTACGTCTTCGCCTTTATCTCTTCGTATCATCAAAGCAATATCTCCTTTACCTATCGCTTTCGCCGTCCCTTGCGCTATTTCAATTGGTGAATCCGTTTCTACGTAATTATGGAACCATTCTCGTCTATTACAAAAATGATGCGTTGCTGCGCTATCGTATATCCATGAATCCTTATCACAGGTAACTGCTACTAATGCTGAAGAAAAAAATGATTGTTCCATACGTTTATGATATTTTTGTTGTTTGTAATTTCGCTTCTTATCTCTTTGGACAAATTTTTCTGATTGTTTATTATCGGGACAATCATATAATACATGACCTGGCTTATTACATTTATAACAGGTCTGTTCTGCTCTACAATCCTTTGCCATATGCCCATGCTTTTTGCAATTGTAACACGTATTATTATCCCATCGACGACTCTTCTCATTTTTATTAATCTTCTTCGGTACTTTCATAGATGATGCAAACCCTGTTTGATTTAACGTACCATTGTCAATATCTCCACCCGCTACTCGTTTTAATCTTTCATATTCTGATATTAAGAGGGGCTTGACGTTACTTGGTATAAATTCAGCATCACTAAGAGCATAAAGTCGTCCAACGGTATTATCGTATTGAGTGGGTAAAAATTGAATCATTTGATACGCAACCTCATCATCGCTAATCTTCTTTCCAGCTAACTCAAGTTGATCCGCTACGCTCAGAACTCTCGCTATAAATGATGACATTGATTCTGGAGGAGTATATTTAAGGTTAACGAACTCTGCTCTTAACGTGGCTATTCTGGTTCTCGATTTCGGTTGATATATATCTGCTAATCCTTTCCACGCTTCTACTGCTGTATTAAACCGTGCTATAATCTTCTTATGAGAATCATCTACGGATAATGCTATACGGGATAAAGCCCTTTGTTTTCGAAGTTCATACCTTTCTAATTCTTCTGGTTTCGCTGTAGAAGCAGGTTGAGTATCTGTGCCAGCAATAATACCCCACAAGCCACAGTCCAATAGTACCATCTTAATATCAAACTGCCATTGATCATAGTTTTCATCATTAAGCTTCTTGAATGATAGAAAATGATCCGAAGTAGATGAAAAATCTGCTCGTTGTAATCCTTCTGCCATAGTCCTTAAGCCTTTGTCAAATCGCGAACCACGCTACGTGCTACCATTTGTTGATCAAACGCGATATTTTGTTAATTGACGATGGCGGAATAAAATAAACTCATATTATTTAATTGTATATAAAGTATTAATTTATTAACATATTATTTAAGTTCAACTAGATATAAAATATTAGTCTACTACTCATGACTACTCACGATGAGAGTATTAACTGGACTGCCTTGTTCAGACAGACGAACTACAAAATTAAAGGGGGGGAAGGGGGGGGGACCTTCGACCTATGACGTAATATATCAAAGTACAATCCCATGGTTTTTTTTTTTATAACAGATCTGAAGAGGTCCTAAACAACACTACAATAGTCTTAAGACTGCACCAAGACTTGACATAATGAAAGACTTCCGCAAGACTTCTTAAGACTACTTAAGACACCCGAAAGACTTTCCCAAGACCTCTTAGGACTAACTTTTTTTGGTAAGGGTTAAAGGAAGATTATTAGGTGAAAATTTCGTACCCATTTTAATTTATCGGATTCCTTGCAATTAAATATATCCTGCTGAATTTTTCACATTTTTTTTAAAAACTTATTTCGATGAGAATTAATTAAAACTTAATTAGGCTTATCTATACGTTTGAATTTTTCACTTTTGCCAAAGGCCCAATCAGAGCTAAGAGCCAATGACAGGAGACTCTATCGAACTCCTAGCGACATCTAGGTGATAAAGATCTTGGTTTAAATTGAAGATTTGAAATAGAATAGTTTACTAATTTTCTCCAATAGAAGCGGCAGCTACGTTTTAAAAACTATAAGCTTCGCTAGTAACGAGCTTTGGATGATAATGATGTAGTTAAATAAGAAATAAATCTAGACAAGCGAATAGGCTCTTCCAAGAGAAACAAGTAAAACTAATTTATTAAGTTAAACTCCGAACTATTTATACAGATATCAATCAGCATAAAAAACAACTAGATAAGATTGATAAGGATCAAAGGTTAAAACTCCAACACTCCCCCTCAATCGTTATTGAGGTGTAACTTGAAAGAATCTTGAAATGGAGTTGATTCCCATTTCATCGCGACAGTAATCGTTCTTCGGCGAGAAAAGTCCTTTGGTTAAGATATCTGCAGGCATATGTTCAGAACGCAAATACTTGATCTTGATGGATCCTTCTTTATAGGCATCTCGTACGAAATGGTGACGAATGTCAATGTGCTTAGTGCGAGCATGAAAGACTGGATTTTTGACGAGTAATTGAGCACCTTGATTATCATTATAAAGCATTACGGGAACGTCGTAATCAGGCGATAATTGCCGCATGAATTTTCGCAAGTGAATAGCTTCCTTCGTAGCTTCAGTCAGGCCCATGTACTCTGCTTCGGTGCTACTTAATGCCACGCTTCGTTGCTTGCGTGACTCCCAAGTGATGGCTGCTCCCCCTAGACGAAATGCATAGCCGGTGTACGATCTACGATTGTCCAAGCAACCTCCCCAATCAGAGTCCACAAAACCTTCTAGATATCTTCCAGTTCTGTAGTATACTATCCCAAGGTCCAGAGTTCCTTTAAGGTAACGAAGTACTCTCTTTGCTGCCTTCCAATGATGTTCTGTGTAACAAGAGTTATATTGACTCAAGGAACTCACGGCATAAGCTATATCGGGTCGTGTCGCAATGGCCAAATATAGTAATGAACCAATAAGACTCTGGTACGGGAACTTGTTCATCAATTGTTGGGACGTCTCGTCAGGAGCCGGCATTTGTAATTTAGAATTTGCATCCATCGGTGTAGCTATCGGTTTAGAGTCTTGCATGCCAAACCGTTCAAGGAGTTCCGTAATATAGCGTTTCTGGAACATACCAATTTTTATTCCATCTATGTTGGACTGCTTAAACTCAATACCCAATCCGTAGTGGATAGGTCCAAGATCTCGTAATTTGAAGGTTTCGCTCAGACTTTTCTTGATTGTTGCTAGCCATACCATATCGTCCGTAACAATGAAATTGTCATCAACATAGATTATTACTATTTTAGTGGTGCAATTCATATCCGGGTAGTAGTATACGCAAGGATCCGCATCAAGTGGCTTCATTCCAAAGACTTTAAGTTTCTCGTCCAATTTCCGGTACCATTGCCGACCAGCCTGCTTTAGACCGTAAAGAGCTTTAGTTAGTTTGCAAACTCTATTACCTTGACGTAATTCATGTAACCATATTTCTGCCGTTTTTAATGTAGTTGGTGAATGATTTTCGTAAACAATTTCTTCTAGTAGTAGCTCAAGATAGTCAGGGACTGCCATGTAAATTTCTTCTTCTAAATCTCCATTCAAGAAGGCGGTGGTAATGTCGAGTTGATGGACAATGAGCCCTTTTTCCGCAGCTAAAGCCATCACTGTGCGTATAGAACTCAGACGAGCCACTGGTGCAAATGTCTCTTGATAATCAATGCCGTATCGCTGTGTATACCCTCTGGCCACCAGTCTAGCTTTGCGTCGTTCTAGTGTCCCGTCAGCTTGGTACTTATTTCGTAAAATTATTCTATTTCCCACGAGTCGTCTATTCGATGGCTTTGGCACAATTTTCCATGACTCGTTCTCTATTAGTGACAGGAACTCGTTTTTAATGGCTTTGTACCACTCGAGAGCATCTGGACCATTTACAGCATCGTGAAATGACACCTCTGCGATTTGTGATACTTCGATATTAATCTCGTCTGACTCTTGCTCGACTGCGTCTGGCTCTATCTCGTTGTGTTCAGTTTCTCCCGGTATGGGTAATTCTGGCGGCTTTTCATTTGACTCGGCTGGCTCTAACTCCAAAGGACCACATCGGAAATGTTTCTCTGGTCTTCCCTTTGGTCCTTGTACAAAACGAGGACGACCGCCAACTCGTCGATATCCAGCTGGTGGAACGGCAGCATAAATCACCCCCGTAGGATGCAGTGGCTCAGAAGTTACAGGAATGTTCGACTGGTTAAAGACAGGTAAAAGCAAATTATGTTGATTTAATTGATCGTCATTAGGACTTTTTAATAAAACAACATCTTCGATGAAATCTTCATATGAACCTCCGCTTGTAAAATGACCAATGCATTTGAATTCTCGGGTGATAGTGATTTTGCGGGACCCATCAATCATTACTCTATAGGCCTTTTGTGTGTCGCTGTAACCAACGAAGATACAGGGCAAGCCTCGTGCCTCGAACTTCCCTTTACTAGATCTTTTATCCAACATGAATCCTTTCATACCAAATAATTGAAAATGAGTGACGTCGGGTTTCTTCTTGGTCCATAGCTCAAAAGGAGTTTTCATTTTAATGCTTTTGGATGGGCACCGATTTCTGATATGATTAGCAGTATTAATAGCTTCAGCCCAAAAAGATGGTGGAAGCTTCGCCTGTATGATCATGCAACGTGCCATCTCCACCAGAGTGCGATTGCGCCGTTCAGCTATGCCATTCTGTTGTGGCGTATTCGGTACCGTTGTACGATGGATTATGCCATTTTTGGAGAGATATTCTTTCATTTCATGACTGCAGTACTCCCCTCCGTTATCAGATTGGATTTGCTTCAGAAGAAAACCGCTCCTTTTCTCCATTAACGACTTGACCTCTAGAAATGCCGGAAACAAGTCACCTTTACGTCTCAAAAATCGGACTTCACTCCAACGTGTATAATCATCCGTAAATGTGGCAAAGAACTTTGATCCTCCTATTGACTCGGTTCTCATAGGTCCACAAACGTCCGTGTGAAGTATTTCTAACGGCTGACAGGTACGAGAGATTAGCGAAGTTCGAAATGGTGACTGAACCATCTTTCCAGCTAGACAGACAGGGCAAGTCGAGAGGTGATCTTGAGATGAGATTGTAATGTTTAAATATTGTAGCACCTCACGTAGGGCCGCTTCATGTAGATGGCCAAACTTTTCATGCCAGAGCTGTAATTTGGATGCAGTCTTTAATTGGGTA
This sequence comes from Odiellus spinosus, assembly GCA_963920705.1. NCBI lineage: Eukaryota > Metazoa > Arthropoda > Arachnida > Opiliones > Phalangiidae > Odiellus > Odiellus spinosus. The sequence continues at coordinate 4,944,028 of OY987240.1, forward strand.
ACTTGAGCAGTTTCATACCCTTTGTGTGCATAATATAATTCTCCCTCGCGTTTAGCAACGAGTAGAATGTCGCCTTCGTTACTGACGACGTGTGCCTCATCCTTTTTGAAAATGACGGTATGGCCGGAATCGGTAATCTTGCTAACTGAGAGAAGATTGGATCTTAATTCCGGAACGAAAAGAGTGTTGGTAAGAGCGATCTGTCGTCGTCCGAGTTCTTTTATGAATACGGTCCCTTTTCCTTTTATGGGAATAGTCGATCTATCTGCAAGGTTAAGTGACATATTCTCAGAACGAACCATTTTGTGAAAGGAATTCTCTTGAGCGCACATGTGAGAGGAACATCCGCTGTCCAAACACCATCGTCCTTGTTGGTTCGTAGGTTGGGGACCCGTCTCTATGGTAAAGGCAAAAGGCGAGGCTGCAAACGAATCTTCAGTGACCTTGGAGACCGTTTGATCTGACATAGCCGTCTTTCTATCTGGACAGGTAGCTGCTTTGTGGCCGAGTTTACCGCAAACATAGCAATTTCCAGGTCTTCTAGACGGATTATCCTTTAGCTTTTCTATTGGTAGTTGACTAAAACTTTGACCTAACTTCTGATTGGTTCATGAACCCACCTGAGTTTTCCTGTCGTCTGCTCTACAACTAAAACCTTCACTTCCTCTCTAGTCCCAGTTGGGTGTTGTTGATATATCGTTTTAAGTTATGAGTTTTAATTAATAAATAGTTTTAACAATGTTTTATGATTGTAAGATTCTTTCACTGTTTAAAAATATCCAACAAGTGGTATCAAAGCGTGGTTAACAGTGAATGTTGAACTTACATCATTTGATTTAGCCAACCGAGGCTTAGTGATGGATCATAGGAAGTTTTGACAAGTCGTGTTTTGACTTTTGCGACCCCATAAACATTTTCGGAAATTCAAGCGTGAGAGAAATCCAAGATGGCGGAACGAGAAGCCATTTTTTATTCTGGGCAAGTTGAAAAATTGAATTCGGAAAATTATAAAAATTGGAAGTACGAAATGGAGATGGTTTTGAGGGACAAAGGTTTATGGGAAATTGTAAACAAGACAGAAACTGAGCCAGCATCAACAGCGGAAGCAGATGTTAAGGCCAAGTATAATTTAAGAAAATCCAAGGCTTATTCAACAATTGCATTGGGAATAACTATTGATTTAAGAAGTATAATAGCAGAAGCTACAACAGCTAGTCAGGCGTGGGACAAGTTAAGGAGCGCTTTTCAACCGACGTCAAGGGCTCGAATTGGTGTTTTAAGAAAGGAATTTTATACAATTGAATATAAAGAAGGCGAAAGTATGCCATCATTTATTGGAAGACTTTATAGTATCAAGAATCAGTTAACAGAAGCTGGTGAAACTATAGCGGAGAAAGACATAGCCTATCAATTGATATCATCATTACCTGAAATTTATGAACCTTTAGTCCAACAGATTTATCAATTTACAGACACTGAGTTTACACCAACAAATATAAAACAGAAGCTTATTGGAGAGTACGGCAGACAGATTGAAAAGAATCGTATATCAGAAAATCGCGCCGCTGCTGACGTTTTAATGGCTCAAGCTAAAAGCCAACGGGGAAGAGACGAAGGAAGTAAGAGTTGGAGATTTCAACCAACTGGATACCGAGATAATCAACAGAGATTTTTCCAAGGCACGTGTTTTAATTGCCAAAAACGTGGGCACAAATCATCCGAATGTACGAAACCATCGGCGAACGATAACCAAAGAGAAGGTCACGATATGAGAGAAACTAGAGACCGAAGAGAAAGGAAGGATATAAGATATCTGAAAGATCAAAGGGAGAAACGAGATTTCAGAGATCAGCAAGGAAGGAAAAAGCAAGAGAAACATTGCCTATTTGCATCTGCCTTGGTATCATCGACAGCAACAGCGAATGATGATTGGATAATCGACTCAGCGGCCACACACCACTTCTGTAATCGGCGTGAGTGGTTTTCTACTTATAATGCATTAGAAGCTGAGGCAACATGTGGCGAGGGGAAATCTAAAATTAAAGGAGTTGGAGATATTAGAATTCAAGTTGGCGGAAAAACTGGAGAGATGATAAGGCTTAAGGAAGTAGTTCATACACCTGGCATGAGACGCAACTTGATCTCTGGACGAATAATTGATCAATCGGGCTACAAAGGAATTACAGTAAATTCGAAATTTACCGCTTACGACAGAAATGGGGATTACGCGTTTGAAGCAAAATTAACAAAAGACAATTTCTATACGCTACAAGACGCTGAAGTAATAACAAAAGAAGACTCAATTAATGAACTTCACGAATATAATTCATCTTCTATGAAGATATCAACAAATACCATCGATTTATGGCATAAACGTCTCGGTCACGTAAACGAGGCAGATTTGAATTTCATGGCAAAGAACCAAATGTTACACGGACTACGCCAAATCCAAGGAGAGCTAAATACATGTATATCCTGCAGATTGAGCAAGAGCATAAAACAAAGTCATCCAAATATAGGCGAAATTAAAAGTAAAGAACTTCTGGAGCTTGTTCATTCAGACGTTTGGGGACCAGCCCGCATTACATCGGCAGGGGGAGCGAGTTATTATATAACATTTATCGATGACTACAGTAGACATATTTGGATTTACATTATGCATAAGAAGAATGAAGCTTTCGCATGTTTTGAGAAATTTAAACGGCTCGTTGAAAACAGAAGCAACAAGAAAATTAAAAGTCTTAGAACGGATAATGGACTTGAATACTGCGCGAAATACTTTACCAAGTTTTGTGAAGAAGCGGGAATCGAACATCAAAGAACAAATACGTATTCACCACAAATGAATGGCGTTGCTGAAAGGGTAAACCGGACATTATTAGACATGGTACGAACTTTATTGGAGGATGCTAAAATGCCTTCAAACTTATGGGCCGAAGTGGTAGTTACAGCTGCATATTTAAAGAATCGCTTACGTCATTCATTACTCGGCAAGAAAGTTCCTGCTGAATTTTGGATCCATACTAAACCAAGTGCTAACTACCTCAAGAGATTCGGTTGCCTAGCTTTCGTAAACATTCCAAAACAACAACAAAGGAGTAAACTACACAATCGAGCAAAACTGGGAGTATTAATTGGTTATGCAGCTCATACGAGGGGATATCGAATCTTTTACCCAGAACAACTAAAAGTAATAGAGACAAAACACGTTACATTCGACGAAGAACGATTGGGACTTGAATATCTGAAACATTCAAGAAGAGAATTTCCTGAGAAAGAAGTATTCTGGTCCAGAGACGATGAAGAAGATGATGAAATAGTCGTAAATAATAAAGCACTTCAGGAAGAAATCCTTTTACCAGAAGAGGCTTTGGAAGAAATTGCTACTAATGAAGATACCGAGAATAAAGTAGAAGAACCCATCGTAAACAAACGAAGCATACAAGAAAAATACATGGATTTGGGTCCAAAAATTAAGGAAATTCCGGTAACTTGGAAACGAAATGTAACCATCCGAAAGAAAGGGCAGACTAAAGGCCGAGCTGATATAATCTACACTGATGGTGAAGGAAACTCTTTTCGATCAGTTCCAGACGTTATGAAACATTTAGTAAAGAACAATCTCCCGTACGACATTAAAATGTTTGATTTCAGTACAAAGAATCAAACCGCAACATCAATCTTAACATCTGTTAGTGAGGATGATATATCGGATATTTTTGAAACAAACTGTATAGAAGCTGAAATACCCAAGAACTTTATGGAAGCAATGAAGTCTCCTCAGAAGCGAGAGTGGCGAAAGGCTATGGATGAAGAAATTTCCACTCTGCACGATAGACAAGTGACTGAAGTGGTAAAAAGGCCCGAAACTAAGAAACCTTTAGGGTGCAGATGGGTATATACAATAAAACGAGATCATAATAACAAGATCATCCGATATAAGGCGAGAATTGTTGCGCAAGGTTTCGGTCAAATAGGAGGAGTCGACTACGATGAGACATTTTCACCAGTAGTAAATTTTTCAATAATACGGTTCTTCATTGCCCTATTCATAACGACACTTGGATGGGTACATAATCATTTCGACGTGAAGAACGCCTACTTATATGGAACACTCGATCACGAAATATTTATGAGCCAGATACCAGGATACGAAGAAGCCAATTCAACAACGCATTGTCTCAAACTTAAAAAGGCGTTATATGGTCTGCAACAAAGTGGCCGTCGTTGGTTCATGGAGTTAGACAGAACATTCAATCATTTAGGATTCTCAAAATTCCTCGGTACGAACTGTGTATATTACCTACCATTTAAAGCAATTATACTCGTATATGTTGACGATCTCGTAGTTCTTGGAAAAGATAATGGAACGTTACAAGATGTCTTTAATAATTTATCAAAAATCTACGACCTGAAAAATTTAGGACCTATACGAAAGATTCTGGGTGTAGAATTTGAAGAAAGAGCAAATGGTGGATTAAAATTACACCAAACCACTTATATTAATCAAACTGCGAAGAAATTTAATATAAATGCAGACGAACCAGTAAGCCTACCCATGAACGCGAGTGCCATCTTAACAAGAAAGGATTGTCCAACAACTGAAGAAGAAATTGAAGAAATGAAGAAGTATCCTTATAGATCATTAATCGGTAGTCTTCTTTTTCTTGCGCAGCGAACAAGGCCGGATATTCTGTTCTCAGTAGTAGCATTATCGCAATATAATAGTAATCCCGGATACGTGCATTGGCGACATTTATGTCAGTTGACAAGATATGTTATAACTACAGCGGACCACGGCCTAATATATAATCGAGAATCAAAAACAAATTTAACCTTATATTGCGACAGTGACTGGGCAGCGGATAGAGACACTCGTCGTTCAACGTGCGGTTTTATAACTTTCGTGGGGGCATCACCAGTTACCTGGAGGTCAATAAAGCAAAAATCCGTTTCATTGTCCACCATGGAGGCCGAGTATGTGGCGATGTCTGAAGCAGTCAAAGAACTTGCATGGTTATCCCCCCTTATCAAAGAACTTGAATTATTTAACATAAAGTTACCAACCCCGATAATAGTTAGCGATAGCCAATCTGCAATTGGTTTTGCGAGTGATTGTTTAGAAAACCAACGATCAAAACATATCGATATCCGTTATCATTATGTAAGAGAAAAATTAAATGATAAATTGTTTGAATTGAAATTTACCCCATCGAAATCTAATGTCGCGGATATTTTTACAAAAATATTAAGTAAATCAAATTTTGGAAATTGTTATCGGATGTTGCAACTTAAAGAATAATGTTAAATTAATGTTAACTGTCGGATTTAATATAAATATATTTATGTCAAAGAGGGGGAGTATTGGTAGTTGACTAAAACTTTGACCTAACTTCTGATTGGTTCATGAACCCACCTGAGTTTTCCTGTCGTCTGCTCTACAACTAAAACCTTCACTTCCTCTCTAGTCCCAGTTGGGTGTTGTTGATATATCGTTTTAAGTTATGAGTTTTAATTAATAGTTTTAACAATGTTTTATGATTGTAAGATTCTTTCACTGTTTAAAAATATCCAACATTTTCCTCTTTGCTCTTTTTCTTCGGTCCATGGGTCCCCTTTTTGGGTCGCATCCCCTTACGCTTGTCTATATACAAGGCATCGTTGCTGCATACGTCTCCTTTTCTTCCATCGGCATGCTCGTAGATTTTAATCTTTAAAGTCTCAAGGTCTGGAATAACGTCTCTGGTCTCAATACTTGTGCGAAATGTCTCAAAGCTCACAGGTAAAGAATACAGCAACATACAGCCCAACATATCTTCCCAGAACTGCGTAGAGTTGACGTTGAGTTTGTTCAATTTGTCAACAGAGTCCAGGAATTTTCCTACATGATCTCGTACGTCATCACCTTCCTTCATTTTGTTCAGGAATAATGACTTCATTAAGGCATTCCTCTTTGCTGGACCCTGCGAACGATATTGAGCTTGGAGTTTCTCCCACATCTCATGCGATGTCTGACAATTCTTGACGGCGCGCAATTCCGCTGTCCCAACTGCCAAGATAACGTCTGATAATGCTAGGAAATCTGCTTCTTCCCATACCTCAATTGCCTTATTTGCAGCTGCAACAGTCGTTGCATCAGCAGATGTGCTTGCCGGAAGAGGCTTCCCAGCGACGCCACTGACGTGTTTCCAGGTGCTATTTTTCACGAAATACGACCTTGCCTGTAATTCCCATGTGTCGAAATTTTCTTTAGTTAAAGGGTCAATCTTCATTCCGAAGTGCGACATCTTCTGAACTTAGCGATCACGACTTGATACGTATAGTTATATGTCGCGCACAGTGGAAGTGAACTTTGGGTACATAACCTGTAGTTAAATAAGAAATAAATCTAGACAAGCGAATAGGCTCTTCCAAGAGAAACAAGTAAAACTAATTTATTAAGTTAAACTCCGAACTATTTATACAGATAACAATCAGCATAAAAAACAACTAGATAAGATTGATAAGGATCAAAGGTTAAAACTCCAACAAATGATGCCTACAATCTTTTATAAACCTAATTTTCAAAAAAATCAAATCCAAAATTTAAGCCAAGATCTCTACGTTATCACCTAGATGTCGCTAGTTGTTCTACTTATCTTAGTAAGTCTGGCGGATGAGTCCTTGGTTCTGATTGGCTTCTTGGCAAGGGTAGAAAAATTCAAATGCATGTTTAGGATATAAAACTTTAAAAAATATTTTCTAATAGTATTTGTACTTCAAAAATTATGAAAAAATTCAGGGGAGCATATTTTTACATAAGGAATCAGAAAAAAAATACTTCATTTCAGCTAATAGTATCCCTTTAAGACATCAAGCACTTTTTAAAAAACGCTGGTTTAACCATTACTCATTTTTGGCTTCTGATTTTATCGAATTTGTCTCCCTTCCCTTTGCATAAATTTGAATAACTTTCAATCTAATCATAATAGCATTATGAAAACATGGTTTCTTACCCAAAATAATGTGCAGAACCCATCTGTATGGCCCAAATTATTCTCAAAATCCCCGTTTCCTTTACTTCAGTGACGGAGGTGCCTCATAAAACATACACTGTAAAAATTTCTTAAACCTTTGTCACCATGCAAGTCATGGGGAAAGCCAATGTGATGGTATTGGAGGAACGATGAAGCGTTTGGTTTAAGAGCTTCGTCATTCCTTCAATACCATCACGTTGGCTTTTCACATGATTTGTAGGGAAAAAATTACATTACGCAGTAATGCCGAAGTCATACACATGGTGACAAAGGTTTAAGAAATTTTTACAGCCACGGAAAATCAAATTCTTACACCGATCCAGTTTTTTGAACGGGCCAAACCCTTACCAAAAAAAGTTAGTCTTAATAGTACTTGGGGAAGTATTTCGGGTGTCTTATGTAGTCTTAAGAAGTCTTGGGGAAGTCTTCCATTACGTCAAGAAGTCTTGGGGAGATCTTAAATACTTCCGCAAGACTTTTGTAGCGCTCTTGAAGACCTCTTCAGATCAGACTAACTTTTTTCCGTAAGGGAAGCTCAGATTACTTGCATAAAATATTTTTACATTACTAAAGAAGTTAAGCAGTACCAGAGGTATATAATAACCCCCTTCGGGGGGGGGAAGTATGAAAGGTAAGCAAAATCGACGAACAACAAGTGCCCGGCGTAAATCGCGGCGGATCGACACACCGCTTTACTCCCAAATAATAGTTACACCATTTTGAACCTCACTAAATTTTCCCTACGCACACTTCCGGAACTTGCGAGCTGAAGTCAACCTTCGACTCCATTTTAACGGACAGCCAGACTCCTGAGACAGGATGTTCTAAACACAAATCGAGCCGTCTTGTTTATACAAAGACCATTTACTAGAGTAGCGACATTGAGAAGTCCAGCTCGAGCTAGTGGCCTAGATAGTCAGCAGCGGGCTCTTGTTGTTCGTGATTTTTAGCATTGGTAGTATAGGGGCTTTCATACTTACCCCCGAAGGGGGTTATTATATACCTCTGGCAGTACTTATATACTTAAGCAGTACTTTTAATACTAAACAGGTACTTAAAATGATCCTGATGAATTTTAGTGGACTTATTCCTTAGTTAAAGACCGAGACCAGAGAAGATTTCAGCCCCCCTTCTCTAAGATGATTGACCACCCCCTGGGGCGCCTGCACGGTCACTCTTTTGTTAGGTTTTTTGATCCAGTAGCCGTACTGCTGCAGGTGTTAGCTGACAAACAAAAGCAAAAAAATATAAGAAAATAGTAAAAGTGGCCACCACTACTATGACAAGCTTCTACCAGCCTAACAAAAGAGCGACCGTTCAAGCACTCCAGGGGGTGGTCAATCGGCTTCGAGGTTGAGAAGGGGGCTGAAATTCGCGCACGAGAAAATTTTTCTCTGGTCTCGGTCTTTAAAAAGAGGATAGTTCCCAGTGCTTTAGGCGAAAATAAAATTTTAGGGATTTTTGAAATAATTTTCCAAAACATATACTTTTTAGACCTCGTCTATTTTCGCCTTGTATTGAGAAGTTAAATAGTCCACAGCCATTTCACCCCTTTCTTTTTTGGGTCGAAATAGCGTGCTTTTCTATTTCCTCCCTCAAAGTGGGCAAAAATATTGGTAGGCACTATTTTTGACTATTTTCCGTACTTGGGCTAATATGGTGGCCAGCCTAGCCTATTTACACTGGTCCTTCAGGCTTGAAATCTTTCAGGCGAAAAGAGCTTTGCCAGGGCGGGACATCAACGTTAATTATAACGCGAGGGTAATGTATTATAATATAGAGAAAATATCCTTATAATGATCTCCTCCCAATTCCCCCGAAAGGAAAATAAGTAACCCTGGGGAATATTAGATTTGATAATAAGATAGAATTACTAGAGATAACCAATTTCCTAGCTGGTTACAACCATTATATAAAGGGTTTGATAGTAATTATTTTTCTGCAAATATCAGAATTACTTATTTTTGAAAATCCCCACTAGCATAAAAGAAACCCTAGTCCTGTAGATGTTATTAGTAAATCTTCTACATATTCGCATTTAATGGGCGAGATTAAATATTGGGGTAACTAATATTTAAGTCATCGCGAGAGGGAAATTCCTGGTCATGACTTACGTGTACCACGGTTGACTCAATCCTCTTTAGCTTGTTTTTCATATGAAAATAGCTCACTCATGTTAATAAATTTTTGTTTGAATTATTTGAAAGCCAAAAAACAGGCTTAAATATCTGAGGCTTTCTGGGTTATGCGTTATAAACAAACTCATTAGTTATTAGTTAAACTCAGTAATTAAGTTGTAAGTTAACAATGCCATAGCTGGGAGAGAAGTGAACTGTTTGACTTGCAGACATTGTCTATCTGTCCAACTCCTTGCAGACTGGTGACCTTAGTACTGTATGTCAAAGCTTAAAGGTTTACAGGCCAGAAGGTCAAAGTAGACTTTTTTTTTTTTTTTTTTTTTTTATACTCTACACAAATCAGGCTTCATTAATTTTTCCTTAAGGTGCATCTGCGGAAACTGTGTGGTAATGAAAAGGGTGGAAGAGTGTATTTGCTGTCGAGAAGCTGATGAAGTTGATGAACTTGTGGAAAAAAACTGCATCACAGAACACAAAGAATTTTATAGCACCTGCCTTGACAAGCATCAACTGATGCTAGCTTATCAAGAGGAAGTGAATAGAAAATACTGGAAAAAACCAAGAGAGCCTGAAGAGGGTGAAATATACAAGTTAGTTTTATGTCTTAATCATAGTCACAATATTAAAGGAAAACATGGTTGCAAGTTAGGCAGTTTTTGATGGTCATTTGGCGATTAGTGGTGTTTTTCAGCTTTTCCGTCTTATTTGGGCAGTTTACATTGAACTTAACAATAGATTGTAACCGGAGGAGGTTTTCCTACTGTCCTAAACAATATTTCATATATCTAGTTGCATTTTCCTCCTAAATCTTTGTTATTGAACACCCGGTCTGCACTTGCATAAACTTTCCACAGGGTTCTCTAACTCAATAAGTGCTGATATACCAGTTCAAATTATCTTCCCATTAAACTCCTAATTACAAAAAACTAAAATTTATCTAAAAGGAATAAATATAACTAAATTCAGGTCTCTTAACCATTGCTCAAAACGTGTTGAAAATCTTGGACAAGGGTTGTCTCGAAAAAAATTACTACGTGTATTTTTAAAATTGGTGGAACAAAGTGAAAAAAAAAAAAAAAAAAAAAATTCGGACATATTTTATAAATATGGGACAGGCAGAAATGTTTATCATCTATTCAGAGAAAGGCGGGATTTCACGCGTCCAACTTTATCATGGCGCGTGCCGCTTACCTTATTCTAAAGTGATAAAGTTTATTATTTTACAAAAAATTGGTTCGCAAGAGAAAATTATCGAAATGAAAAATGAACTCTAGTTTATATATTCTCAACTCAATGTGCCAAACTGAAACACGACAACGCCTTTTATAGAAGTACGCACGATACAGCCAATGTCGTCACTTTAAAGGGTGAGACTTAATTTAATCTTATTGTAAAAGCAAATCACAAACGCAAACTTAGTGTACATGAATACCATGCGTAACTATTTCCAGAATGTTCTACAAGGTAACAGAAAAGTCTGGAGAGGTCTGGAAAGTTCTGAAAATTTCGGAAAATTCTAGAAAATTCTGAATTTAGTTTTAGGTTTTATATAGCAAATAAAGTTAATTAAAAAAAATTTCATCGGGTTCTGCTAGTTATAAATAATAATTTGAAAGCAATTAATAGGTTATAGGTATCTATATTAATGTACATATCAATAACTGTATTAATTATGAGTTCTCATAATTGTAGGAATAACATTTAAAATTTTAATTAAATTTGTTCAAGAAGCTTGTTAGGTAAAGTCCTAATTACATACGTCAATGGCAGAAATACAAGCACATCTGACAAGACTAACATTAATCAGTATATGTATAATATTGAATTCACGCTTGAGGTTTGTAGTGTACCAACGTATGGTAATCTTGTACATGAAGCTTGCATTAGTGATTTATTGGTTTTACAATATAAGATTAAATTAGACGACATTTGCAATATCGTGCAAACATGCATAAATGGTGTATTGAGTTGTGAATATATAAACTAGAGTTCATTTTTCATTTCAATAATTTAGTCTGGCGAACCAATTTTTTTTTTATTTTATTTTATTTTTTATTTATTTATTTATATATTTTTTTTGAAATAACAAACTTTATAAAAATATGGTAAGGATGATAAAGTTTGCCGCGTGAAATCTGAATAGATGATAAACATGCATGCTCGTCCCGTATTTATAAGACATGGCTGAAAATGCGGTTGTTAATTTTTTGACCATGTTCCAACAATTTTAAAAATCTGAAATATTCAGGAGAATACTTAAGCCTAATAAATCGAGACAACCATTGCCTTGGATTTTTTAATTATTTAATAATTTTCAAATTTTTAAACGTGTGTTAAAAACTCGCTTCGAGAGACCTTCAATATAAAATATTTTGCATTTGATTTAGTGTTAGTATGGCGAAAAAACCAAAAATTACCAAATATTGTTTTTGAGCTGAAGATTTACACAGAACAACATTTTGTATTCTGAATATGATAGTATTGTTTTCGTCGTGATTTGTTCAAAGGCAATTTTCACCATCTTATCCGGCTATACCATTTAAAAAATTATATTTATTAACATTTCGATACTAACATAAATACCTTAAGTAGATACATGGGATTAAGGAAATATTTAAGTTAAAGCGAAAGATTAAATTCCAATAGTTACAAATTTGAAGCATTCCTCATTTTGAGCTTCTAGGAAATTGACGGTCTCCGTATTCCTTGGCCTGGCCTAGGGTCGTCTTAGTCCATTATAATTTCCTTACACCAATTTTTCTGGTGATCTGGCGATAGGAAGAAGAAAGCGGAAGACCAATTTCGGCAGCTGGAACAGAGGATTTAAAATAGAGAAAATTTTAAATGGAATGACAACTTGTTGGGAGAAACGTCTTGTTTTTCTCGAAATTTTTATAGTGAAACGTGACGTCAGTTAGGCGCTAGTTCGTGACCAAAGGGAGGTCTAGTGGAAAATCAAAAATTCTAGGCACGAAAATTCTGCAACAGTTTCGGACCTGTTTCCACAAAAATCCAACCAAAAAAAAAAAAAAAAAAAAACCTTAGCAGGAAAGCTATGGTATAGAATTAGCAATTTGCAAAAGCTTCTAGTGGCTCTAATATTCGTAGACGCCAAAGCGAGTTTGCAGTGCATGCAATACCAGGCCAAACCCTATTTCAAAGAGACCCTATACTTATATTCAAAAAGCGTTAGAGTAACGGGGCAAGCTTTTCTTATTCATAAACAATGTTAAACTTTATAGAGAAGATATACATCTCATAAAACTCCATTTGAACAAAAGTTTCTCTGGAAAAAATTAAATACTGCTTGTTGTCGCTTGAAGGAAAGCAGTTTTAGATTTTTTTTAATACATAAAATGTGAGACTTATTTTACAATGTCATATTTTCAAAACGCATTTCTGTTTTAAGTTCTGTTTAAGTAGATAAAATTTGATCAATTATTTAGACATTTCAGGTCCTGATAATCTGAAAACTCTTATAACTATTGCCGCCAACCATACTATATGCGTTCTCTAAGCGACACCAGGAGTAGAGAAATTCTTACTTGCGCTTTTGAGTAAAATCAAAAGGGGATAGAAAGTAAAACGGGCGCCTCTCCCTAAACTACAAGCCTTTAGCTGCAGAGATCCTGAAATATGGAGAACAAAATACTTCCCCCCTTCCCCCCTATATTTTGGCCAATCACGATGACTCTAACCTCACTACAATATCGTTTTTTTTATTTGTTTTTTTTTTTTTTTTTTTTTTCCGTAAGTAGTTCTCCGATTGTAGCGAACCTATCGGCCGGAAAGATTAATATCGTCTGCTAGTTTAAAGAGAAGCATTTTGCATAGGCTTAGTTAAACATGGAAGTCCCGACCTCGCGGATGTGATAAGGAATTGTGATAATTGCGTGATTGATCAATGTGGTCTAAGAAAAAATATATTAAATCATACGGAGGCTAAAGTTACTTTGAAAAACTTAATTATTAATACGAATGGCCAGTATAATATACTTTAGAAAACATGAAGATGATGCGCCTGGTGGCTATTCTAGCTTTTTGCATTCGTGGTCCAAGTGGATTTACCATAAGGATATTTATTTTTGGGACAAAAATATTACAATTATAGTTAATGTTATTAAGATTATTATATTTATTTCTTTAAAACTGCAGATTATTAAAATATATTCCCTAGAGAAACTACTTCTTGACGCTGTACTTCTTGGTTGGCATTAGAACTATTTTTCGGCCTCTTCGCTCATATTTTAGTGCTACGGCACAAAAAGATCTTACGCCAATAAGGGGGGCTAGGAATTCAGAGGGGAGATAAGTAGTTCTCCATATTACAGGTTCTAGACTCAAAGCCCAGTAGCTCCCTTTTTACTTTCTATCCCCTTTTGGTAAAATGTAGAAATCAGACCTCCAAAATACAAAATAAATCGATAAAATTTAGAGAAAGACCCTCGAATATTTAAAATGAAAAGCCTTCCCACATATAATAAATAATAGCATAAACTACATAACCAAATCTCTTATTTCATGTTTCATGAAATAATTTTTTTCAATTTTTGGGGCTCACACCTAGTCTAAATGGTAGCCACACAGGGCCCTTTTTGAACTCTACTTGAACTCGGCCCGCAGGCCTATCCGTATAGATGATTATAATCGTTTTCCAAAGAGCTTGAAAAGAATACCTATGTGTTTTAACATTATGGGACATATTTCTGAAATCAAATTGTAGGATTAAATTTTATTGTATCAAAAATGTCTTTGCGAACAAAGACCCATAAGGACACGTTATGATTTCGGATGGCTGAAGCGACAGATAATATATCAAAAATGTTTTTGTGAACAAAGACCCAGAAAGACCTGTTATGATTCAGATGGCTGAAGGGACAGATATGTTAAATTTTCTTTTAAAACGTAAAATTTATTTATAATCGTAATCTTGAAAGGATTTAGTCTAATTTCAAAACAACTGATTTTATTCACTCGCAAATATTTAAGAAAAAACATAACAGACGATTTTCTCCCATTGACCCTTAACATTAAATTTGGCTTAATTATTTTTCAGGGAAAACGTGTATTGAATTGTTTTTCTTTAGTATAATGCGAGTTCACTTTTTGTTTTCTTAAACCCCGAATTGTCAATACTCCTACTTCAAGAGATCGTTAAAAATACTCGCCGGTTTATAAGAATGGGTATCTTATTGGGACTATTTGCGTTTTTTAAAGGCCCTTTATACTCACCTTGTTTTCTAGCTTAGCAGACGAGGTTGACCGTAAGAAATTGAGCAGTCAAATTAGGATTTTAAAGGGGGCAAATTTCAGTTATTCGTAGTTATTTTTCTTCGAGGAAAACCCTATAATTTTATTTTATGATTCCCCTGAAAGAGACCACTTGTTAGTGCTAAAACTTAAATACATTAGGATTGGTTTTGGAAATTCGCAACCTCAATTGGGACTAAAATACGGCGAATTTTTATTCTGTATAAACTCCTTATTTCAGCACGCATAATGCAATATGAACGAATTGCCTCGACGAAAGTCGAGGAGTTATAACATTATTTATTTAAGTAGTTTTAACGGATTTTAAAGGTCGGTATTCGAGTATGCGTCAATTACAAATTTAAGAATATTAATTATCCAAATACATATAGGTAAAAAAATTATCCATGATTAGCGTATAGCCCCTTTAAAGCCACATATCTCACAACCTTGGTTTGTTTACATATCGAGGACATAATTAAAGAGCTTTTTAATAGTACTCATTCTAGAGCAGATATGGCCTTGAAACAACGACGTTGAGTAATCCATGGTTTCGGGATAGTGTGTGGTCTTTTATGAATAGTAATTCAAAGTAATCGAATGAATTTACGATTAAGTCGAAAGTTAGAATACCGAACCTTTTCTATCGAACGAAAAGTTTTATTTTGGTTGACACGTAATCCCTGAAAAATAAGCCAAATTTAATGTTAAGGGTCAATGGGAGAAAATCGTCTGTTATGTTTTTTCTTAAATATTTGCGAGTGAATAAAATCAGTTGTTTTGTAATTAGACTCTAAATCCTGTCAGATTGCGATTATAATTAA
Source organism: Odiellus spinosus (assembly GCA_963920705.1). Taxonomy (NCBI): domain Eukaryota; kingdom Metazoa; phylum Arthropoda; class Arachnida; order Opiliones; family Phalangiidae; genus Odiellus; species Odiellus spinosus. The sequence goes on from OY987240.1 coordinate 4,959,256, forward strand.
ATTTTACGTTTTAAAAGAAAATTTAACATATCTGTCCCTTCAGCCATCCGAAATCATAACAGGTATTTCTGGGTCTTTGTTCACAAAGTCATTTTTGATATTATATCTGTCGCTTCAGCCATCCGAAATCATAACGTGTCCTTCTGGGTCTTTGTTTGCTAAGACATTTTTGATATAATATCTGTTCTTTCAGTCTTACATTTTATTGTAAACTTCAATATCAGCAGACTTGCCCTTTAATAGTATTCAGTTATATAAAAAAATTTAAACATCGCACTCTTCCATATCGTGAGACTTTTTCTTTAAAAATCGTAAAATATTTAGTTGTATATTATACAAAAAAGTGCATTTATACCCAACGATGGTCGACCAAAGCCGTAAAGGTACATAAATTAAAAATTCAAAATCGCGAAGGGTTAGAAATTAGAAATTAACGTGTAAAGAAATAAGAAAGCCTGAGTTTAAGAAATTAGGAACTTATACTTATAGCTATTAATATGAATAAAAATTATACAAATATAAATTCGCCCTATGGTAAGTTAAAATTATGTAGTCATTCTATAGGCAGACAGCAAAGAACTAAGGGGGAAAGAAAGCCTGACGTCATGGAACTTCTTACTATGGGAGCGTTTGTAATGGCTACTTCTGTAATCCCTCACTAAGGGGGATGACACCGAGGTGAGAGATAAACTTCTGACGTATCAATGTCTCCCTTGCTGACTCCCTATAGTAGAATCCACCCTTGGACCAGTTATATTTTACGCCGCCCCTATATATGTAAAAATTTCCATTTTTAAGGGTGAATCTACTATTAAAACTTTCCATACGCCGAATTTGTACGTATTTTTCGCCTTTTAAACCCAACTAAAATTAATTTATCATTTTTGATGTTAATAGCTAGAGCAGCCGCACTTGATTCAGTCAGATTCAGTCAGATCTCTACATTTTTACCATTGCCCTTTAAACCCAATTAAAATAATTTTTTCATCATTTTTGATGTAATTAGCTGCAGCAGCCGCATTTGATTTAGTCAAATCTCTATATTTTTACTATTGCCCTTTAAATCCAATTAAAATTATTTTTTTCATCATTTTTGATGTTAATACCTCTGGTAGCTGCAAATCGAGACACTGAAATCTTTAGATATTTCCCATTGCCCTTTAAACCGAATTAAATAAATGTTTTCATCATTTTTAATGTTAATATCTCCGTCAACTGTGAATCGATACACTGAAATCTTTACATTTTTCCCATTGCCCTTTAAACCAATTAAAATATTTTTCATCATTTTTTATGTTAATACCTCCGACTGCCACAATGAAATCTTTATATTTTCCCCATTGCCCTTTAAAACAAATTTAAATTAATTTTTTAATTATTTTTGATATTAATACCTTCCTTATTGCCGTTCGGAATGGCAAGTCGTTCGGAATTTCACTCATTTTTGAAAACGAGAGTACTTTTAAGGCGGAGAAATTGAAGCTTAATGTTATTCTATGGGATTTAGATTTTTTGTTAAGAGACTTACCTTTCAGATTTATTTTCTAATGCTTCCTGATATTTTTCGGGCTTTATTTTAAGACTAATTTCATAATTTTACACCGATTAATTTGGCCACAATCTATTTATTAAAACGGTAAAAATATGAAGGAGGAGAAATTAAGTCATGAGCGTTCAATACCCATGGCCTCCAAATCAAGCACTCTCCTGCGCGTAATTTTAAAAAGCTATAGAAAACCTAAGCCTAATTTGTCAAATAAGGCCTAGGTTTTTGCCGACTCAATTTCTCCACCTTACTTTTTCCTCCATTTTCATAAATAGATTGAAGGCCAACTAATTGGTGTAAAATTATGAAATTAGTTTTAAAATAAAGCTCGTATCTTAATTCATTGGAAGTATTAGAAAATAAATCTGAAAGGTAAGCCACTTCAAAAAAAAAAAAAAAAAAAAAAAAAATCCCATAGAATCATATTATGAATTTGGCCATGAGCGAAACTAGCTAAGTACCAAAAAAAGTGTCAGCTTCAAAATTAATTTTAAAATACTTAGACTTAATATTTTTAACGAAACTTGGAAATGGCACACGTTCGAACTTTAATCTTTCATTTAAAATTAGTTTCAACTGTAACAAATGATTATTTCGATAGGTTATGTCCCGGAATAGTCATGTCCTCGAAAAAGTCGATTTTAATGTTATTTCTATGGGAAAATGGAGCGTTTTGATTGGCTAATGACAGAATTGTTTTAGGAAATATAAATTGCATTACAGATGATGATCAGGTTATAACGTTGAACCTTACCGGGTTCTCCGAATTATGAGAACAAAGGGCCTAGCCGGATAAGATAGTGAAAACTGCCTTAGAATGAACGAAACAAAAAAAATAGTCCCATAATGAGCATGACTAATGGTGGCCATGTGCAAATTTTCAGCTCAAAAGATGCTGAACCTCTAAAATACATGTGTTTTTTCGGTTTTTGGCGATATCTTGGCCAAATTTTCACCAAATCTAATATACTTTTTTTTTTTAAATTAAATGTCTCTGGAAGCCCTACAAGGTGGTATTTTTTAAAAAAATTCATGCTCAAAAGCAAATTTTTTACAAGCGTTTTAAAATTTGAAAATTTATTTAAAAAAAAAAAAAAAAAAAAATATGGCCTCCTCGAAAAAAAATATAATGTGTATTTTGGGTCAAAGTTGACCCCTGAATTTTTTCAGATTTTTAAAATTGGTGGAACAATGTCAAAAAAAATAAAAACTGAATTTTCGGCCATAATTTAAATACGAGACGGTCATACGTATTTATCATTTAATCATAGGAAGGCGGGTTTTCACGCGCCAAACTTTTTCATCGTGCACGCCACTTACCAAAGTGATTTATTATTTAAAAAAAATTGTATTAAATTATCGAAATGAAAAATGAACTCTATAAAGTTCATATATTCAGAACTCAAGGCGCCAATAGCCATGCCGTCACTTCAAAGGGCGCGACTTATCTAATTTAATCATATATTGTAGAAAGAAATCTCAAACGTGTGCTTATTGCACAAGAATAACGTATGTTGGTATTGAAATGGTAGTGTTATTTTAAAATAATCATTTTCAAAAGTTAACTTTTTGAATTTATTTTTAACACGTACTATACTACGAATGTTGATATATAAAAATATATAGCTTAAAAATGTACATTTTAGAGTTGCCAATAAGCATGGTAGAAACATAAAGTTAGTAAACAAAGCGCGCAATTTTTGAATATCATAATAAACAAGTAAAATAACATTTTTTGCTGTTCAAAAAATATTTAATACCCAAACCAATGCTTACGGAGTTTTCCCCCTCTTTCTCTCTATACTTACCCAATTACAGCGGTCGCTCTTCGGAGCGTTGATCATGCGCAGTAAAGTAATTTTTGCCCAGGAACCGAAAATTCAAAACTACTATGATGTAAAACACTACATTCGAAAGCACCATTTTGGCGTAAAACGGCAACTTAAAATGACCCAAAATAAATGAAAAAATTCGAGCATGCACATGCCTTCTAAAAATTCCATAGGCATTGCCCAAACGCAATACGAACTTAATGTTTTTACGTGTCGATTATGCGCATTATATCAACACTTACAATGTCCGTACGTGCGTACGTCCATAACTGTTTCCAGAATGTTCTAGAAGGTAGCAGAAAAGTCTGGAGAGGTCTAGAAAATTCTGGAAAGTGCTTAAAAGTCTAGAAAATTCTGGAAAGTGCTTAAAATGTCTAGAAAATTCTGGAAAATGCTTAAAATGTCTAGAAAATTCTGGAAAATGCTTGGAAGGTCGGGAGAGTTCTAGAAATAAACTTTTTATTTGTTTATTATGATATTCTAAAATTATGCGCTCTACTATCTTTTTTTTTTTCTAATCAATCTTTACTGTATATATTTTTATATATCAACGTTTGTAGTATAGTGCATGTTTAAATTAAATTCAAAAAGTTGTTACCTTAATCACTTTAGTATAAATAAGGTAAGTGGCGCGCGATGAAAAAGTTTGGCGCGTGAAAACCCGCCTTCCTATGAATAAATGATAAATACGAATGACCGTCTCGTATTTAAAATATGGCCGAAAATTCAGTTTTTATTTTTTTTGACATTGTTCCACCAATTTTAAAAATCTGAAAAAATTCAGGGGTAAACTTTGACCCAAAATACACATTATATTTTTTTTTCGAGGAGGCCATATTTTTTTTTTAAATAAATTTTCAAATTTTAAAACACTTTAAAAAATTTGCTTTTGAGCGTGAATTTTTTAAAAAAAATACTCCCTTGTAGGGCTTCCAGAGACCTTTAATTTAAATAAAAGTATATTCGATTTGGTGAAAAAACACATATGTGTTTTTGAGCTGAAAATTTGCACATGACCACCATTAGTCATGCTCATTATGGGACTATTTTTTTTGTTTCGATTCGTTCAAAGGCAATTTTCACTATCTTATCCGGCTAGGCCCTTTGTTATAAAAATTTCCCACAAGGCTTGTCTTAAGACTCAGACATTTACTAGTGCTCTCCGACTAAATGAAGGTGAAAAGTACTATCATAAAATTAGTAGTCTCTATAAGTCCAAGAACATGAATGTTTCATATTAAATTTTTTAATCATCTGCTAGCTGGCCCTCGGCCGACCTTGTAATGGACCTAGGCTTATACGGCCCTCAATAATTGCCCTTTTGATTTTGGATTTTATTTAATTGGAAATAAATAGACAGATTGTTAGTTTAGCTGGGCGAGATCTCGACGTCAGTTTTTGAGCCATTTGGGCATCACACTTTTTCCTGTTGAATCCGAATCTGAATGTCGCCAAGCCAAATTTTGGCTCCTTCACTTAAAATTCAAGATGTTGGCCATAATGGCGCCCAAAGAGCATGGCCGGATAACAATTGCCTTTGAACGAATCGGGACGAAAAAAATATAACCTTGGTCATAATGCAAAACGATAGTTCTGTGTAAATTTTCAGCTCAAAATATGCACCCATAACACCCAAAAACAATATTTTGTGATTTTTGGTTTTTTTGGCCGTATCTCTATGAAAATTACACCAAATCTAATGTAATTTTTTTTGACTAAAGGTCTCTCGAAGCCCTACAAGACGATATTTTTTGTAAACCCTTGCTCAGAAAGCACGTTTTTAAACGCGTTTTAAAATTTAAAATGGTTGTCTGTAAAAATCTATGTATTTTAGGTTCAATTAGTCCCCTGAATTTTTGCAGATTTTTTAAATTGGTGGAGCATGGCCCAAAAAATTAAAAATCACATTTTAAATAAGAGACGGCCTTGCATCTTTTTTTTATTTTATCATTTATTCATAGAAAGAATGTTTTTCACTCTCCAACTTTCGTCGCGTGCGCCACTTAATTTATTTATACTAAAGTGATAAAGTTTATTATTATTAAAAAATGGTTTGCTAAATTAAATTATCTAGCTAGTTCATATATTCACAACTCAATTCGCCAATAGCCAATGTCGTCACTTAAAGGGCGAGACTTATCTAATTTAATCATATATTTTAAAATGAAATCACTAACCTAAGCTTAATGTGCAAGAATACCATAGGTTGGTACAGAAATGGTATTTGGTTGTATACTATTAAAAAAAATTTATTTAAAAAATCAAGAGGTATCCAGACAGTCTGGATGAAGGTTGAGTGATGGTCAATCGAGTACTTAAATAAAGTAATTGTGGGAAAAGTATAAAATAAATGATAAAAAAGTGTACAATATATATACAACGCGAAGAGGGAACACAAATAAAACAAACACTTCACGCAAAAATCTTGAGTTTGGCGCCATCTCATTGGTGCCCGATCTCGATGGTTCCAATTTTGGCGTCTTGGCATAGACCGAGCTAAATAGGAATATGGTAGATGGCGCCAGGGCTCCCGCAACTCTCAACTGTTGAGAAAAAAGGTAGAACCATCGCGTCGAAGACGATTTGCCCTTTTTTAGGAGGAACACGAAGGGTAGAAACGCGCTGAAAGCTACGTACCTTCCCCCAACTACATCTGTCTCTTTATATCGTGGAGTGACGTAATCACTCCACGTAACAATGGGCATCTTTAGAGTTGATTCGAAACAAAAATGTTATTAAACAAGGTAAGATTATAGTTCTAACTTACCCAACAAACACTTATTTCTGACTAATTAGACCATGGGGAGTTCAAAAAAAAATAGTCAAAAAATATTGTTCCGCCACAAATATTTTTTAACTTTTTTTGAAAATTTCAAAATTGCATGTTTTTCCCATAAATTCCGCATACTGTAAGGGCCAGTTCAAAAATATATATTTTGGAAAAGGCGCCTGTAGTTAAAAAATTATATATTTTGGAAGAGGCATCTAGTCTCATTAGGTTAGCAAATTCCAAATTCAGAATTGTTTAAAATACTGCGGCTTTTCCAAATTACCGTTTTTTGTCAATTCAGCTCCTTCACCAAAACACTGGGCCATGTTGTTCCTAAATTACTTAGGGCCACGCGATTGGCTAAAATTTATTTGCTACTACTGCCATCTTTTAAGAAGTCTTTCCAAAATCTTTTTATACATCTGCCCCCTGTGAAAGGGTCTTCTCCCCAGAATATGAAGATAGGTCTATTGAATCGAAGAAAAATGTAAAAACGGAAGCAACTACATTAATAGAGGCGTAACATCAGGGGATATTAATTAACAAAGTACCGGCCAATTTACTCCCATTAAATTAATGCCAATTTAAGGGAATGAAGCTTTTTATGGCTCTGGAAATAAGGATTTAAGACAATCACGGAAATTGTATAGATATCACTTGAAAGCCCGGAACTTAGCTACAAAATGCCCGTCTCCGATCTCATCTTGCGACCGTATTTAATTGTTTATCGAAGATTATACAAAACTACCGACAGAGGCCAATTCCGTCCACTCGAAGCAACATCGAGTTTAAAGTTAATTAACTTCAAAATAACTAATTAAAACGCGAATTTGCGAGCACTAAAATTCAATAATTTCAAAGCAGAAAGCTTGTTTTTCCCGCTTTTTCCGGTAAGATTATACTTTGAGTGGGATCAGCTGTAACAGGCGTAATTCACCGCCTATCTACCGGAAGCTATTTTTTATAGTATATATCAGACCTTGACGACTTCCGGAAACCAAAAAAATAAAAATAAAAAAAAATAAAAAAAATTATTATTTGGTAGGTTTTTCCATTTTTTTTTTTTTTTTTTTTTTTTTTTTTTTTTTTTTTTTTTTTTTTTTTACATTATTTCATTGGTGGGACCTAACCTAACCAAAGCCATGTTTCCGGAAGTCGTCAAGGTCTGATATATACTATAAAAATAGTTTCCGGTAGATAGGCGGTGAATTACGCCTGTTACAGCTGATCCCACTCAAAGTATAATCTTACCGGAAAAAGCGGGAAAAACACGCTTTCTGCTTTGAAATTATTGAATTGTCAATCGTCAATGATTTTAGAGCTCGCAAATTCGCGTTTTAATTAGTTATTTTGAAGTTAATTAACTTTAAACTCGATGTTGTTTCGAGTGTACGGAATTGGCCTCTGTCGGTAGTTTTTTATAATCTCGATAAATAATTAAATACGGTCGCAAGATGAGATCGGAGACGGGCATTTTGTAGCTGATAATGTCGCGGATGTACTTCATGTCTATACAAAAATATTAATTGTAGTATTATTATGTCAAAGAGGGGAGTGAAAAACTTTTACGTGAACTATGACATACTCGGTTCAAGGGTTAATAATATTAAGGGTCAAAGGTTATCGCCCCAAGATGGCCTACTGGCTCTAGTCACATGAGCTCTTAAGTCATCATCATTATCATGTGGAGGTTTTCCCACTTTCTCTCCTGGTTTGACTATATTTAATTCGGTTTTTTACTTAATTCGTGTGACTCAATAAACGTTTTCATTAATTATACACCTCTATCGTTTCTAAACAACTCTCAAGATGCACATTTTTTACGCAATATAATTTTTATATATCAACGTTTGTAGTATATGGTAGGGTCGCCTAATTCTGAACGCTTCTAATTTTGAACACTTTCATTTAAAAATGTATAACTTAACTTTGGTTGGGTCTATTTAAAGATGGAAGGGCGCATTTTTAATTAGTGTAGCTGTAAAGCTCACTAGAGGGCTGCAAAATGAAAAAACTCAATGCCAATGCCGGCCATTTCCAACGGTAAATGTTTTAAAAACGCCACTGCCACCCTAACGCCATTGCAAATCTTTACAAAGCCACCCAGCTCCATACTATGAAAAAAAAATAAAAATGTAATCCCTTCCAAAGCCAATTAATAAGTATCACCCGATTCCCACTCCCTTCCAAAGCCAATTGATTAGTTTCGCACGATTCCCACTCCCTGCCAAAGCCAATTAAAAGTTTCACGCGAATCCCACTCCCTGCCAAAGCCAATTGATAATTTCCAGTGCCTGCCAAAGCCAATCCGTTTGAGCTCCAGCTTCTAATTTCTATAGCAATTATACCAATTCAAATATCCGAAATTCCGAAGCCAGCATGCAGTTCGTGGAAATAAACTTAACCATTTTCAAATTCCGTTTCTAAAAAGGTTTCCCACAACACCTCCCCAGTATATAATTATGATATAATTTAAAGATTTTACAACACTATCGAATTCCAACTACAAAGTTAATTACTACATTGCTTAAAAGTACATTCTTCGTCATCTACTTTCTTTGATATTGAATTTGGAGAACTTACGGATTTCACACTTCCCGATTCAGAGTATTGTTATTTCGCATTAACATTCTAATTGATTTAGTAGTTTTATTGGCCATTATATTTCCTAGAACGCAAACGTTTTACGTCTGTACTCTGTCGACTTGGACAGTGACTAACTCTCCAAGAATAACAAGTTCCAAATATCCTTTGACCCACGAGCTTCGAATGTTATGTTTTAGTTTAGGTTTCCAAATGCATTGATTGAAGCTATGGGTTTTTTTATATTTTCTAGATTGGCTAATAGAGGGCCCCACTAGCCCTAGAATCGGGACCCAAAAGCTCGCTTCCAATGCCACCAACTCCATTTTGAAATTATAAATACCAACGCCAACAAAACTCCAACTAAATCCAGCAATAACCCAATCCCACCCAACTCCAGAATTAAATATAATAAAATTCCCTCTCCCTCCCGACTCCCTTTCATTTCAGAGACCATATTCCTGAAGCCACCCAAAGCCAATTTTTTTATTAAACCCAACTCCAACTCCACCCAAAAGTGAGGGAGTCCCTTGGCTTTCTGAGGGAGTGGAGTTTTCCCAAAGTCCTCTAAAGCTCACTATTTCTTAGGCCGATAGCCTCGCGTGGATTACGTAGGTCCATCGAGGATAGCCTAGACGAGAACGCGAAAATGGCAAAAGCGGCACACCACGTTATTTTTCCATAGACCGTTAATACGTTCTGCCATTTGTCTAGATGAATGAGATATTGGGAGCATGCGCGATAAAATACGACGTGATTGGCTACCCATCGGAACAGCGACAATTTCGAATATATAAATATGACACACCATGTTATTTTCCCATAGTCGATTAATACGCGCTGCCATAACACTTTAGGCACGGGTGCCTGGGAGCGATAAGAGTAGAATGCACGAGAAAACTAACTTTGATATCGTCGAAGGAGCGAAGGGAAAGGCGGGCTAGGGAGACGCGCGCCAAGCGCCGCCGCAACCCAATATTCATGAAGTTCGTGACACTCCCGTCTTTGGCTTTTAAAAAGTGGACGCCGGGCTATAGAACCTTCCAGAAAGAAATTTCGTATTAACGCGTCTCTCGCTCGAATTATACGGAGTTTCTACGGCCGCGGCTTAGCGCGAGCCGCGAAACGATGGATCTGTTATTTTTTTTGCTGTCTTTAGTTTCCAGCTTAACGTAATTCCGCTCTGCCATATTTACTGCAAAGTTTGACTTACTAATTAAGACAAAGTGAATAAGACAAAGTGAGGATGAAACAGAATAAGACAAAGTGGGGGTGAACAGAATAAGGCAAATGGGGTTGAAACAGAATAAGGCAAATGGGGTTGAAACAGAATAAGGCAAAGTGAGGGTGAAACAGAATAAGGCAAAGTGAGGGTGAAACAGAATAAGACAAGGTGAGGGTGAAACAGAATAAGACAAGGTGAGGGTGAAACAGAATAAGACAAAGTGGGGGTGAACAGAATAAGGCAAATGGGGGTGAAACAGAATAAGACAAGGTGAGGGTGAAACAGAATAAGACAAGGTGAGGGTGAAACAGAATAAGACAAGGTGAGGGTGAAACAGAATAAGACAAGGTGAGGGTGAAACAGAATAAGACAAGGTGAGGGTGAAACAGAATAAGACAAGGTGAGGGTGAAACAGAATAAGACAAGGTGAGGGTGAAACAGAATAAGACAAAGTGGGGGTGAACAGAATAAGGCAAATGGCGGTGAAACAGAATAAGACAAGGCGAGGGTGAAACAGAATAAGACAAGGTGAGGGTGAAACAGAATAAGACAAGGTGAGGGTGAAACAGAATAAGACAAGGTGAGGGTGAAACAGAATAAGACAAGGTGAGGGTGAAACAGAATAAGACAAGGTGAGGGTGAAACAGAATAAGACAAGGTGAGGGTGAAACAGAATAAGACAAGGTGAGGGTGAAACAGAATAAGACAAGGTGAGGGTGAAACAGAATAAGACAAGGTGAGGGTGAAACAGAATAAGACAAGGTGAGGGTGAAACAGAATAAGAAAAAGTGAGGGTGAAACAGATTAAGGCAAAGTGAGGGTGAAAAAGACCAAGACTAACTGAGGATGAAGAAGACAGACTAAGGGTGATAACGTGAAAAAAATTTGTTTAATAATGAATAGTTGCTACTGACTAGAGATGTAGCCAAATCCAGAAATCCATGGAAAAGTCGGTTTTAAAGCAACTCCGAATAAGTGAGAGGTTGTTATATTTAGTCTGAGAGTATTTTTAGTAGAAGAATAATCATAGTAATAGTTGCTGATAACGATTTTAAAGGGACATTCACACAACTTAAAATCTTGAAAAATTTTATAACCACGTGATGGGTAATTTTTAGTGGGAAAATTGATAGAGTAGACGACACGATCATTAGAATGTCACAATCTCTCTAACTGCGACGGACGGACGTCGTCGGCTACGGTTAGGCGAAACCGTTGCAATATGTTATAAGATAGTTCAGGTTTAGAAGCAGTGGGTGTTCAGAATCAGAATCGTTCGTTCAGAATTAGAAGCCACTACTGTCATCTTTAAAACCGCATTTTCGTCAAAAGTACCCGTCATGGAATGATGAACTAGCGCAACGGGTCTGAAACTATTCAATCTTGATATTAGATAGTTAATTTCATGGCTAAAAATTGCATAGCAATCGAGATATTAGATTTCTTTAAATAAAAAAGGTAAGTGTCGCGATGAAAAAGTTTGGTGCGTGAAAACTCACCTTTCTATGAATAAATGATAAGGCCCTTATGGAAAAAAGTTAGTCTGATCGGAAGAGATCTTCAAGAGCGCTACAAAAGTCTTGGGGAAGTCTTTAAGACCTCCCCAAGACTTCTTGACATAATGGAAGACTTCCCCAAGACATCTTAAGACTACATACGACACCCGAAAGACTTCCCCAAGACCTATTAAGACTAACTTTTTTTGGTAAGGGGGTATGCCTGTCTAGTTATTTAAAATGTGCCGAAAATGCGATTTTAAATTTTTTTGCCCATTTTCCACCAATTTTAAAAATCGGAAAAATTCAGGGGACTAATTGAACCTAAAATACACGAAGAAAAATCGCAAAATATTGTTTTTGGGGTTATCTTTTGAGCTGATAATTTACACAGAGCTACCATTTTTCATGCTGACTAAGGTTATATTTTTTCGTCCCGATTCGTTCAAAGGCAATTTTTACTAAACATTATTTGAGCTGGAACCTTGTCATGTGGGATGTCCAGTCTTGGGCTTTTGAGGTCACTGATCCTATTTTCAAGAGTGGGAAGCCTGCCCGGGTTACCGGAAGCAGCTGAAAAGAAGATGGCTGGCTAAAATGGCGCGCAAATTTCAAAAACCTTATCTGAGATCAAACCATTAGTTGTGTGTGATGTGCAGTCATGGATTTGTGAGGTCTTTTGATAACTGGAAGTCAGGCCCTGTACCGGAATTAACTGAAAACAAGATGGCTGCAATTTTATAAGTATCAAAATTTTATAGTTATAATGGGTGGGTTTGCAGAATTAATCAAGATTTTTAAAGCAAAGGGCGTTAAATTTAGGCCTAAGTTAACCGCCGCTTTTTTAAAGCATCAATAGATTTCTTACATCGAAAAATTTGAAAAAAAAATGCCTGACTAGGGTTAACAGTCTAGTCATTTTATTTGAGAGCAACGGGCAGGGGTCTTGCGTGTTTTATTTATGCACAGGAGATTTATTTGTTTTGTTGGATGGAATACAAGGTTTTCATAAAATAATGTAACCAGTCGCAAGGAAAATATCGATAAAATGTTCAGACGTAAGATTGAATCGATTTGGAAACAGTGATTCTAAAGCCCTTAGATTTCTCAGCTCATCTCGTTTTATTTTATATACATTGGTATGGAGCTCACCTCGAGCTCAAAAGTTTTCTACAATTTACTTGAACCTCACCTTGGGCTTGCCACTTCCAATTTTAAGTGCACAGTCTCACCTCATTCTCAGGCTGATTGTCTTATTTAATGATAGCTCAGCTCGGGTTCCAAAAAAATAATTATTTTTACTAAATTTCACCTAAGGCTTGGGCTCAAGGTATAACAGCGTATTAATTTACAAAATATAATTAAATTTAAATATGATAATATTATAATATTATAATATTATATATTATAATAAGCGTCATTGATACGAAAAAAAAAAAAAAAAAATCGTATTAAAATAACTAGTCAAATTCTAGCTACACTTGAAAGAGTGAGTGTCCCCCGGATGACGTACGTCACTACGTAACTGTAGTTTTATTTGTCACGCCGTTCATTTACGAGCCTCTAAACTTACATCATAGATGATCCTCTATGTTTAGTTTATTGGACAATATTTCCAATATGTAATTATTGTGTAATGGGGGTTAAGGTTAGAACACTTTCCTAGGTGCTATGGTAATGCATAAAAGCCTCATCGCTTTTTCAAATATATTACCGAATACATCTACTACCCTAGCTGGTCTCGGGTTAGGATTCGTGGGAAGGGGCGAGGTTGAAACGAGATAAATCTTAATAGCGTGGTATATATATTTGTAATGGAATGAGCCAGGGCTCGCGTGTGAGCCCAGGCTCCTTCACGTTGTAACCGTTTCCGTGGAATTCCTAAATCAACCTGAGCTTATCTAACAATTTACACTTTCACCATTAACACAAAGAAAAATAAAGATTAATTAACTTAACTATAATCTAACCAGATAATTCAAGATCTTTTGTCCAGTATTAAGATTTAAAAATCACCCGGGAGATAACTAACGACAATGATATAGAATTATAATTAAGAATATTTAATTTCATACCAAATTATCCATAGTTTAGTTGTAAGTGAAATGACACAGTATAATAGGTTAGGCGCGAGGCAATAATATAAGTTTAAACGAGTTGAAGAAATGACCGTTCTCCCCTAACATAGCGTACAACTGGCGCTCTGGAAGTTACCAAAACCCTCCCTTGCTATCTCCTCCTTCAGACGTCATGGTCGCGCAGGTATCACGTTTAGTTCTCTCCCCTAGCCACCTTTGCGCCCTCCTTTTTAAGGGCCGTTAAAAAAGCAGTACGGCTTTCGCCGCTGGGAGAGGGGGAAGGTGAGGAGTATAAAAAAACAATGTTCGTTTAATCCGGGAAGTTTTTTGATGCAGACGACGTGATTTGTGGATAGGAAATGTTGTAAGTATTAGTTAGACTGATTAATAGTTTAAAAATAAAAGTCTTTATTAGCAACGTCTAGTTTCGCCTTCTTTACATTGTCCCGCTCTCTCTAATAATGATCTCGATTCCCCATACCGCCTCTCTCCCTCTACCTATGACGTCAGTCCTACCCCGACTATCCCTGACGTCATTATAACCTATGACGTCATTACTACATCTTTTCCTTTTACATTTTTTTTTTTTTTTTTTTTTTTTTCCATATTAATTTATGCATCGTTAAAGAATTTCCCATAATGTGCATATCAGTTTGTACCCATTTGATCTGTCCGTCACTATGTCTCATTTATTATATTTCCGGAGAATAACAGTTTGGCGGATGACGTTGTCTTGTTGGACGCTGATTTGTGTCCCCTTCATAATTTGTTCTCGATTGATTGCTGATTTCAAGTTGAGGTATTGGTGTATACTGAGAGTTTCCTGTTACCCGACTATTTATTTCCATTGGTCTAAGCACAGGATGCGTTGTTTTGGATCTCTCTTGAACTCGGTCATGAATTTGAAAGGCTTTACGTTGAGAATCTTCCTTATCTTGTGCGGGCATAATTTGGCTTTCAGCTGTCTGGTGCATCTCAGTTGATCTAGCAACTGAATCAGGTGATACATTTTGTTGTCGATTTATTAGGTGATTGCCTGAAAGCCGTGCCTGGTTATATATTGATGTTTGTTGAGATACGGGTGTATTCTGCAATGTCATTTTATTTTGTGATCCATTTGCCTGGCCAATCTTAACCATTGCTGCATAGCTAGGAGCTATTTCGGTTGGTTGTTGGAACATTGGTTTAGTTAATTTATTCATTGGTTGTCTTGTGACTATTACACTTGGATCCGGTCGAAGATGCATTCTAGTTCTTCTGAAGTTTTGGCCTTTTGTTGTCCTTATATGATATGAATTTGGTTCTTGGGCTTTTGCTGTAACAACCGCTGACATCCATGTTCGGTGTGCTGCTTGATATCTAACCCTTTGGCCCATTTTCAAGGGTGACAGTGTGTTTCTATGTTCATGCTTTTTAAGCATATTATCTTGGTTTTGTTTTAACATCTTATCAATTTTTTCGGTTGGGAATTTTGGCCTCAGTATATCGGCATTTGTCGTTAATGGTGTTCTTATTAGTCTTCCCATAAGCATTTTGGCTGGCGTTAGCCCGGTTGATTTTGGAGTCGCGCGATACTCCATTAAAACGTAGTGTAAGTCCTTGCCTTCTTGTTGTGCTTTGATTAGAGAATTCTTTAAGGTTTGAATAGCCCTTTCTGACATTCCATTAGACTGCGGATAGTGGGGACTCGAAGTTACATGATTAACATGCCACTGCTCCAAAAAGTTTTTAAATTGTAAAGAATTAAAAGGTGGTCCATTATCGGACACTAATCGTTGCGGTGCACCATGTCTTGCAAATTGTGGACTCATAAATGCTATTACTGATTGGGCATTAGTTACTTGTAATTCTTTTGCTTCAATGTACTTCGAGTAATAGTCTACCATTAGAATAATATGTTTCGAGCCAAGTTGAAACAAATCAGTCCCAACTGTTTCCCATGGATGTTGCGGTATTGGATGTGGTGTTATTGATTGTCTTCGGTTTGCTGGGTCCCTGCTTCGGCATATTGTGCAGTTTTGAATATATTGTGTTAGATCTGCTATCATATTAGGCCAGAATACATGTTGTTTGGCGCGCGCGATAGAGCTATTTATACCATGATGGGCACCATGAATCTGTTGCAAGAGTCCTGCTCGTAACGCCTTAGGAATAACCAGTGTCGTTCCTCTGTATACGAGTCCTTCGTGATTATATAGTTCAGTTTGGTGTTGCCAGAATGGTTGAGCTTCAGGAATGACTTGTTTTCTGTATTGGGGCCATCCTTCATCGATGTACTCTTGAATCTGAAGTAATGTAGGATCATGTTCTGTGGCTGCTCTGTACTTCTCTTGACTATTTGGTGCTAATGTTGTTATGGCATATACTTGTTCTTCTAGGATCTCAAAGTATTATATTTTGCTTGACTAGTTAGTGTTAGTTTAGTTAGAGCATATACTGCTGTATGCATTCCTCCTAGAATATTGGTATTAATTGCCTGATGTTCGAGTGGCTCGCGAGATAATGCATCCGCTACATGAAGTGGACTTCCAGGTACATAGACGAGTTTTGGATTGTACCGAAAGAGTCTTAAAAGAAATCGCTGTAATCTTGGTGATAATAGGTGCATTGGTTTCTTTACAATTGATATTAGCGGACGATGATCTTTTTGAATTGTAACTTGATTTCCAGCAATATAATACTCGAAATGTTCGCAGGCATAAACTATAGCTAACATTTCTTTCTCTATTTGAGCATATCTACTCTGAGTTTCTGTGAATGTAGTGGATGTGTATCCAATTGGTTGGTTATTTTGAAGAAATACAGAGCCCACTCCATGCTGACTAGCATCTGTTGATATCACATTAGGAAGTTTTGGGTCATAGAAGCGCAGTACTGGTGCAGTGGATATACGAGTTTTTAGTGCGTCATAATGCCTTTGATATGTAGGATTCCATTCGTAAATAGTATCATTTTTTAATAGTTCTCGTAATGGAGATGTATCTTGAGCGTGATTTGGTATAAAACGGCATACATAGTTGACCATTTCTAAGAATCTTTGGAGAGTTTTCTTGTCCTGTGGTGGTGGTAAGGAACAAATTGCTTCTACTTTCTTAGGGTCAACCTGTACTCTGTCTTTTGTAATTATGTGTCCGAGATACGTAATTTTTGGAACTGCCAATTGCATTTTGCGAGTGCTGAAACATAGTCCACGTTGTTTGGCGCGTTCCAATACTTTTTGTAATATAAGCAGATGGGATTTCATATCCGGTGTCGCTATTAAGAAGTCATCAGTAGATATGTGGACATTGGCGAATTCATGAGCGGGATACATTTCTCTCATTTTGTGTTGAAAAACTTCAGTTGCTGTGACAATTCCATATGGTAGTCGTTTAAAACGGAAGCGCCCTTGTGGGGTTGCAAATGTGCACAGTCTTGAGCTTGATTCTGTTAAGGGTATTTGCCAGAAGGCACTTTGAGCATCAAGTACAGTGAATACCTGACAACCTTGTAAGCCAGCAAAGATTTGTTGCGTCGTTGGTAGAGGATATGGTTGTCGTTTAATCGCACTGTTAAGTTTACGTGGATCAAGACAAATACGAACTTCTTTTAAACTTCCTCACCAGGGTAGTTAGGTAATCTTTTAGGTTTTGGAACCACAACCATAGCATGCACCCAATCGCTTGGTTCGTTAACAGGTGTTATTACGTCAAGTCTCAGCATTCGTTCTAATTCTTCGTCTGTAGCCTGACGGAATGCATGAGGTATTTTATGGCATGCTGAGATTGATGGAACTGAATTTTGCTTAAGTTTAATGTCGTATTGGCCCGGAAGTTTTCCCACAGTATCAAATACTGTATGATACTGTTGGATTAGTGCCTCTGCTTCATCCGGGAGTACTGTTTTAGTCGTTACATCAATCTTGGCTGATTTTTGTTGTGGTGCAGGTGGTGTGCCCAATGGTATCTGTGTATGATGGATTAAACCAAGTTGCTGTGAGGCTCTTGCTCCCAGAATTGGTGTTCGGTCTTCTGTTGTTACATAGAATGGACAGTCTGTTAGGCATGCCATGCCCGATGTGCTTGGTAAGTTCACAACGCCATCTATTGGTATAGCATGTCCAGAATATGAGGATACCGTATATGATGGTCGCTCAAACGTAGGTTGATGAGGAAGAGAATTATACATTTATCTCGTTATAATGTTCACTTGAGAACCTGTATCTATTTTAAATTTATATTTAATATTGTAAATGTACAGATTATTGTATAATTCGTCACAGATGGTATCGGTTGATAAATTCTCCATTGGACAGGAATAAGCTGTATGACACAAAAGGTTTGCTTTTGGTTTCAGTTGAGGATTATACTTTATTGGTTGTAAGCTGATACCATAAGATGCTATGCTCTCACTTGGAGGTTCAAACTCGTCATAGTCCAGATATGTATCTTCATAATATTGCGAGGCCATGTCATCTTGATTCTGTAATTGTAATTCGTGGTTGGCTCTGCAGACTGCAGCCCAGTGTCCTCTTGTATGGCATTTTGCGCATTTAGTGTCTCTTGCTGGACATATGCGGTAAGTATGTTGTGTGCCACATTTATTACATATTTGCTGGCTTGAACGTGGTCGTTGGTTTTCTCTTTGACGACTCTGTTGCGTAGAGGACTGTCGGTCATAATTATTACCGTTGTATTTTTCTGTTGAAATTGATCGGTCTGAAGTGCCACGAGTTTGATTTGGTCTGACTGGCAAGTAGCGGTTTTGCTGCTGTAAATTTCCATATTGAGTTTGTCGTGGACGTAATGCTGAGTAAGGTTTCTGCCGATTTAATTCATCAATTGTGGCAGTTTCATTAGTTGGTTGAGTTTTTGTATAAGATGAAGCCATAACTTGGGCCTGCCGCCTGAGTATTTGAAATCTCATAGGCCTTGCACATATTTATCGCTGTTTCCAGGTTCAAGTCGTTACCCTAGAAGTTGGATGCGAAGAGTGTCGTCATGTACACCAGCTACAATCATTGTTTGTAGGAGCGGGGCTTGAAACTTTTCTAATTCGCATGCTTGCTTGTGCTGTAATCTTTAAATCTGTGTAAAAGTCATCAAATGATTGAGTTGGGTTTTGCCTAGAAGTAATGAATGCATATTGATGAAACACATCTGTTTTATATGGAGCATAGAAGGAATCAAAGGCTCCGAAAATTATTTGTAATGTTCTATTTTCACCAGTTTGTGGTATTTCTAGAGTTTGATATATTCTTCTTCCTGCTGGTCCAATTATGTGAAGTAACTTAGCTACCTGTGTTGCTATACTTTCTTTAGTTAATTTGGCCGCCACGGCGAAATATTCAAATTCTTCTTTATATTGTTTCCATGCCGATGCTGGATCTGTTCCAGGTTCGAAGGCTTTAGGGCTAATCATCGTTGTTACTATTTGAAAAGTTTATCGTTCGTACGTGGGTTCACTGACTCTATCACCATGTTGTAAGTATTAGTTAGACTGATTAATAGTTTAAAAATAAGTCTTTATTAGCAACGTCTAGTTTCGCCTTCTTTACATTGTCCCGCTCTCTCTAATAATGATCTCGATTCCCCATACCGCCTCTCTCCCTCTACCTATGACGTCAGTCCTATCCAGACTATTCCTGACGTCATTATAACCTATGACGTCATTACTACAGGAAATAAGGGGACTGGACTGGCGTTCGGGTTGAGGTAAGCCTTTACCGTTACAACATAATTTGGAAAATGTCGGGCTCTTCTCAGTCTCAAGTAATTAATATATATAAGCTGGAGCTCGAATTCGGGCTCACAAATTTATTCGACTCACCTCTAGCTCATTTTGTCATAAAAAAATTTGAGCTCGGGCTGAAGCTCAGATTTTTTCAAAATTTTGTTGTGCTCAGCTCAATCTCGCAGTTTTAGCCTTCTTTGGTCTTACCGAGCTCAAATCGAGCTCGGTATGTCCAAAGAAGGTTAAAACAGGTATGCTAACACAGGTATGCTAACAAATATTCTTCGTGCAGAAAGGTAAAGTTCTTAGTAACCCGTACTTTAAAGTGACTCGCTTTAGCCAAGTCAATTAATGGCAAAACCAAGGAGTTGTATATGGTACGCATGAGACGAGGAGAGTGGTGGCAGAAGTTTCTTCACTTCAGTCCAGAGATGCTGTAATATCTTTTGGACTGTTTGAAGGTGTTTGCTAGGAGTGTATGTAAAAGAGCAACTCAAAATAGCGGTTGTCAGTTCTGCGGTAACCAAAACCGCATTTTGGCATAAGTTCAATTCCCGATTGGGCTTTTCCTAATATGGCGGATTATCAGTTAAGCAGTTTTTTACTTCAGCCGTTTCGGGTTGGGTCAGGCACAAAATCAAAAAAATATTCCGGGTCGGGTCAGGCTCATTTTCAATCGGGCCCGGGTCGGGTCGGGTTTTTTCCTCGCCTTAAAATATTCGAGTCTGGTTTTTTGTTCGCCTTAAAATATTCGGGTCGGGGTTTTTTTCTTTGCCTTAAAATATTTGGGTTGGGTCGAGTCAGCTTTATTTTTCACGGGCGGGCTCTCATACTTTCGTGAGAGGGAGAATTGAAGCGATTTCTTTAGGCGAGAGTCGCAACTCGCGAGACATATTTATGTAATCTCTAAATACCATTTAGCTAATAGCATAATATCTACAATTCTGCATATACCTCTAGCCCTAGCTCTTGGGCGCACGTCGCAGGAAAAAGTCTTACTTCGTGGGAATTACGGCTTGTAAACCATCCCATCCCCTACCCCACCCTCCCACAGTGTGATATCTGCCGTGACCTGTGACAAGAAGGATCAGACAAGGAGAGGAAAAGTGGGGCTGCGTTGAGTTAGAGAGAGAAGAGCCTACCTCCCACTCGGGTGGAAAGGGGGATAGGAAATTCTCGAGGTAAACTTTTGTCACGTGGTCGCTAGCGTCGTCGGCTACTACGCGTCTCATAAAGGATCCGTTTTACCCACATGACAACAATTTACCACGAAGCATCTCTACCCCCGTCTGCCCCCGTTCTTCCAGAGTGGGAGTTTAGGCCGACGTAGTAGAAACCGCGCCGTTCTCACTTTTCCTCTCTTTGTCTGATCCTTCTTGCCTGTGAGTGCAGTTCTCATTTTCCTCTTTGGCGTCGCCAGGAAATATTAAGGGGAGATGGAATGGCGGCCACACGTTATAACGCGTGTCGTTCTAACTCAGCTTCTGCGTCCAATTCCCCCTATTATTCGCGCTTGGCTTGTAATATATTTTCTAATGCGCATCCTTTTTCGCGCATCCTACGTGACTCCTTGCTAGAGAAGGAGAGAGCAGACTAAAACATTTAAGCTAAGAGTCTCAGGCTAGATGATGTAAGTATGTCACGTGAGTGCGCACCAAAAAAATGGTTAGCAACTTAGCATCTTTGGTTACAGAAGCGAAAGAGGAAACTACGTCAACTTCAGACTTTTCACGGACTAGTCAGCGCCGTTTTTCGGGTCGGGCCGGGTCGGGTTTTTTTTCGGGTCAGGCCGGGTGGGGTTTTTTTTAAAAAAATATTTCGGGTCGGGTTTTTAAAAAAAAAAAAAAATTTCGGGTCGGGCCGGGTTTTTAAAAAAAATAAATTTCGGGTCGGGCCGGGTCGGGTTTTTTTTTTTTTTTTCGGGTCGGGCTGGGTCGGGTTTTTTTTTTTAGAATTTTTTTTTCGGGTCGGGTCTTTAAAATGGTGGGCCCGACTCGTCTGTAGTTCCTCTCTTCGTGTTATTCCTGGCCATGTTATAGGGAAGAAGTTGCGACATAATGGGGCCGAGCTTTGTAAAGGTGGTGTCAGTAGTCTCGATTCCGGTGATAGTACAATGCGTTTGAGAGGTGGGACAGGTAAAGGTCAGGAAGCTGTCGGAGGTAGGGCTTCAAATACGGATGGTGTAATGAGATTCTGATAGTTCCTTGTGGACGGGGTAATTTGTTGGTTTCCTTCTTGAGGCGTAAGCGAGGTTGATGATATAGAGGACTCTGATCCTTCTGACATCTTCTGTGGCTAATTTTGAATGGAATTCTGTGAAGGGGTTGGTCCCATTATAACGGTCCTCGTATGTCGGATCGGATTGTTTTCATAGGAGGTCGCCTTATTTGAGAAAATGGTATATGTTCCTGGTAATCGAGTGGGATAAGAGCCTAACGTCGCTCGATTGAATTGAATCTTCCAAGAATACAATTGATTCTGATGCCGAGGAATTTCGGTTGGTAACATTTATTGATTGGGGCACCAATTCTCTTTCAGGATACTGATCTAAGTTTTTCTGCCCTGTTGTAGGAGGTAATATTTAACGTAGTGGTCCATTAATTATATTTTCAATTCTTCTGGCTGATAGTTCTGATTTCCTATCGTGTTGATCGACGTTTGATGCGGCCTTAGTAAAAAGAGGCATTGGTCGGATTTTTGGTCGGACTGATGGTTCCACTTGGTTCGGAATTTTGTTTGACGCTCCTGAGGTATCTATGATAGATCGTCTTGGCGTTTGTAAAATAGGAGTCTCCGTTGTCAGAGGATATGAAATCTCAATTCTTCCGGATAGGCTTCTTTGGTACTGGTTATAAAAAGTGTCTTCTGAGCATGTGGCTCCTATGACGGTTTGAGAGATTGGTTTATCTTCGTATGGGACAGTCTCTTGACTGGAACTGAGTGTTCTCTTCAAGGTAGGCTCTAGTTCTGATGACTCTTCATGATTCTTTGGCCTTTCGGTTTCCTCAAGTGGATCCTAGGAATGGGATTTTTTCTTCAATGGTTTTTTGATTCTCTGCTTCACGACTCGCTCTTGTTCTGGTAAAGTTTCGGTTCTTAACTCATTGAGTTTACAAGTTAATCTATTTATGGTTTCGTCTAACTGACGTCGAATACCAATACTCCGACATTAGATATATTAAAATTCGTTAAATAGGCAATGATTCATTAGGGGAACGTATACGTTTTCTTGGAGCTCTGTGAGAATAATAGTATATATCTAGAGTGGTTTTCCGGGGTGTGTCATACGTCTATAGCACACTTCTCAACACCATCCTTTTCTAAAAGGTAATTCTAGATACTCTTCTATTTCCGGTAGTAACGCGGGATCTATTTCCGTAGAGTCTTCGTCACTCGAGATTTGAGCTACCATACTTGTACTGGACATACTTTCTCTAGTGGATCGTACCAATGGATTTGACTTCTGGCAACGTGTCTTTTTTTAGAATCTTTTTTTCCTCTTTGGATTGCTAATTCTAGTTCCGATGGAGGGTTCATTTGTTCTCGTTCGCGTTTCTTAGTTTTCCTTTGAGTGTCATCCTCCCTTGATTCATCTTTATCCTGTAAAGGAGGAGTGATATGCTCCTGTTGTGCTTTTCGATCCATTTCTTTGTCAAATTCTCTTGGGGTTAAATTTTTCAAGCATATCATTTCCTTGATTCTGCGGCGTTCTTTTATGATCTCGCTTGTAGATGATCCGTCATATAATGCGGTATATTGTTCGTCTTCTCCTTTCCTGATGGATGTTGAACTAGAGGTACTTAGACTGTGCAGTTTTCTTCCTCTTTTTTCATTAAATCCGATTTTAGAAGACAGAGACGGTTCGTCGGTACCAGTCTTTGGTAAAGGAATATCTCGAGCGAGATCTTGTAGTAGTGATTTCGTGGAACCCGGAAGTTTGGATATAATTTTATCAAACTTTTCTTTTCTCCTTTTTTCTGGAGGTTTCTTTAATCCTTGTATGCGTTCACCTTTGCTCGAAAGGGTTGGTTCAGAATCGGAAATTTCCCGAGGTCGTCGTAAGAGTTCCATTGGGCTCCTAGTAATAGGACTCTTCGGTAAAATCGTGGAACCTGGTGGGGTTTTCTCTTTAACTCTTATAGGTGTTCGTCTCCTTTCTGGTATGTGTTATGCAACATTCCAATCTTGAAGGAAACAAACTATGGTTTCAGGCTCTAAACTTGGCAAATGGAATTCTAAATGATGTTATACGTCGTTAAACAGCCTGTTCAAAATTCGAGTCCTACAGCACATAGTCAAAATCTACTGTTGTTGACACTGGGTATCTTTGTGGAGTCGCCAGTCGGCTGACATTAACTGCTGGCTGGATAATAATCACTTGATAATTATTGCAGCCCCTTGATCAATTACCAAAACACCTTGGGGGTCAATATTATGCTGAACATTATTCGTGGAATTTCTCTGTCGTGGGTTGTGCTTGTATCAACTCCAGGCCATTACCAACGGGATGCTGCTCTGCAGAGGTACCTTCACCGGCGTGTGCTTAGTCTTCTGAAACTTCCTCCAAATTAGCATGACAATGTCCATTGGAGTCAGCTCCGTTTGAACTGGAGTTTAGTCTGACTGTGCCTCATTAAATTCCTAGATTGCCGCTGGGTTTCCTAATTCTAATTCTTCATTCAAGGTCCGAAGTTGGCGGAAGCGAAAATTTCGTCGCCTAGCCTACAAAAAAGAAAATAAAAATCTACCAAATCATTCTCCACTCCAAAGGTTTCCAAGGCCAACTAAGTAACCCCAAAAAAAAAAAAAAACTCTACAAGGTTTCCCTAATAGGCGTAATAAACTAAATCATAAGGGGCTCTAGAAATTGGTTTTGGTGAAATGGAAAAATTATCCACAGTCAAGCCCTTAGAATCTAAAGGATAGGAATGCTGCAAATACGCTTCGATTTGCTTCAGGGACCTTAATTTTTCTTTCACCTTATCTGAGGTATAAAAGTAAACATCTCCCTATCTCGTTGATGGTTGTTTCCTTAACATCAGGTAAAACTGTAGGTTTAGTATGATTATTTCGCGCTAAACTAGGTTTTTTCCAAAGCACGTTTACCCTTTATTCTTTTATCAACACACTCTGACACAAAGTGTTGAATCAAATGTAATGTCCTTACCTTTTTCTATAACCCTACGATTATGAACTGGTGAATTACTTGGCAGATTTAAGCTATCTCTATGATTCTTCTGACGTTGTACTTGTCTCCCTTGTTATTCAGAGTTTAAAATGGCGGAATCCCTAAACTGATTAAACTCGCCATACGTAGTAAAAAAAAGACCCAAATTTCAGAAACCAAAATCCAAAGAAGCCTAAACCAACCTAAACTGTCAAAGCTATAAGCCCTATAATTCCTTGAATGATTGGCCAAGGCTTATTGAAAACACTTTAAAAGAAATTGAAAAACTTAATTAAAAGTATTAAGTGTATGATCTCCTAATCTTAAATTTGAACTTGCAATAAATAATAATTAACCGTAATTACCTAAGAAAGACAAAGTTGGATAAATAATCGCCGGAAAATAAATTCCCGAAAGGGCTTCTTCATGAATGACAAAAAAAAAAAAAAAAATAAACGAAGCACACAGGCTTTGGGGCGAGAGTAAACGAAAAATATAACAGCTGCGACTTTCACACCACATATTTTTACTACCTTAATTACGTTACTAAACTCTTCTTAATCTTGAAATAACTGTTAAATCTCGGCGGTAGCTCCAATTGTAACTGTACGCTTAACTATTTAATAATAATAAGGCAAGTTAACTAGTTTAAAAGGCAATTTAATCATGTTCTGGAACTAATGGTTCAGAACTAAGGTTTGATATAGAACTGCTGGTATCCTGGGAATCTAGTTCAAGGCTGGTTTAAATCCCTCCTTTTATCCAAGGTAACTGTCACGTTGTCTCGCATTGACGAGGGTAGATGCAGGAACCAATGGTGTAAATAAGCCCTATGCCTAGGGATCCCTTTATCCATCCCCGTTAGAAATGGTGAAGCTGCTAGTCTTCAACTATATACGAGTTAGAACGTTTCGGTGCCATTTCGCCGTGGTTGTTTTGTTAGGGTTAGGCTAAATTAACCTACATATTTTTCATTAGAATGTTTTCAAATTTCAACAGAACTGGTAAATTGAAATTCTACTTAAAACCCTTACCGAAAACAGTCTGATCTGGAGAGGTCCTCAAGAACACTACAAAAGTCTTGGGGAAGTCTTTACGACTCCTCCGAGACTTTCTTGACACAATGAAAGACCTCTTAAGACTAACTTTTTTTTGGTAAGGGAAGGGCGAAAACTACATTTTTTCATAGTTATAAAATTTTATTTTTTTTAAATGTTAACATTATTCAAAAAGTGGCGGTTATTTTGGGCCTAAATATAATGCTATTTCGAATGGTGTACTTGGTTCATCAATGATTTTGACAATTTTTACTCATACTGCAATCTTAACCATTATAACTATAAAAAAAATTTTACTTACATAATCGCCGTCATCTGGTTTTCAGCTACTTTCGATATACGGGCTGACTTCCGTATATCAAACATAGGCTCAGTGCCCACAAAATCCCATCCCACATGACTAATGGTTCGATCTCAGATAAGGTTTTTGAATTTTGGGCGCCATGTTTGTCCTCGTCTTGCTTTCAGCTATTTCCAGTACTTCGTTATGACTGGACATCCCACATGGCAAGGTTTGAGCTCAGATAAGGTTTTTGAAATTTGCACTATTTCGGCCGCCATCTTGAATTTTGAGTGAACGAGCGCAAAATTCGGCTTGGCAACATTCAGATTCAGTAGGCATTTTTACTTCGGATAAAGTGTGTAGCCAAATTGGCTCAAAAAATGCCGTTGAGAAGAGAAAGGAGAGCGATTTTTATTATTAGCTAAAAGTCTAAAATATCTCTTACCTTTATGAATCCAGTTAATATTCTTTATTCTTAAACACTTTTTATTAACTCTTATTCTTAGTGGCATAGTTTTTTTTTTTTTTTTTCCACATTTCAATACCAACTATTCAACTGACTGCTTAACCGCCAACTAACTTCTTCCAAGCTGAGTTGTCTTCGGAACAAGTTGGTTCAGACCAGGTGGCGCCTTTGTATATATTGACATAGCAACGCCACCTGGCCGTTACAACCAGTTAGCCTATCTCTAAATAATCTGGCGCCACCAAAAAAGCGGTCAAACTGCATTTTTTAGCACAGAACATCTTGTCCTTTGCTTAGAATATTTTTATATTAAATTTAATATCAAGGTGAATTAGACATTTAAAAATGCCTCATTAAGAAAATAAACTTATGGTTTGAGCCTAAATATTAAAGCTGTTGAGATTTAAAGTATCAGCCTCATTACTTCATCGAACATATCTTAATATATAAATAACTTGGACGTTAATTTGTTGGATGTTGAGCCCCTTATCATTCGATCATTTGTTCTCACGATTTCGAATTCCCTAATATCCAATCTAAAATAGCTTGAGCTCCTTGAGGGATTTGGGCCATCCAAACTTTAGTTTTAAATTATTGAAGTTCAAATATGAGCATAGTATATATAGAGAACAATTTTATAGCTATGTTTGTATTTTATGTCAATTTCTGACAACATAAATCACAACAATTTTCTAACTATGCCAAAAGTTTTATATTAAATTATATATATATATATTTTTTTAATTTTTAATGTTTTTAACTAAATATTTTTTTGCTAGGTTATTTTTAGTAATTAATGTAACCATATTTGTGCTTTAAAACTCCCCGGGCCATCTTCTCTATTATGGGTAATTTTTTATCATTTTTACTTAGATTTTAAGGTTTAATAAGATTTCTAGCACTGCTTTATTCCCTTCTTTAGTCTTTCTTTAGCATGTTACGTTTTACAACTCAAATTGCCATGGCAAAGCTAGATTGTGTACTTAAGATATGAATTTCAGAGAAATAAATTTCTTTAGAAGATATTCCATTTCTATCTCGTATTTTACCTTTAATTCATTTACATTTGACCAGAAATAGATGAACCAAAATTATCAGAGAACTATTCCTATAAAACCAAAGGCAAGCTATCCATTTCTCCCTTCTTACACGACAGTTGTAGTCCCCATCCAAAGAGTTTCGACTAGCTGAGATGTGTTAAATGCACCACCTGGCGAAATATTGTACAACAGTTTTGTATAAATCGGCGGTTGTTTGAGTAGCGGCCAGGGAGGCGGTGGCACGGTTTTGGAATGAAAGTAAAATTTTAGGGAATTTTAATGTTTAAAACCGAAGAACACGCCATGGAATTAGCATAAAAAGCTAAGCCTCCTCCTGATAGATAACCAATAAATTATTTTTATTAAAATAAATTATTTTCTATCTTAAAAATATTCAAATCAGGTTGCTTCGCATTTTAGGTGGAATTTTCTATCCTCTCCGTCATGCTATAATTTATAAGGATTTCCATTCTTATAATTTAATATTTTTTTTAAACTGTCAAAGTAGTTTGTTTAACGATGGAGAAGCCTAATTTATCATAATTTGCTTATTACAAACGCTAGAAGATGAAAAACCCATTGCAAAAACTTTTGCACTAGGAGCTATATTTAAAAAATGCTCGAAGGGCCATACTTTCAGAATCCTTTAGTTTCCTAAGGGCGTCTCCCAAGCTCGAGGCCGTGTTAAAATGGTTAAAAGACCCGCCCGAATGAGACACTCCCATCCGATAATAAAATATTTAAAGTCGTGAAACAATTTTTTTTACAACGTAATTACGAAGTTTAATTTATAAGAATAAGTTTTCATGTCCATTATTGCTCTCAGTCTCATTCTCACTCAATAACCGCGGATCTGCTTTTCTTTCTCTCATATCATTCAAAAGTGAAAATTATAATATACAATTTGACCTCACCATAGTTTGTATGATTTTAGGCTTACAATAGTTCAGTTTATTATTAATCAACTTACATTATTCCAAATTTATAGTATTCATTCTAAATTCTGTATTCCACCATATTTAATATACTATAATGCTAATATTATATTAGTATTACATGTTCTCAGTTGGATGGATTTCCATCTCATGCGCTGTGATCTTAGGATTTACATCCTAGGTAGATTAAACTGATTTGGCTGCTGGTCAATTAACATCCAAGAGTGAAGCGTTTGGGTTTGACTAGTTAACACTTTGATACGGTGTTAGTATAAAGTCCAAGATCTTACTTTAGTCCAGTTAGACTTAGTGATATTTTCCACTAGTTTCCCCAAAGCCTAGATTACTAGTTGGGTCATTCCACGCGGTTACCATGGGTCGGCCGATTTTAATGAAATTTTACATACGTTAATTTGCGGCTATTTGATGGTCAAATCCCAGTTTTTAGCTCAAAATATAGATTAGAAATAAAACTAGAGGCTTTTGAAAATACCCCCCGTTTTTAGGTGTACGCCATGACGATATTCGTACCCCTAAACATTATGGCGAATAACTTTTTCCCAGTTTGATCAAATCTCATAATATTTTCAGTTTTAAGGTAATATATAGCGTAGATTTCAGTAGTGCTAACGAAATGTTTCAATCTTTAATGGTGTTCTCGCAAATAGGGGTCCTTTCCAAAATTTTGAAGAAGGGGGGGGGGGGGTCAACTTCGAAGCGCAGCTCTGAAAAAGGCGCAACTTCGATTTTTAATTTTTTGCCAGTTATAGATAGCCCTATACCTAGGCTTTAATTTCATATCCAATTTGTTTGTGATATTTGGGTGCTAAAGACCGAAAAACGTGAAAAATCAATTTTGAAGAAAAACACATTTTTTTGGAATTAAATTATTTTTTATTTGGCCATAAATAATGCTCGCGCATTATCTAGGCATAGTTTGGGCATTTTAAATTTGTAAGTTCCCTGTCTGAATGATATTGTAGCGGCACATTATTGAAAGGGGCAGGTAAAATGCATAAAATGGAATTTACAGGTACAAAACTTTTATCATTTTGAGATTCCGAAGAAACTATCGCGTTACCTTTGTTGTATTTCATTAATCTGAGAAGGAAGTGATTTTCTTCTTCATTGGCTTCTAACACTAAGGCCACCTACCTATCCTTGTCATATTTGGCCGCTACATCGTCCCCAACAGAAACATCGTCAAATATAAGTGCATTCGGTTGATATCAGTATTCTCAATTATTGTCACCATAACATTTGTATTGAATATATCACGTGAAACTCTCTACATTTTTAATTCATAGTGTGATGTGGGGATCAACTCATGGTGGCTTCGAGCGTCAGTAACAGTGGAAGCCTTGGAAAGACGTTCTTGAAGGAATAGTTGATGGAGTTTAACATCCTCTTTCGAAAGACCATTCGTAGAATTGTAACTTTAATTTAGTTGTTAATATTTGATCCACTTCGGTGTTTTGCAAGTACGCCAGGTATACCATGTGACGGTACTGGGGGAACAGCCAAGCGTTTGGTATACCTGGCGTACTTGCAAAACACCGAAGTGGATCAAATATTAACGACTAAATTAAAGTTACAATTCTACGAATGGTCAGAAAAAAACTATTTTGGAAATTTGTTTTTCTACATTTCGAAAGAGGATGTTAAACTCCATCAACTATTCCTTCAAGAACGTCTTTCCAAGGCTTCCACTGTTACTGACGCTCGAAGCCACCATGAGTTTATCCCCACATCACACTATGAATTAAAAATGTAGAGAGTTTCACGTGATATATTCAATACAAATGTTATGGTGACAATAATTGAGAATACTGATATCAACCGAATGCACTTATATTTGACGATGTTTCTGTTGGGGACGATGTAGCGGCCAAATATGACAAGGATAGGTAGGTGGCCTTAGTGTTAGAAGCCAATGAAGAAGAAAATCACTTCCTTCTCAGATTAATGAAATACAACAAAGGTAACGCGATAGTTTCTTCGGAATCTCAAAATGATAAAAGTTTTGTACCTGTAAATTCCATTTTATGCATTTTACCTGCCCCTTTCAATAATGTGCCGCTACAATATCATTCAGACAGGGAACTTACAAATTTAAAATGCCCAAACTATGCCTAGATAATGCGCGAGCATTATTTATGGCCAAATAAAAAATAATTTAATTCCAAAAAAATGTGTTTTTCTTCAAAATTGATTTTTCACGTTTTTCGGTCTTTAGCACCCAAATATCACAAACAAATTGGATATGAAATTAAAGCTTAGGTATAGGGCTATCTATAACTGGCAAAAAATTAAAAATCGAAGTTGCGCCTTTTTCAGAGCTGCGCTTCGAAGTTGACCCCCCCCCCTTCCTCAAAATTTTGGAAAGGACCCCTATTTGCGAGAACACCATTAAAGATAGAAACATTTCGTTAGCACTATTGAAATCTACGCTATATATTACCTTAAAACTGAAAATATTATGAGATTTGATCAAACTGGGAAAAAGTTATTCGCCATAATGGTACGAATATCGTCATGGCATACACCTAAAAACGGGGGGTATTTTCAAAAGCCTCTAGTTTTATTTCTAATCTATATTTTGAGCTAAAAACTGGGATTTGACCATCAAATAGCCGCAAATTAACGTATGTAAAATTTCATTAAAATCGGCCGACCCATGGTAACATGAGTGTATAACGGATTACGGGGGAGATCTTAAATCCTAGCCGGGACGCCGATGGCCTAGGGTTAACTTATCAGTCAAAACTCCAACTTACCAACGCTGCCAGAGACATAATTCAATCTACTGTCTTACGCGGCTTCGAGACGTTAAAATCGATAAATAATTTCAACTTGAACAAAAAAACGATAATCTTTTAGTTAGGTCTCGATAAATTTATTGCATACTAGAGCAAACTTTGCGCGGTACAAAAATAACTTATGACTATTCAGTCTAGTGTCGGAGTCTCATCTGCCCTCGTCTCTCTCTCTCCAAACCCTTTTTATCTTAAAGGTATCCCTTCGCGCATGAGCAGTGGCAGACGAAAGCAGACGTACTTATATTTTGATCTACAACAGTTTAAACAATTATATTTTTTTTAACAATATGCGGGAATTAAACAACAGTATTAATCGTTTTAAATGGAACGCTTTAGTTAATGAAATGGAGTAAGCCTAATGTGTCAAATTCTAAGGTAAATTTCCCAACCATTACAAGTGTTCGAACCCGCGTGGAATGACCCAGTTAAGCGTGGGTCACGTCACTCACCCTGTGGTTTTATAATAAGTTCATTTTGAATCACCAAACATGCCTTTTCAACGTCTGGTAAGTTATAAAATACTATGACCTGTATTTTACCACCATCTTCGTGATGATCAGAAACTCGCCCTAATATTTTTAAATTCTTCCTCACTTTCATAATCATTGTTTAGTCAGCACTATCATCGCGTTCCTGGCATTTATTTTTATCTAAATGCTATTTATATTGCTTCATTAAATCAAAGTTCATTAATGATGTAAATCAATCTTTGTAATATTTTCTAATGTGTGTATTGGTTAGGCCCACATTTGCAGAATAGGTTTCTCCGCTAAGCTTAGATTTAGAATGAACCATCCTCCTGATTATCAAAAGCCAAACATATCCCATCATTTTCTCTCTTATTTTTCATTCGTCCAGGAAGGATCAAGCCTCTCGCGCTTAATTACCCTCCCCATAAAATGCGTATACAAAAGTTGATAATTTTGGTTCATGTTTTTCTGCTTTTACTCTGGTCTCAGTAGTAAGTCTATTTGTTATAGAAAATATAGATACGTGGCATACAGAAGATTTACAAGATGGTGTTACTGGAAACTTCCAACCAAAACTGCTTTTCCCGTACCAAGTTGCGTTTCAGTAAAAATAAAAGAAGCATTACCATCGGATAAACATTGCGGTTTCACACTCCACATTAGAAAATCCAAAGATAAGAAATAAACAATATTTCGTTGCTTTTCAAACTTTGAAATGACTACCATTAAGGAAATAAAGCAAGCTCTTTGAGGATGAAGAGATTTTTTTCTTGTTGTTGTGTTGTTTTATTCATCTTCCAAAAGTTAAGACCCGTTTTGTGGTAAAAGATTCAGGAAAGTAATCTGAAACCTCCGATTTTTGGCATAGAATCAAAAGACGTCACACCTTTGGGAGGGAAGTGCATGCGCTTAGAACCATAGTAGTAGTGGAAAGAAACGTGATACATCCTCATTCTGCCAAACCTTAAACCCAACAATACCTTGCATGGACTAAGCAATAACAGGTATAGTCTTTGACATGGTTGTTAAAACTAGGTGAGGTCATTATTCATGCAGTATCGTTACTAGAAACATGACATAGTGGCTGGCAGGGTGTGAAGTATACAACTATTATATATAAGCTAAGTTATATAATCATAAATTTCATGTTTTCTGATGATTCAGCGTCTTTGAAATGAAAGTTAGGCCTGTTCTTTGCGTAACAACCCGTTTTTTAAGCCTAATTTCCTATTTGAAACTAATATTTTCATTACCAACATCTTCCTTGGTGCTACTTTGAGGCAAAATAGGTGACTATAGATTGTGCTGGTCCCATCCATTTGACTTTGTTGGCTACAAGTATACCAGCAATTACTAGAGCATCATCTTCGGCTTCTGCCAATTTATGGTAACATTGCTTCTCATTTCCTTGTATCTAGGTACATTATTTGGTACGCTAAAGATTGCCTTTTGGTGTTGTTTATAGATTACATCTGCCTAGCAATTACTATTGACAATATTGGACATTCCGTTACTTCTTTTAAAGGGAGAATGCAAGGGTGAAACAACTTATTTTTTATCGATTAAGAATGATAAAATAATGAGACAAAACGGGAGTTTTTTACAATATCTCCACCACCCAATATAGACAAAAAAAAAAAAAATACCAATAGCTTCGCTGAATTAAACGCTATCCAACGCAAGAAAAATTATTCACAGGAAATGAAAAAAAAAAAAAAAAAAAGTTAGGATGTGTTAGGTTAGTTTAGGGGGTGTTTTTTACCATAGCTGTACTACCTTTTTTTTTTTTTTTTTTTTTTTAATAATATAAAAGAAGATAAAAATAATGGTGAAAAAGATTTTCACCGGAAATCATTATTAAGAAAATTATATATTTTTTTTCTTTTTTTTTTTTTTTTTTCTATTCAAAAGTATAAGGGATGATTATCAGGGACGGAAATAAGAAATTGTTTTTATTGGACAAATGTCCAGTAACCCCCCTTAAAAATTCAAAAGTTATCGGACATTTAACAAAATTACCGGACAATGCTACATTTCCTGTATTGAAAAGTACTTTTTTTATCGGACATTTGGAAAATTTATCGGACAAGTGACCACTGACTTGTGCTTATTTCCGTCCCTGATGATTATAGTTTGAGTCGGATCAGTCGTAAGATGCATAAACAAGATGGTCAAGCCCATAGGAATAGCTAGACCCATGACATTGTAAAAGAGGCTGAAAAGAACCTTGAACAATTTGAAAGGCGTTTCGAGATTCCTTTAAACACGAAGTTTTTCAAATCATGTTTTTCAAATCATGTTTTTCAAATCATGTTTTTCAAATCATGTTTTTCAAATCATGTTTTTCAAATCATGTTTTTCAAATCATGTTTTTCAAATCATGTTTTTCAAATCATGTTTTTCAAATCATGTTTTTCAAATCATGTTTTTCAAATCATGTTTTTCAAATCATGTTTTTCAAATCATGTTTTTCAAATCATGTTTTTCAAATCATGTTTTTCAAATCATGTTTTTCAAATCATGTTTTTCAAATCATGTTTTTCAAATCATGTTTTTCAAATCATGTTTTTCAAATCATGTTTTTCAAATCATGTTTTTCAAATCATGTTTTTCAAATCATGTTTTTCAAATCATGTTTTTCAAATCATGTTTTTCAAATCATGTTTTTCAAATCATGTTTTTCAAATCATGTTTTTCAAATCATGTTTTTCAAATCATGTTTTTCAAATCATGTTTTTCAAATCATGTTTTTCAAATCATGTTTTTCAAATCATGTTTTTCAAATCATGTTTTTCAAATCATGTTTTTCAAATCATGTTTTTCAAATCATGTTTTTCAAATCATGTTTTTCAAATCATGTTTTTCAAATCATGTTTTTCAAATCATGTTTTTCAAATCATGTTTTTCAACTTGGCTACCTGTGAACGCGTCTTTATATCTTATCTTTATTAATTTATCTTGGATACTCGTGTGAAAGCGGCTTTATATCTAATCGTTATGTATTTATCTTGGATACCCGTGTGTACGCGGCCTTATATCTAATCGTTATGTATTTATCTTGGATACCCGTGTGTACGCGGCTTTATATCTAATCTTTATAAATTTATTTTGGATACACGTGTGAACGTGGCTTCATATCGAATATTTATTAATTTTTAACTTTGATACCCGTGCGAACAGGCATTTATATATTATCTTTGTCATTTTATCTTGGGTACTCGTGCGAACGGGACTTAATATCTATTCTTTATTAAGTCATTTTTATCTTGGAAACGCGTCTTTATATCTATTCTTTATTAAGTAATTTTATCTTGGATACCCTGCGAACACGCCTTTATATCTAATCTTTATTAATTTTTACCTTGGATACCCTTGTGAATTCACCTTTGCATCTAATCTTTATCGTCTTATCTTGGATACCCGTGAAAACGCACCATAATATCTAAAATTTATTAATTCATTTTATCTTGAACACCCGTGAAAACACGCCTTTATCTAATCAACCTATAAGAAAATATTGAATATCTTCGAAAATATCTTTTATATTAAATTTAAGTTTCAGCAACATTGGTTTTTAGATTAAGTTAAATCATTTAATCTGTTTTAATTTTAATTTAAATGAATATTACGTTTCAATTCAGTAAAAGCTATCAACTCAGAAGGCTAAAATAGACGTGAATCCAAAAGATACTATATAAGGCGTTCATTTATCATTATAAACTAACAAGCTAGTAACGGTTGCTGCTCTTCAATGAGCTGTGGTGGATGTACGTTTACAGCATGGTAGAAGCTAATAACTGTATACGCGAATTCTATTGGAGGGTCAAGCTCCGTGGGTGATGACGTCTTCTTCTGACGTCACGTACAGACAGATCCTCTTCGTGAACTAAAAGTTCACTCGGAGAGGTAAGTCGAAAGTTTTTCCTATTCGATGACGTAACAGACAGAACCTCTCCGTGAATTAAAGTTCACTCGGAGAGGTAAGGAGACGAAAGTTTTTCGATTCGATGACGTATTTCGTCTTCTTGCAAGACGCCGACGCCATCGCCAACGCCATCGCCATCGCCAACGCCAACGCCAACGCCGACGCCGCAGTGAATATAGTAGCTAGACCCCACTAGGGTTGGGTCTAGCTAAAAACCAAAGTAAAACCATATTTCCAAATTGTGATAGAATTCTTGTAAATTAACACCCAAAATGTGGAGCAACAATTGTGTGTTATCAAACCAAAACTAAAAATACACCTTTTATTACCCCAAAAACGTTATGTATATAATTTTGTATCATAAAATAACCTAACCTAACATTTCAGGTGAATAATTTTTCTTGCGTTGGATAGGGTTTAAGTCAACGAAGCTATTGGTATATATTTTTTTGTCTATACTGGGTGGTGGAGCTATTGTAAAATATGTCCGACCGACAAAACATATAAAAACTCACCAAAATTTTTTATTAATTTATAGTGAATTTCCAAAGTTACAAACGACCTGGGTTTTTTCAAAGTATGCCGCTGATCTGCCAGACAATGAAAAGCGAGTACGCGTATGTTACTGTCAGCCACTCAGAACGTTCCTTGTTTTTCTCTAATATTTTAAGATACATATTTCTGATCTTCACCAAATTTCCTCTTCGGACAATTTTTTTTTTTTTTTTTTTTTTTTTTTTAATAATGACTCAAGAAGAGACAATAAAAATGGCCCAAAGTTGTTTTCCGCAATATCAGGCAGATTTTGAAAGGTTAAAACAACATTTATCTCATTAAAGGAGTCCTTCACGGCCGTGGCGTCCCCCCCCCCCCCCTGTTTTTTCAAAAGTCGGTCTTCCAAAAATTGCCCACTGCATGTCTTTGGCGCTGCTGATTTTTGGGTTGAAATCCTTCCGCGGCCATGCGGCTTTCTAGGCAGTTTTTTTTTCCCTCTTACCTTACTCTTTCTAGGAAGCCGTTAAATTTTGATTTGTCGATAAAATGGCGGTTGAGCAATGTTCGGTCTTAAACTTAGAAAATGCCCGAAAACGAAGGATTTTACAAACCAAAAGAGAAAAAACTAAAGTGTACCTTTTAGATGCTAATGAGGAATGGCATATGGAAAAAGCTAAGTGGGTTAATGTAAATCTTGGCATAAAGAATAAGTATCTTAGGGTTTTTGCCAAGGCCCAAACTGTAAGATTGGACAAAGACTGGTGCTCCTGCTGCTGTGGATATTTTCGCCAAGTTGGTAAAAAGGAAGGCTAAAGAGCCCAAATTATGGCAAAATATAAATTCTATTCCCAAAATTAACTCCTATTTCGCGCAGCACTTATTAGAGCTCCATGAAAGGTATTGCATGGAATGCTATTCTAATGAAGGTATGTACTTGTATATTCTTTAAAAAACTTGCTGTAAATGAATCATTTGTAAATGTATCGTTGACGTCATAGAAATCTGATGCGGCAGGTATTGTACATTAACGCCTAGAAATTCTCTATCTTTATTCCAGGAGTCGTTGGGCACGAATCTACCGCTACCAAAAGTACAGGTAACGTTTAATTTATTTGCCAGTTCGTCCATTAAGGAATCATCCGAGCGATGTAACATGTTGACGTCATCTGAAAAGATGATGCTGCAGGTATTGTATATTAACGCCTAGAAATTCTCTATCTTTATTCCAGGAGTCATTGAGCACAAATCAAATTCTACCGCTGCCAACAGTACAGGTAACGTTTACTTTAATAGCCAAAAACTTTCTATTTGCCAGTTCAGTTCGCCCATTAAGGAATCATCTGAGCGATGTATATTGGTGACGTCATAAAAACAGGTATTGTATATTAACGCCTAGAAATTTTATCTTTTTTCCAGGAGTCATAGAGCACGAACAGAAATCAACCACTGGTAGCAGCCCAGAACTTTTTTCCTTTAGAGGAAATATTTTGGATGACAGTTTTGTGGAGGAAATTTTACCTCAAGAAGGCGATGAGGAACAAGATTCTCTGGATGTGCCCGTTCCATTTGTAAATTTAAATATCAATATTAAGAGTACAGATTAAAAAGATTCTGTCTCTGGAGCATTTTCCTAAATCGCGTTGCTGGCAGACTGTCCCCACTTCCCCTTTTTTAATCTATATACTCTTGATAATATCAGAAGTATATAATGTTTTTGTTTAAATAATTTTGTTAGGTTGACTCCAACCAACTTCCACTTTTGTCAACTCCAAAGAAAAGAGGAATGGTTTGTGACTTTAGTCCAAGTAGCTACATTGAAATGGTCACACCAAAGAGAAAGCGACTGATGACAAAGTAAAGCTTAATTTTATATTTTATTGTTTTTAGAATTTTTAAAATTATTTTTAATTTCACATTAGCACCAATGCCGTGATGAATTTATCACCTTTTTCAAGCTGTGGCACCCCTCATAGCAGCGTGGGAAATAAAAGTTTTAGGACATTGTTAGTATATACTTTAAAGGGATACTGTTGTATTTTTGTTTGGTTTCAGCATAAAAAAAATAAACGACGACGTAATTGCAAAAAATAAACTAATTAATTTAATTGTAAAGGTTTAAGATTTGGTTATACATAACATATTAGTAAGCGCCTAACTGCTAAGGATTGATCAGAGAAGACAAGTGTTACCTAGCTCCACAAACATAACTCAAGCTTAGCTGTAACATGTAGAGGTATGAGAGGTCACATGACCGAATGACCTTCTCTCTTATTGGCTAACTCTCAGCTGGTCAAAGTTCAATGTATTAAAGAAAAATAACAACACTCCCCCTACATTGAACTCTCACGGTATTTACTAGATAAATTTAGATTAAACAATACCTATATAAATCAAATATAAATTAAAAACAATACCTATGTTACAAATTAAATTTTCAATTGAACTAATGCCTGTGTTACGAGTTAATTCAAATTCAACATTTCTACACAATGTTCTAGATTTTGTTTTTGTAAGATCTTTGTAAATATGTCCGCGACATTGTCTTTAGATGCGATAAATCTTAATTCAAACAAATTCTTATTAAGTTCATGTCTGATAAAATGGTACTGAATATCAATGTGCTTAGACCTTTGATTCTCTACTGTATTTCTGGCAAAGCATATCGCAGATTGGTTGTCACAAAGAATTGTTGGTTTGGTTAAGTCGATATTAAAACCTTTCAATTCTTCGAATAAAGGTGAAAACCATAACAGTTCTTTAACTGCTTCCGCCATCGCGACGTATTCCGCTTCCATTGTTGAAAGTGAAATTGATTTTTGTTTGAGGGAACGCCACGTTATTGGTGATTCTCCCAGATATGTCACATAACCACTAATTGACTTTCGCGTATCCCTATCGGACGCCCAGTCGCTATCGCAGAAGATCTTTAGTTGGGGTTCTTCGGTTTTTCTATAGTATAGTCCTTTCTGTGACGTTGTCAGTAGATATCTTGTCAGCTGTACCAGGTATTGCCAGTGATTATAACCTGGGTTTGAACTGAATTGTGATAACGGAACAACAGAAAATAGGATATCCGGTCTTGTTCTTTGAGCTATATATAAGAGGCATCCAATTAGAGACCTATAAGGAAACTCTTCCATCATTCGTTTATCTTCTACCGTAGTCGGGCAATCATGTCTAGTTAGTATGATCCCATGTTTAATTGGTAAACTGACTGGAGTTTCCATGCTTATGTTGAATTTCTTACCGATCTCTTCTACATAACTAGTTTGATGCATTTTTATTGATCCGTCTGTTTTCGTGTCGAACTGTACTCCTAATATTTTCTTTAGTGGTCCAAGACGTGTTAAGTCGTATGTTCTTGCGAGAAGATTCTACATATTAGTCATAACAGTCGCGTTTCTGGCTAATACGACAAGGTCATCTACGTAGACGAGGATTATAGATTCGAAAGGCACATAATATACGCAATTGATCCCCATAAATTTCTTCATACCGAGTTGATGAAATGTATTGTCCAGTTCTTCAAACCAGTGTCTACCGCTTTGTTGTAAGCCATATAGCGATTTCTTTAATCGTAGACAATGTGTATCTCTGCTTGATGTTTCGAAACCCGGAATTTGGCTCATGTATATATCGCGATCAAGTTTCCCGTATAAGTAGGCGTTTTTTACGTCCATGTGTTCATGGATCCATCCTAATGACACGACGAATAAAGCTTTGAAGAATCTAATTAACGAGAAATTTACCACTGGTGCGAACGTTTCGTTGTAATCTTCTCCTTCAACTTGACTGTATCCTTTCGCAACAAGTCTGGCTCGAAATCTCGTAATTTTCCCCTCATAGTCTTTCTTTGTGGCAAAAACCCACCTACAGCCTACTATTCGTCTATCTTTTGGTTTTGTAACTACTTCTGTTACGTCTCTCTCTTTTAATGCGTTCATTTCCTCTTCCATTGCGTTTTTCCATTCCTTACACTCAGGAGAGTTTATTGCTTCCTGGAATGTCTTTGGAATTTGTACTTCCGTATGGTAAGCCTCGTAAACCTCGTCCACATCATTTTTAGATACTGTTGACAGTAAGAAAGTCGCAAGATTTTTCTTAGAGTAGTCCCAAGCGTCTATATCATATGGTAAATTGTTGTCGGATAAGTATTTCTTTACTTCAGGTTTTGATCGAAATACTTCCCCCTCGGGATTATAATAATATATGTCCGCTACTCCTTTTGTTTTGCCTTTTTGCCGTATTTTCACCTTTCTCGTCCAACCTTCTGGTAAATTTGGTGGTTCGGACAAATTCTCATCTTCAGCTGCGACTAACTCTTGTTCCATTACTTTCTCTGGTGTCGGTTGTTTTTGGACGCTAAGTTTAGTTGGAAATTTAATGTTTGTTTTAACTGGAGATGTAACGCTTGGTTTTACTGGAGATGGAACGCTTGTTTTTACTGGAGGTGGAACGCTTGCTTTGACTGGAGGTGGAACGCTTGCTTTGACTGGAGACTGAATATTTATACTAGATTGATCTATTTGAAGAACTTCCTCTGGTTTTACTGCGTTGACTTCTTTCAAATACTCGATTCCCAGTCTTTCTTCGTTAAAATCCACGTGTTTTGTTTCAATAACCTTTTTCTCACGTGGGTACCATATTCTATAACCTCGTGTCCCTCTTGCATATCCTACTAGAATACGGGGTTTGGATCTATTATGCAGTTTACTTGTCTTTGTTGCTTGTGTAAATGAACAAACGCTAGACTTCCTATCCGTTTTAGGTGTTTTACACTTGGTTGTCCATCCATAAGAAAACTGACCGGAACCTTATCGTTGATTAATGAGTGTTTTGTTCGGTTTTTCAGGTACATTGCTGTTATTAACAATTCGCCCCACATATATAAGGGCATCTTCCCCTCTTCTAATAAAGTTCTTGTTGTGTTAAGTAGCGTTAAATTTACTCGTTCGGCTATCCCATTCATTTCAGGAGAATACGGATTTGTTTTCTCGTGACGTATTCCATATTCATCACAGAAGTCAGTAAAGTATTTTGCACAATACTATAGCCCATTGTCTGTTCTAATAGCTTTTATTTTTCGTCCAGTTTGTAGTTCGACAGAGTTTTTAAATCTTTTAAAATACGATAAGACTTCATCCTTGGTTTTTATAACGTAGAGCCATATATGCCTACTAAAATCGTCAATAA
This sequence comes from Odiellus spinosus, assembly GCA_963920705.1. Classification (NCBI taxonomy): domain Eukaryota; kingdom Metazoa; phylum Arthropoda; class Arachnida; order Opiliones; family Phalangiidae; genus Odiellus; species Odiellus spinosus. The sequence continues at coordinate 5,000,349 of OY987240.1, forward strand.
AAGTCACGAAATATCGTGCGCCGCCCATTGACTTGATTTTTGACGGGCCCCATACATCGGAATGGACGAGATCTAATAATCCTGTACTTTTGATTTCTCCAATACCCTTATGTGATTTTTTCTTGCTTTTACTGAGTTTACAAGATGTACAATTGGTTAAGCTTCCAGTTATTGATCCAAAACCATGTAACATCTTATTTTTAGCTAAATATTGAATATCACTCTCGTTAATATGTCCAAGACGCTGATGCCATAAATCAATATTACCTTCTTCAGTCTTCCCGGATGTATGCGCTTCTGGTTTACAAGAGGTAATCTCCCTTTCTTCCTCTTCCGCTTTAGTAAGTATCATTGCGTGTTGAAGTGTGTAAAAATTATCTTGCGTTAATTTTGCGTGAAATGCATATTTCCCTCGTTCATCGTAGATCGTATAAGTAGAATTAGCTATAACACCCTTATAATTAGCTTGATCTATTAGTCTAGCTGATATAAGATTTTTCTTCATTTTTGGCGTATATAGTACATTCTTCAATAGATATATTTGTCCATTTCTTCCTCCTATTTGAAATCTTATGTTACCTCTTCCTTCGATCGCTATTTTCCCTTCTCCGCAGGTTGCATTTGCTTCATAAGGTTTGAATGTCACAAAATAATCCTTTTGATGACAAAAATGATGCGTAGCCGCAGAATCAATTATAAAATCATCACTTTTCTGAGGTAATGTATTATCGGTAATACAGAACCCTGCTGTATTTTCTCCTTTCTTTCTACGATCTCGTGGTTCCATTTTATTTCTGGATGATTTTGATTTTGAGCATTCGTAGGCCTTATGGCCAGGTTTACCACAGTTCCAACATACTATATTTGCGGTTTGTTTTTCTTGTCGTTCGTTATTACCTGTACGTGTATGATTTCGCTGATATCTTCCACCTTGGTTCTGTCGTTTTTGAACCATAAAGGCGTCTTTCCTCTGATCATCTTCTTCCCGTTGGTGAAGTCTGCCATATTCTGCCATGAGGGTCTTTTGTATATTTGCTGCATTAAAGTGTGCATCATCAAAATGGTATATCTGTTGCACTATGGCATCATAACTGCTTGGCAGCTGGCTAATTAGTTGATACGACACATCCTTGTCAGCAATAATTTCACCCGCTTCCCTTAATTGTCGTTTAATATTCTGCAATCTACCGATAAACAATGGAATAGTTTCCTCTGGTCTGCATGATATTGTGTAAAACTCTCTACGTAATGATGCAATTCTTGCTCTTGATATTGGGTAGAAGTTGTCTTTTAATGCAGTCCAGGCTTCACTAGATGTAGTTGCTTCTCCAATTAAATCTCGTATATCTTCACTGATTGAAAGAGCAATGATAGAGTATGCCAAGGCTTCACGTAACTTGTACTTATTTACTACATCGGTTGTCGCGTCTGCTGCTGGAATTGATTCGGTTTGATTTACGATTTCCCAAACGCCTTTTTCTTTGAGCCTTACTTCTGTTTCATAACGCCACGTTTTATAATTATCGTCAGTCAACTTTGCGGTTTGCGTTATGTACATTTGTCCAGTATTAGACGCCATCTTGAATTGCCGACGTTTCGCGAATCACGTACGCGTACAAGTTAAACTCAAGTCCGCCGAATCACAAAACCACGCTCTGCTACCATGTTGTATTTTTGTTTGGTTTCAGCATAAAAAAAATAAACGACGACGTAATTGCAAAAAATAAACTAATTAATTTAATTGTAAAGGTTTAAGATTTGGTTATACATAACATATTAGTAAGCGCCTAACTGCTAAGGATTGATCAGAGAAGACAAGTGTTACCTAGCTCCACAAACATAACTCAAGCTTAGCTGTATGAGAGGTCACATGACCGAATGACCTTCTCTCTTATTGGCTAACTCTCAGCTGGTCAAAGTTCAATGTATTAAAGAAAAATAACAACAGATACCATACAATGAGAAAAGTCAATTTTAATCAAATAAAGTACACTTGCAACCTGTTTTGATTCGGCCCTCGTCTCGCGCCAACGCGTGAATTTCCTTTTCAAGAATGAAAGAAATCTCGAAGGAGCCGGCACGCGCGTGACGTCATTTTTACGATTGAACTTACTCTCGCCATAGGCCTGAATTGAGACAGGTTCCATGTGTACTTTAAAGGGGCTTTAAAAATCGCTGATAGTCACTTTAATTTAATTTTAAATAATTTCCTATTAAATTAAAATGTTGTACTTCAAAGCGCTACTACTGGCAGTCCAGGCATGTCGAAGTTGGATTTTGAAATTTGTCAAAGCGCAGATGAAGAAGAATCATTACCTGAAAGCAATCTTTGTTTTACTTCAACGAAACCGTTAGAAGAACTGGTCAAAAGTGCCATTGGTTCAACTTGCAACATAGATAGCTGTGGAAAAGAGCTCTCTTTCAAATCTTATTTTAAGGGTGCGAAGTTTTGTGTGTCTTGGAAATGCTGTAAGCGAAAAAGTTACCATTATAACAAATGGGAATCTACCCCAGGGAACTTTAATCTCAAACTGGCTGGTGGATTGTTGTACTCAGGATGTTCTTTCTCAAAGGTTGATATACTTGACATAGGAGTTTTTTCTAATTTACTAGCAATGAAATGGTTTTTAATGTAATAATATTTCTTACCCTTCTAGTTTGATAAATTTTGTAAATTGCTAAATTTGAAAGCGATTGGAACGACATCCATTATTGATAAACAAGTCAATAAATGTTATCCTGCAATAATGCAATTTTGGGATTCCGAACAAGTAAGGCGTTAAATATGTACAGGGTTCATACAAACCTGCATAACCTGGAAATTTCAGAGAAATCAGTTTTGCAAAAGTTGTATGAACCCTTATGTAATATTTTAATATAAATATATATTTTTATTCCAGGTGTCTATGCTCGCAAACAGAACTGACGGTCTAATTATATGCTGCGATGCGCGTATGGATTCTCCTGGGTATTCAGCAAAGCATTGCACTTACACTGCCATTGATCTGAAAACTCAAAAAATCATAGCAGTGGAATTTGCTGATTGCCGCTTAACTGAAAATAAAAGCACAAATATGGAGGTGCTTTGTTTTCGAAGGCTTCTTAACAAGTTGGAAAAACACTGCACCGTAGCAGAAATTGTGACTGATGGTCACAAAGAAATAAAGGCTGTTATGAGTAGTACCACCGATATTGCTTTTATCACACTTTCTAATTTAACCCTAAAATGTTTTTTTTTCTTAGGAAAAGAGTTTCCACACATAAAGCATTCTCATGATATTTGGCATGTCGCAAAAATTGTGAAAAAACGCATTGCCACTGTGAGTTATTTTGTATAAGAAATTTACTTTTATAGCTTGCTTTCAATATAAAATTATGTTTTAGGTTTCTAAGCAAAAAGAGTGTAATGAGCTGGTGAAATGGATAGAGGACATCATCACCCATTTTTGGTGGTGTGCCAAAAACTGTGAGGGAAATGCTAACACCATGATAGTATGTAGCATTAAGCTTTGGTTCAATTTTGGAAATTTGTAAAATTTTGATATATTTGTAGATGCTTTGGATTTCTCATCTGCACCATGTTCAGAATATTCACGAATTTCCGCTAGGCCAATGTAGACATGAGGAACTAGATGAAAAAGATCGTACGAAACCATGGCTGAAAAAATCAAGTGTAGCATTTACGGAACTTCAAAAAATTATCTGCGACAAACAATTTTTGAAAGATTTTCCCTACTATGTGAACTTTAGGTTTGTACTTTTAGGAAATATTTGAAGCCTGGTAATGAAAAACATTTCTAAACATATTTAGACATACTGGAGCTTTGGAATCATACCATAGTATGTTACTAAAATATACTCCAAAAAGACTCAACTATCCGTAAGTTTATACACAAAGTTATGAATTCCCAGTCACTAATTAAATATGAACTAATTTTAGATGGAAAGGGTATATTGCGAGAAATGTTTTAGCAATACTAGACTACAATAGCAGCATTTTTCGTCCATTGGCTATTGACAAACAAGGAAATTCACGGTTGGATAGTTTAAATTTTTGTAATATGAATCAATGTTCCAACATAGTATTTTTTTTTAACAGAATGAAAGCCAAATTTTCGAAGGTCACTTCTAGATGGACTGCAGTTCCTGTTAAAATTCCTAAAACACACCAATATGCAAAGGATCTGTTGCATCTCACATTGTCTGAAGAGGTTGTACGCGATATATCAGACATCTTCCCTGAAGATCCCGCGAAGACAGTGAACCGTAAAAATATCGCCAAGACTCCTTGTCCATCTAGATGCGAGTTAGTTGCAGCGCGGGAAAAGTACTCCAAGTTCGGCCCTTCTTTCAGTCATGACTTTACTGAGTTGTAATGGTTACTTATGGGTAGTTTTTCATTTTTATATACTGAGTTTTATAATTTTCTCGCAACTGTGGGAATATTTTTTCTATTGCTTATGAATTGCTTTTCAGCATTTATTTTTTATATAGTGGTTACTTTCTCATACCCTTTTAATGTTGTTTTTGTATTTTCTCCCATCTTCGTTTTTAACTGTGGGAGTTTTTTCTACTGCTTGTGTTTTGTTTTCTTCTATATTCAAGATTTTTAAATTTGTAAATGTTTGTATAGTTTCTCCCAGTTCTAGGAGTTTTTTCCTTTGATATTTATGTAATACTTACCTGCTCATACCCCTTTTTTTAATGTTGCTTTTCTATTTCCTCCCATGTTTGGGTTTTTATTGTATTATGTATTATTTTTAATCCTGTAACAATTGAATACCTTTCTAGTTTTTGAGTCATGTCCTGGATTTATTGTTTACATGTTTAGGGTAAGCTGGAAAAGGTCAGATACTTTATTTATAATAGTAAAGGTCTTGTTCCTGACTCACGCAAGTTTAATAAACAGTTTAAATGTATAACAATGATGATTATTTTTAAGGATTCTTACAAAATGACAAAAGGCAAATAACCTTTGTAGTTACCTTCAGGATAAGGGAAGGTTTCCCGTATTTTCAAAACCACACAGGAAGGTATTACCCTCCTATTACCAATACCCAATTTACCCCATTGCCAAAATATAAATTGGCGATAAGCGGCATATCTGAAGGGTTTGTTAACATCCCCGTCTTCAATATGCAAGTGCACTAAATATCGGCGCATTTCAATTTGAATCTGTAGAGCTTCGCGATTCAAAATCAAATTATCAAAATTATCATACTCAGTGATAAACTGTTATTAGGATCCCTAATCCTCTTGCAGCATTTATTTTCTACCGCAGTCGGCATTGGTCGACACTTCAGACATTTGCAGTATGGTGGAATATCACCATTAGAGAATGGAGGCCGCTTATCAGGGATGTCTTTTGTCAACCGAACATTTTCAATCAATTTGTCAATGTCCTCATTTGAAACCTCTCCTGGAATGTTATCCGCACTAGCCGACGACTCTGACGAGCCTAAAAAATCCATAAAGGATATGAACGGATGTTGTATTTGAATATTTTTCAAAATAGTTCTAGCTTCGTTAAGAGTTAATTCATTAACTTTAACTACCTTGCTTGTAGGTAAATTGCTAGGTATTGCGCTGCAAATGGTTTTAGGACGGGAGATGATCTCGGGGACGGGGATGGAGATATTCTTTGGGATGGGGATGCAAATATTCTCAGGGCCGGAGATGGTCCTGGGGCCGGAGATGGTCTCGGGGCCGGAGATGGTCTCGGGGCCGGAGATGGTCTCGGGGCCGGAGATGGTCTCGGGGCCGGAGATGGTCAAGGAAACAGAGATATTCTCCAAGCTGGAAATAGTCTCGGGGACAGTTTCAACCCTGTAGCCGGTCTAAGCAACAGAAATTTGAAAATCATACATATACAGAATATATAAGCAAAAGTATTTACCTGATTTTTAGAATCCAATTTCATTGTTTTGATTTGCTTTGAAAATTTAGCCTTGGGTTGCCGTTTATTCCTGGGAATTGGCTGATCCCCATGTCCAGAAGGCTTTCCATTTGCACAGTCAACTTGTGTACCACACGAACAATCACTAGTACATCTAACGTTTTGTGCTCGGCACAAACAAATGTTTCTGTTCTTCGCACTGAGGCAATTTGTTGTACAATTACAAGCCATAATTCTTATCACTATTTTCAACTTGCAGTGCAAGTCTTGCACAGTTACGAAGCGTATAAAACCACCAAGGCTCACCTGAGTCCGAACAAAACACGTGGTAGAAACACCGAAATTAATTGGAGCAAGATGGCGCTAGAAGCTGCCCTTTTACACCTTTTCTAAATTGTCTCCAACACCCCAGAAAAAGAGTTATTTTTCAAACCAAAAGTAGTATAGAAGGGAGGGTCGCTAAAAACTGAGGGGGGAAGCAGTAGACATGAGGGAGCCGCCAAGGCAGTGAAGGACTCCTTTAAAAAGATTAAAAATCGTTAAGATCGCTAAGCCTACTTTGGTTACAGCTTAATTGACGATTAACGTTTCAGTACAGATGAAAATTAAAGAGAACCAAATGAGTTAAAATAGCTTTGTAAGTCAAAGAAGAGTCTTTTCAAAAAAATTTATTCATTTATCCATGAAAAATATAACGTTTTAATTACTGGCTGAATTAAAAAAAAAAATGGATAAAATGCAACTTTATTTATTATAACCTTTAACCCACATTTTTATGTAACATTTGTTGTCTGGCAAAAATTAAGGGTATATTCCTATTGCGCCGAATTCCGTCAAAATTTTTGATGAAATTAGCCAAACGGCGGGTTTGCTATTTGTAACCCTTCCCGTCCGAATCCCTCTTAAAATGTTTCGTTTTTAATCACTTTTAAACTTAATTCCCATCAATTTAAAGACAAATAGGCCAAAATAGGCCAATAATTTAAAGGTTTTTCACTTTTTTCTGCCCCTCAACCTTTAAAAACTGTGGGAAAATAATAATATAAACTTTTCACACCTCAGTGTTAAACGACATCCCAAGTCGACCGATCTTATAGAACCTTAACTAAGAAAAACCTTATCCCTCAGCGACATTATTTAAGAGTCGTACTGACATCAACTTCCAAAATCTGAGAAATGTTTTTTTGGGTCACCAAGGGCCTATTTCCACTTAAATTAGCTAAGATACATTTCCCCTCGACAATAGCTAAGAACCAATAATCAGGTAGAAAAATGACGTCGCTCTGGGAGTTGACCAATTAGAATAAACGACCCCTCCGTCGATAAATACGAACATGGTCAGTTAACCGAGGTTCGAAGTTGAGAAAAACAAATGACGCACGATCACCTGAGCGAATTCTGGATGGAAAGTTCTAGAAGGTTCGGCCCGGACGACAAAGAAAGGAGAAGGGTATATATAGAAAAAAGGGGGAGAAAAAATTAACAGTTGGGTTCGAAAATTGATAAACGAAGATCGTCAGATAAAAGAGCGGAAGCCAAGTCCGACGCAACGGCGGCTAAAGCCGATGAGAAAAGATCCCCCGCTGGGACAATAGAATATCGCAGGGTCGGAACCCTTTAACGGACGAAATAATATAACATTAAACTTTAAAAATATATAAAAGCGCGGAAAAACATTACTTTCAAAAGGAATCCAATGCCAGAGACTTCGAAAACCCCGCCTAAAGGACAGAACGAGATTATCCCTCTGGGATCCGAAACCGACCGAAACGTAATCCACCAGGAAGCTGACGAAAAACACACGATGAGCCCCCAGATGACCCTTATCGAGAATCATATGAGAAGAACGTAATTAATAAAAGAGGAAATCCGAGAAACCGACTGAGAAGCGTAGTCCGTTGTCAACGAAATCTGAGGAAAAGAGCCCCACATTTCTAATTCATCCAAGAGGAAATCTGAGAAGCCGACTGAGAAGTGTAGTCCGTTGTCAACGAAATCTGAGGATAAGACTGTATTATAATCGCCGTTTGAACCTGTTGTGATTTTGCCCCCTCCCCTCGTGTTTAAGCCAGATTGAATGTCGGGTTATTGTTGAGTAAAGTAGAAAATCCGAGAGTAAGAAAATAACGTACCCTTAACCCTTTAGAAAAGGTCTAGACAGTTAAAAGTATTGAAATTCACAGAGAAAGTGAAGGTATTTCCCGACAGAACCCCCCCCCCTTTTTACCTCCCCGAGTGAACTTGTTCACGGGGAGGTTTTACGTTCGTCGTGTCTGTGTGTCTGTGTGTCTGTCACTTCCGGTGTAAGCGGATATCCTGTGTAACCGGATATCACGTGACCTAGCACGTAGAGCAAAAATCTTGGGACTCAAGACGTAAACATGCCATCTTATCGTTCAATTCCGTTCAACGGGAATTCCTATAATCAGGCTGCCACATGGATAAGCTTCAGGTGTCGTGCGATTTTATGCATATTATCGCCTTCCACCATCCAATTGAAGGCGATTATACACAATGGGACGTCTCCCACTGTTATAATCACCTCCGACCATCCTAACGCACCAAGGTTCAACCTCCAGTTTCCGATCTCAGCGGGCCATATTAGCGAGGCGTCCCTCACTAATATGTTCCACATCAATCATCAACTCGCCCCCTCTACGGGTCAGATTTTCGTTCGTAGCTACACTGAGCGCCTGGTGTAATAACTACCTCCAGACATTGAACAGGGGGTGGGTTCCCCTTTCTTCACAGCTTTAAGTTACAGATACCTAATAATGTTTTTCGAACGCCTTATATACCACTTTTTTTACACTAACGCGTTGTAGCCTTATGGCGTGGTATCTTTCAGTGAATTGAAACGAAATGTTCATTTAAACTATAATTAAAATTTCTTAAATTACTTAACTTAGTCTAATTAATAATTTCGCTGAAAATTAAATTAAAATTAAATGTTATTTTAGAAGATATTTAAGAAATTGTCTAAGAATTTTGTGAAATTTGTGTGTTCAATACCAGCTCGAGTTGGCAGCACGCGTTAAGCTATTTTCCATGTACCATTTAGTCCAAAAACATAGGTATAAAGGTATTGTAGGCTTAGGCTTGCTGCAAACTCAGGGTGGATTGGAAAACTAATACAGTTCAACTTCTACGCATATGGAAGTAGTCTTGTTTTTTATCTATTTTAATTGATTGATTTAATTTTTTAGCTTAGCCTCAGTTATTAAAATGTGTAGGTGTTTTTTTTTATTTTGTTTATCGCATATATAAAAGCGTGACATACTTTTTTCGGCCGTCAGAGAAAAAGCTGGGATCGAAGAGCTGGTTACCTTTTCGCTCGCCGTACCAATTCACTAGTGTGATGGTAATTCGACAGCGGCTCTTAGCTGCTTCGACTGGCGTTTCTCTCCGTGGAGTGATACCTCCTTTACCTCGGTGTCGAGGAGAGCTAATACACGTGTGTTTGGGCTTCGTACTTGTACATAACCTTAAGGCCTGCGTAAAAGCCTCATATAATGTAAGGTCTTGTGGGTGATTTGCACTTGACTTTTGGAGCGAATGTACCCGTATATCTAACTTAAACTTCTCCATTACCTACTTTGATTTTCATGTACTTGAGTTCCGTGACTGAAATGTGCTTTAAACCCAATCTTTAATAATTCGCCATTGAATAACAAACCAACTATTACCACGTAGGATAGGAGACATGATAATTGAGGTCTACATGTTGAATAACCTGCCACAAACTTGTATTTAATAGAATAACCGGCCGAGTACAGGGACTGGAAGTCTGCAACAGACTTCTAGTATTATTTTTTTCTTTTCGGCTGAATATTGAGAGAATTAGCTTTATGTACCGGGATAAACTTACTTCCTAGCGAAGCTGGAAACAATGTATTGGGATTTTGTTATAAGAACAAGTTTCTAGCACGCGCTTTCAATTTCATTTTTTCAATTGCTCGCGTGTTTGCTATATTTGCGAATTTGTTTCGCACGAAAATGCCGCGTATACGCAAGGGTATAATTCACAAGAAACGCTGGATTTGAAGTAAATTCTTCATTAATATTTGCAATTTCTCGCGCAAAACGCCATTAATGTCTAGGCGACTTCCTTGCATCTATCGCGTCTAATGCGCTCTCTTAAGGATATTAATTGGTGCATTCACGTCATCAGCGTAAAGATATAAATAGATTTACGAAGAACGCGTGCTGGTATGTTTGGTAGATCTAAATGGCCAAAACGTTAGAGTTCTAATTTTTTTTTTTCAATTTCTCCGAATGTCTAAAGTAAATAAGTGCCTGTAAACAAGCTAAGCTTCAATTTTGCACACCTTTAAAGCATAATAACGTCATTTAAGCAAAGGAACATATGTGTATTTGTGACTTGCGTAAAATCGAGTTCATCAGCACGCGAGTATGTGTAGCCCACTAAATTTCAAGTCCGAAACCACTTTACGCGTGCAAAATATCAAAGCGATTCTGATATTCTTGGGAAAATCAGTTTAATGTATGGGGAAATACTGTAATTTTCTGGCAAATTTTCGAACAGTGGCGTAAGAATTGGTTTTAATAACTAGCACGGGTTTTCAAATTAATATTTTATAAGCCTCGCACGTTTCCAATTGTATTTCACGCGAAATTGTTGCGTGTACGCATGCGCAGATCGAACCAGGTTATTTATACCACAATTTACAGTTGACTAACATTCTTAAACCGGATTGACATTGAATTTTCTTGTGTTTTAATTGGTATATATGATATGGTTCACCCTATAGTGAAATGTAGACCGAGTGAGGAAAAGAATCACGTGATTGGATCTCTTAATGACTGCTAGTTTTAGTTTCACACTTTTCCCCACATGAAATTAATGTTTATCCCAATTAAGTATAGTAGAACTATGCTTTTTAATGCCTACTGTCGTTTATTTTCGGTGACGTTTTAGCTAGTGTGTAGTCACGTAAAATAACGTTTGTTTCACAACTTGTGTTGTATACTGAAGCCATGTATAGGTTCAATTTGATATAACATTTTGCCTTTTCACGTTACTTGGTCTACAAATACTCTACAACCGTCAAAATTCTGATATGGTTTTAAAAGAAGAACCTTGACCTTGTGTATTTAATCTCATATCGAGATTAAATGTTTTTCGCATCTAATTTTAATTGGTTTATCAATATGTTATTTGAATAGATATTTTTTTTAAGATTTTATATTTTTTAGATTAAAATAAATTTATTATTCAGGAAGATTTTGTAGAATCTAGTTCTCAGGATTACCGGTGTTGAAAATTTATTTTGCTAATGTTATCTTGATGTCTGTGTTTTCTGCCCGCTATTTGGTAGTGGTAAGATTAATATTTTTAATTTTAATTAATTGACTTATTTGGCGTTTATTTGATAATTTGCTTTACTTAAATTGTTCGTGTAAGGGCTATTTTACATATTACCAAAGATTGCTAATTTCAGTTGTCTTAATTCTGATTTTCTCCACTATAAAACCAAGAAACATTTCCGATTTTTTTCATAATCGAAATAAGCCGTGTACAGTGATCTTCGAGACGAGAGGAGACGAGGCCAGACCAGACGAAAGAGAGCTATAATGACTTAAGGGAGATAATCAACCATCATAGAATGTTATCACCATTTGAAATCAACAGAGCAGCGACACGGCTTTCATTTATCACAAGAAAGAGACGGCCCGGCTACGAAGAATTGAAACGTGCAAGCAGTTAGTGTTTTCGGACTCGACATATGAGAAATCTACAGTCAGTAAAAGCTCGGCAGTTCTTCATACGGCCTCGTAATTGTAAACATAAAAGGAGCTATTCTAACGGTATGGAAATTAGTCTACTTTCAGTCTTTTAAGATATTTTTTTATCATAGGAGTGGAAGCTAACGTCTTGTAACCGGTTTGGAAAATAACCTCTCAACCAGCTCAATCCTTGGATTCTTCCAATGACTGGGATCACTTGCATGATGAAAATATCAGTAATGGTCCTCTATTAGCACGTCAAAATAAGAATTTTAGACGAAAACTGTACCGGAAGTAATTGTCGATCATCTACCGAAAATGGGTTGTAAATGGAACATTCAGTCTACAATATTTCTTGGTTTGTCTAAGAGGAACTTGCTACAAAATCTTCGTCGTTTTAATTCCTTGTCTTCATTGCCATCCCAGACTAAATCCTTCGTCTTTATCAAATCAGTGGATTATCTCAAAGATAATCACACAGTACCGCCTATGCTCTAATGATAATTTATATTATAAGAAAATGTATTTTACATATTTATTTAGAAAATAAATTTAATTTGGTGTGTCTATTAAGTAATCTACGCCATGCCGCATATAATTATGCGTAACGCAGGACATTTCAATTGGTGTGTATATTAAAGAGTCTACGACCTGTCGCATGTAATTATGGGTAACGCATGACACACTTTTGCATTCTCTGTATCCTTGAGGTTAAGGGAAAATACTTATATTCCGTAAAATAGAGAATAATAATTGGAATGCACGCTGGTTCCTCTATTCATCCAATACTCTACATTTCTTTTCATCTTTTATTTTAGGTAGGGTTAGGTTAGATTACTTTAACGTCGGGCTCGGGGAGGTTATATTTTGGTTTCCCAACTTGTCTTTTTTTTGTCGAGTAAAGATAAGGTCCGAAAGAGAAAGTTGGTCATTCTAAACTCTAACCTCCTAAGAGAAAGTTAAGAATTATATTCAATATCTATATATATCTGTTCCCCTCCGGGACATAGTTTTTTTTTGGTTCGCGTGATCTTAACCATGGCCGCACGATTTCCAGAGGATGAGGAATGTAAGCTTGACCAATTTGATAACTAATTATAACTTTCAACTGCCCCTCTATATCTAAAAGATCCAAGGTGTTTGTAGAGAATATATTTAAAGGGATAAAATTAAAGTTAACTGAGAAAAACCATTAATTCTATGTCATTCTTATTGAAAAGAACTTGTCGCGTCTTCCGCGCATTTATAGAATCCCCTCGATTAAAATTAGAATTAACGTTTGAACTAATTAACGAAGAAATAAAGAGAAAAACCATAGTTAGAAAAAGAGATCGAAAAACCTCTTCCCCCTCATAAAGGGATAGTTCCGTACCCTCTGTACGAATAGCCTTAGTTGTGTTTAAACATTTATTTCCCAGAGTGTATATTATTATTATTTGTGCATTAGTAGCTGATTTAATAAAGAAATGTTGAGTTACCAAATGATACGAGTTTCCATTACTGAATGCTGATCAAGTCCAATTTTCCTCTTCTCCCCGTTAATTAAAAACTATCTATCAAATTTACCCGCCCCCAACAAACTTTTTTCTATAACCCTCTTCGGGAAGGATTGTTTCTCTCGATCGCTCGAAATTTCGTCACGATAAAAAATCAGAGACGAGAAACCCCGTTCGAGAGAGATTACCCCCACCGAATAAAAAGAGATCGGTTATATAAATGGCGAGTTTTTGCCAGGATTCGGTTATAAAGGGACTGTATCATTTGTGAGATTGGCGTTTTTTTTAATCTTCTGCTTTGCATGTTGAATTTTAAAATTATTGTATTATTTGCTGCGTTATACGCTACCCTAACGATAAAGAAACCAGAGTACGTTGCCAAGATAAAGGAGACCTTTAAAATAAGAACCCACATAATAGAGAACATCATGGAAGTAGACTTGGAATGGCTTGTTACAAACCCTCAGGGTAGGATCGCTATATTAAGCTGTGGGGGAACGATATTAATGATGATAGGCTTATTGATATGCTGGATAACTACCGAATATTGGTTTTGGAACCCCATTCGAAGAATAGCTGGGTTTGGCCAATACATGTATTCGATAATTCCAAAAAGGGAAAAAGAAGTTAGACTTACACAACAAGAACAAATCGTCATGTTAGCTGCAGTTCTAAGAGAATCGCTAGGATCCCTCATATCGAATAATCAAAGAGAATTAAATATCAGGCCCGCCACTACCGAAAGAAATTCCCTCCCTTTAGAAATAAATGGAGAAGCAAACGAACTTAATTCGGATCAGGATAGCATCCCGAGTAGGAGCTTAAGGGAAAGAGAAGTTTTAGAACGAAACCCTCAGAGGTTACGAGTGTTATGTATTCTTTGTATATATTTAAGAGAAGCGAAGTAAACTAGTCGGAGGTGTTTAATCAACTAACTGTTAACAACAAATTACAGCAACCAGGAAACATCGCTATCCAAGAGATAAGATAAGGGCAAACAAATAAAAAGAATGTTTTTTTTTTAGACTAAACGTACATGTATAACATGCCCCCTTTTTTTTTCCATTAATAACATCATTAAATCGAATATTAATATAACTGTATAAATTAACAAGAACTAATATAATTCAAAAAATTATTAATTAACACAAAAAAATTTATGGAACGTAGTCCTTCATCCAAAAGGGTGGTTTACGGACTCGGGTAGGACGAATGTTTGCTTTTGGTACAGGAGCTGGAATCGATTGCATTGGTGGCTCCGTTGCTTGTGGTACAGGAGCTGAATTCGATTGCACCGGTGGCTCCGGGACGCCTACTCCATTGGGCTCAGCAATTGGCGTCAGATCATCGTTGACATAATCTTCCACAGATGAGTAATCTGGCCGGATGTAAAAACGATTCCGAGTGTAGATTTTGCCGTCCACTGCTCGGATACCATATGACCGTTTCTGTGGTCCAATTCGGATTATGACGCCTTTTCTCCAACGTTCTTTTTGTCGTTTTCGGAACCATACTCTATCGTTTTCCTTTAGTGTAGAAAGTGGCTTTGTCCTCTGATCTCCATACTTTTGTTGGATAACTTGACGGCTTTTAAGTTCCTTAGACGCTTGGGTAATATCGTAGTGAGGTGCCAATTTTTCCGGAAGAGCTGGTAGTAGCGAGCGAAGCCTTCGACCCATCAATAGCTCGGCGGGAGAAGATAGTCCATGCGTTGGAGTTATACGATAGTCTAAGAGTACGAGATGAAGGTCCTTACCATCTTCGAAAGCTTTTATTAGACTTTTCTTTAAGGTTTGTACCGCTCGTTCAACTTGTCCATTAGAACGGGGAAAATATGGTGACGTTATGGAATGACAAATATTCCATTCTGCGTGAAATTCCCTCATCAACGTGGAGTCGTAAGGAGGACCACCGTCACTTATAACTTCATTGGGTATTCCAAATCTGGCATAGATTGTTTTCATAGCTGTTATTACCGCTGGTGCCGTGGTGCCATGCATAAGCTGTACTTCGACATATTTTGAAAAATAGTCGATGACGAGTAGATAATGCTGTCCCTTAATTTCAAAGAAATCGCATCCCACCTTTTCCCAAGGTCGGGTTGGCAGTTGGCTATTCAATAGTGGTTCATACTGATTGCTACGTTGATGGGCTTGACAAATGGCACATCGATTTATATAATCTTCTAGATCTTGATTCATAGTCGGCCAATAAAAATATTCCCGGGCTATTGCTTTACCGGCAACCATTCCTCTATGACCCGCATGTATCTTGTCCAAAATATCTCGTCGAGCCTGTTCAGGAACTACCAAACGCTGACCCCGGCAAAGAACACCATCGGAAGACAGATATAATTCGTGGCGACAGTGAAAATATGGCCTTGCTGCTATCCGAACGTTTGTCTTTGCATCGGGCCAGCCATTCTTGATATGGAAAATGACATCGCTAAGCGCGAGAGAAGTAGTTGTCATATTTGTCAATTCGTCCCATTTGGACTTAGAAGCAGAGACTATTAAGCAGACTTGAACAGGTACCGGAACAGATTCTTCCAAAAAATGCGTATCTGTTAGTTGTGCCCTGGACAGCGCATCAGCAATTAATAGTTCTTTTCCCGGAACGTAAGTCAAGGTAACGTTGTACCGGTTTAATTTCAAGAGCATCCGTTGAAGTCTGGGTGAAATTGTATCGTACGGCTTCTGACTTAATCCCAACAGTGGTTTATGGTCTGTTTGGATCGTGACTGGTAAGCCATAAGTGTAATAATGAAAATGTTCAAGCCCAAATATTACCGCCAGCAGTTCTTTTTCAATCTGAGCGTATTTCTGCTGGGTTTCTGTCAAGGATGCGGACCCATATCCAACTGCACCGGTTTCCTGAAGTAATACTGCTCCCAGGCCATATTTACTGGCATCCACCGAGAGAACAACTGGTTGTTCTGAATTGAAAAACTTTAAACACGGTGCCTTCGACAATGTTGTCTTAATTTGGTCAAAATCTTGCTGGACATTCGCATCCCAACACCAAGCGGTAGTTTTCTTCATTAGTTGACGCAAATTGTGTGTCATTGAAGAAAGATTCGGTGTAAACTTCGCCAGATAGGTTATCATCCCCAAAAAGCGACGAAGATCGTCACAATCCTTCGGCTGAGCGAATTTCAATACGGCTTGGACCTTCCCCGGGTCTGGCTCCAACCCATCCTTGGAGACAATATGCCCAATGTACTTCAACTTGGACTTCGCCAACTGGACTTTCCTCGGATTAAACTTTAAATTAGCCTCTCTTGCAATGGAAAGTGTTCTGCGCAGCAACCTACAATGGTCATTTATATTTTCTGATCCAAGGATGGTATCATCGAAATAGGGATTGACTTGAGGCTCCTTTTCAAATATCTCGTCCATGGTCCTTTGAAACTCTTCTGCCGAATTATTCAACCCAAACGGTAGGACCAGGAACCGGTATCGCCCCCACGGCGTAGTGAACGTGGTAAGATAAGACGATTCCTCGTCCAAGGGTAATTGCCAGAATCCATCTTTCGCGTCCAGCAATGTAAAAACTCTACAGCCCTGAAGACCGACGAGGAGCTTGTCCGCCGTTGGTATAGGGTAATGCGGACGCATGATTGCGGCATTCAATGGCCTAGGATCAATGCATATCCGTAATTTATTTGGCTTCTCGATTACTACCATGTTACTGACCCATTCAGTTGGAGTTTCCACCTTCTGTATTACCCTCAAGTCTACCATTCGCTGTAGCTCCTCCTTTACTTTTTCTTGCTGGGCTAATGGAATCTTCCTTGGTGCAGATACGTGTGGCGTAGCATCATCTTTAAGATATATTTTCACCACCCGTTTCAAACGGCCCATTCCATCGAAAACGTCCGCAAATTCGTCAAGAATTCTTTGTGGTGAATCCAAATTAGTTTGGCAGATAGATATTGCGTTTATCTTGGTTCTTGAAACCAGATCCAATTCTTCACAGGTACGGGCGCTGAGTATGGGCTTGACATTTAAACTGGTTACTACAAAACGAAAATTACCCGTCTTGGTAGCTGTAGTACAAGTCAAGTAACAATCCCCAAGTATAGGAACTTCGTTCCCACTGAAGTCGAGGACTCTTTGGCTCGTTCGCCGAACAACTGGAATCTTAGCCATCTCCACTAGCGCAACTTTCGGTAAAACATTCACTTGGGCGCCAGTGTCCAGCTTAAAGTTGACGATAGAACCATCGACAAAGATATCTTCATGCCAAACGTCGTTACTACTGCAATTTTGAATCGGCGCGGCAACATCCACAGTTCCGATATATACAACATCATCATTAGGCTGGGTAATAGCATCAACCCTGCGATCTCCTGGTGCGTGTCGCTGTGGTTTTTCGCCTGCTGACTTGCGGCATTTCGAGGAAAAATGGTTTTTTATACCACACTTCAGGCAGGTCTTCCCATATGCAGGACATGCTCTCGGAGCATGCTGTCGGCCGCAATATCCACAGTTTTTAGGCTCTGTGGACATTTTCTTCGCCTTTTCTTGCCGCTTCTTTGATTTGCTAGTCCCGGACTCGGTGTTTCCCCGGGTCACGATATGTACTTCGCTTCGTGGCTCATTCATGGCATGCGCTTGAGCTCTCGATAACTCCGCAGCTTTACATTCGCTGATAATGTCGGCTATGGATTTAGATTTTCTACCAGCTTCACGCAGGAGTCGTTCTTGTAACGACCTATCTTGCAGACCATGTACCAGCTTATCTCGCAACATTCGTTCCATCGCCGTACCGTAATTACATTCTTCGATGGCGAGGCGGAGCCGTGAGTAAAAGTCCTGAAAAGGTTCTCCTTGCTTCTGGGTAATATTCAAAGCGACGAACGATGCCGAAATTTCATTCTTGTAGGCATCATACTGCTTGTCAAATTCCGCGAGAATCTGTTGCAGCGTTACTTCCGTAAGCGGTGACACCGGAGCTAGAGTAAGCAGGCGGTACTGCTGTTTTAAGTCGTCCCCGCAAACGTGCCGGAACAATGCCGTTTTCGTTGCTTCCTCCTCCACGTCATATTTTAACGCAGCGATGTAGTCCAGAAAATCCTGACGCCAAAATTTCCAAGCTTCGGCCGGGTTAGATCCCGCGTGAAACGGTTTAACTGTAGGAATATTGCTCGCCATGACCGCGAAACAGAAAAACGCGACTACGAAATTCAGAGAAAGCAAAGGCAGCGCGACGGTCGGCAGACTTCTGACACCATGTTATGTATTCTTTGTATATATTTAAGAGAAGCGAAGTAAACTAGTCGGAGGTGTTTAATCAACTAACTGTTAACAACAAATTACAGCAACCAGGAAACATCGCTATCCAAGAGATAAGATAAGGGCAAACAAATAAAAAGAATATGTTTTTTTTTAGACTAAACGTACATGTATAACAACGAGAAAGATGGTTAGAAACTACGAAGCCCCCCACTCTCCCTATGAAAAATCAAGTGAGGCCGAAAACCACTGTAGAAATAAATAAAGAGGCAAACGAACTTAATTCGGATCAGGATAGCATCCCGAGTAGGAGCTTAAGGGAAAGAGAAGTTTTAGAACGAAACCCTCAGAGGTTACGAGAAAGATGGTTAGAAACTACGAAGCCCCCCACTCTCCCTATGAAAAATCAAGTGAGGCCGAAAACCACCGTAGAAATAAATAAAGAGGCAAACGAACTTAATTCGGATCAGGATAGCATTCCGATTTGGAGATTGAATCCCGGGGAAGAAGGGGAAAGAGAAGTGTTAGAATGAAACCCTCATAGGATACGAGAAGAATGGTTAAAACCGATGGAAAACCCCACCCTCCCTATGAGAACCCAAGTGATGCCGAAAACCACCGTAGAAATAAATAGAGAAGCAAACCATCTTAATTTGGATCATGATAGCATTCCGATTGGGAGAGGGAATCAAAGGGAAGAATGGGAAAGAGAAGTTGTAGAGCGAACCCCTCATAGGATACGGGAAGGATGGTTAGACCCTACGAATCCCCTTACCCTCCCTATAAGAAATCAAGTGATGCCGAGTACCACCACTAGAAATAATGAGGAAGAACCCAATAAAGGGAAGGAGAATAGATTCACCACGGAAGAGATAGTAGATCAAAGACTAACCCCTCTAAAGGAATCGTTAGACCTAATTTTAAAGAATCAATTTAAACCCAGGGATACATCCACCCCTTATGAACATCCCCACGTCCGGTTTGAACCCGAAAGTAGCGAGACTAATTCCGGAAACACTAACCGTAACCAGGAAGAAATAGATACCTTAAGAAATGAAATTAAACAAATCAATGAGATAATAGGGAAAAAGTTGGAAAATACGATGAGGGATTTCGGACAAGGCTTAGAGGAAAAGTTCGAAGAGTTGGGAATTAGGCTAGCTTCTGAGAAAATTCTCCAAAGTACTACCCCGCACAGGGAAACGGAGATTCAAGGGAGGAATTTGATGGAAACCTATCCCAATATGACCCCTAAACAGATATTTACCGAAGACGGGGAAAACACCAACACGGCAATATCAAAAACCACCCCCAGTTTACCTCAGAGAGATGAAGGAGCCCAGCCTCGCCATACGGAAATGAATAGCTCACCCCCTCTTTCCCCGTGTAGAGAACGACGATCAGAGAAAAAGCCCAACGCCATTAAACCGATGCAAGTTCCCCCCTTTAGATATAGCGGCAACGAACGAGAGAACCCGTTAGAATTCTTAGAGAATCTAGAAGCGTACGCGCGAGCGGGAGAGGGAGATACCTCAGACCTTCTACGGTTGATGTATTTTATGCTAGAGGGGAAAGCTAAAGATTGGTTTAAGGAAAATAGTGATAATTATGATAACTGGGATTCATTTTTGATCGGATTTAAATCAACCTTTCTGAATGAAGATTATGCCCGCCGGATATGGGGTACCCTACAGAACCGCAGACAAGTTAGAAACGAGACTCCCACAGAGTATGTCGAAGATATGATTAAGTTATATAAACAATACCCTCAAAACCCCCCCGAGACGGCCAAGCTCCTACAAATAACATTTGGACTACTCCCGGAAATTCAAGCTCTTTAGAATTTGGGAAGCTGTCAGACAGTGGGAGAATTACTGCAACTAGTAAAGAGGTTAACCCCCGTAATGGAAGTGGTGCAATCCTCTAGTAACAAGAGCGAAAACCCCCCTAATCATAATATCAATAGAAATAATAATTACCGACCTAATCCCAGTCGCGTTAAATGTAGCGGGTGTAATGAAGAGGGGCACAACTTACATAATTGTCCATATTCAGCCTCCCAGAGAAGCCCACCCTCAGGAACGCCATCCGCCCCACCTTTTAATAGACCAGGTTGTTTCGGATGCGGGGCAAACGATCATTATTATAGAGAATGCCCTGTAAGAGCTGGCATCCCCCCTCAGTTCACCCAAAATACCCAACCCAAGAGAGTAGTCGTATTGGAAACCCCCCATGTAGACGTTGTTTTCGGATTAGTTACGAGACTCGGGTTTAATTAAAATAAGAGGTTTATTGTTGGAAAAATGATACATTACGCATGGTCGTCGGTACGATACCTTCTCGGGCCAACGCGTGGTAAAAAAGTAACATTAGGGAAGGAGCAAGACTGAGAGGTCTCTGCTCCTTCTCTATAAGAGAAAAGTATAGGACTTTGCGCCATCTAAGATCTACGAGGGGAACCTTTAGGGGCGCGAAAATACAAAATAGGGTTATTATTAGGGAAGTCGTTAAGGGGAGTTATCATTCGGCTATCCTAATTACATTAGACTCCTGGCTAATAATGTCTTTGAACTTAATTATCACATTATTATTATCACATTTAAAGTTCATAGTCCTTTAGATACTTTGGTTTCTGGCGAGGTCGTGAACTGGTTCGTGGCTGGAATTCTGGCTCATCATGGTCTTCCTCTGTGTTTGTTGCGTCAGGAACTGGTACAGGATCTAGAACGGGATCCTGTTTTGGGTTCAGTTCTTCGTCAGAAGATGAATTAAGGTCGTCGTGACCATCGAACAGGAACCATCTTTTTAATTTATCGGCAGGTGCCGTGTTCCGATAAAAGCGCTGAGTACGTTGGATCTCTGGGATATCTTCGATCACGAACCTATCATGGGGAAGTTTCTTTGCGATGACGTATGGGCCTTTGAATTTCGCATTCGTTTTATGGGGTTGCCCCGTGGCAGCTGGCTCTCTTTCAACGACTACCATGTCACCAACTTCGTAAGTGGGTGCTTTGGCTCGTTTCGAGTTATACCTCAATCTTTGGCGTTCTTGGTCAGCCTTGATATTGTCAAAGGCTTGGCTCCGTTTTTTCATCATTTCTTCGTCAATTGGATGGTCTAGTGCGTCTAACAGCTCGTTTCCCTTAGGGTGTCGTGAGGGGAAGTTGAATAATAGCGAAAATGGAGTACATTTTGTGGCCCGGTGTATTGTATTGTTGACGCCCCATTGAACTTGCGTAAGGTGGGCGTCCCAATCCTTTTCGTCGGTTCTTTTGCATAGACTGGCAATTGCTGGCGTGATTGTTCTATTATACCGTTCTACTTGGCCGTTGCCTCGAGGAGTAGCGGTAGCGTTCTTTACATGGCTGATCTTTGCTTCTTTGCAGAAGGTTTCGAAAAGTTTGCTCGTATAGCAAGATCCTTGATCTGTTATGATTCTTCGTGGTGGTCCAAATATTCCATTGAGGGTATTTCGTGTAGGACCAGCTCCGGTATTTCGTACTGGTTTTAAAATCATGAATTTCGTGAAAGCGTCGACGATGACAATTAGGTGGACATTTCCCTTGGTGCTTGTTACGAATGGACCTAAGTGATCGACGTGGATAGTGTCCATTGGCTTGCCAATCTTGTCAATCGGGTGAAGGAAGCCTGGTTTTTTCCCTCCTGGAGTTTTGTGAAAAAGACACTCGAGGCAAGCGGAAATGTATCGTCGGGTGTAGCGCTTCATTCTGGGGAACCAAAATCGTTCTCGTAACTTTGCGTATGTTTTATCTACTCCAAAATGACCTATATCATCATGATTACGTTTTACGATCTGCCATCGGGCTTTGTCTGGAACGACCCAAAGGAGAAGGTTGTGTTCTGGGTCTTCGGAATTCGTTTGTCGAAAGAGCCTCCCATCTTTTATCTTAAAATCTCTCTTCGTTTGGATATCGTCCTTGGTCAGACCCGTCGTTTTACCCAATTGTTTGGTAAGGGCTACGATCTTGGGATCTAGCTTCTGGGCTGTCACGAGCCAATCTTCAGTCGTGAGGGCCATGTGGCAAATCTGTAGTCCATTTGCTATGTCAACGTCTTCGGGGTCGCCATACGGGGCGCGGCTTAGAGCGTCAACGTGTGACATAGAGGTACCTGGTCGGTGGATGATTGTATAGTCAAAATCTTCAAGCTTTAAACACCATCGTCCTATTCGTGGTACAATGTTTTTCCTTGCGAAGGTGTATCTGACGGCATTACAGTCTGTTACTGCGGTAAAGTGTCTTCCCAGAAGATACACCCGGAACTTGTCAATCGCCCAACAGATCGCTAAGGTTTCTAATTCGTAAGAGTGATAGCGTGCTTCATCTGTAGTGGTTCCTCGGCTTGCGTAATACACAGGGTGCAATTGATTACCTTGCCCCTTCTGTAGCAGTACTGCCCCGAGCCCTACTTGGCTGGCATCGGTGTGCAGTTCTGTTTCGGCCAGTATGGGCCTTTCCGTTAATCTTGCCTTTAATGTCTCGAAAGCCTCTATTTGTTCGGCTTCCCAGATCCAGGGAGCATCTTTCCTTAGAAGTTGATTTAAAGGTACTGCGATTCGTGCGAAGTTTTTAATGAATTTCCGGAAGTAGCCGGCTAATCCTAAAAATCTTCTTATCTCGTGTGCGTTTTTCGGGGTAGGAAAGTGTTTTACACATTCGATCTTGCGTGATCCTGGCTTTACCCCCTCGCTACTAACTTCGGATCCTAAATAGTCGATCTTGTCCATCAGGAAGTAGCATTTCTTGAGGTTAAGTGTCAATTTCGCATTTCGTAGTACGTCGAATACCTTTCGCAGATGATTGATACTTTCTGGGACTGTCGTCGCGGGTACAAGTACGTCGTCCATGTAAGCCATGGCTATCGTATAACGAAGGTGTCCTAAGATCGTATTGATCATCCGTTGGAAAACAGCGGGCCCATTGGTCAGGCCAAATGGCATGACTTCGAACTCGTAGTGACCATCTGGGGTCACGAAGGCGGTTTTCTCCTTTGATGAGGCTTCGAGTGGGATCTGATAATACCCGGAGGCTAGATCCAAGCTTGAAAATAGTTTATTCCCTTGTAGGCGCTCCATCTGATCTTCGATTCGTGGAAGTGGATAGGCGTCGCGTTTCGTTATTCGATTCAAAGCTCTGTAATCTATGCACAGTCTTTCGTCTCCATTCTTCTTCTTTACGATTAAGATTGGGCTGGCATATGGGGATTCGGATTCGGAGATAATCCCTGCCTCGAGCAATTCTTGAATCTTCTCGGATACTTTTCTTCTTTCAACGTGAGATAATCGATAAGGGCGGAATGTAATTGGTTTCGTATTTTCCAATTCTATTTTCATCGTGGCTCGATCGGTGCATCCAATATTATTCATTCCATCGGAGAGAATGTCTCTGTACTCGTTTAAAAGGTCCATTAATATTTTCTTTTCATTATTGGTCACGGTTGGGCCAATGTTTACATCTTCTATTTTGATCGGATTTAGAATTCGTTTCTCGATTTGCATAATCCCTAGATTCGAGTTGGCTTGACTTTCCGTGCAAATTTCTGCTCGAGCGATACTCTGACCGCTTTGAAAGGTGAGCTCTTTGTCTGATATGTTCATGATCGGAATCGTTGTCTGTCCTTTCGCGTTTAATCGTGTAATACTTCGTGGAATACAGTGTTCGTAACCTGGATTTTGGCGCATCTGCAGTTCGAAAAATAAGTCTGTCTCTGGCATTCTCTGTTCTCCAATGTGAACATCGACAAATCCTACGTATTTCGGGGCTATTACCGTTGCTTCTTTAGTCCAAAGTTTCAAACTCGGTTTCGGTAGCTCTGGTATGTGGAAGTTTTGAAGGCAGTCGTCTTCTTCCTTCATCGTTCCCTTTTCTTCAAAAATACGTATAGTATTACTGCGGCGGACGATTACTACATGAGGCTGCTCTGAGAATGGCTGTCCTACCAACAGTGGTATGGCTTGCGCTTCGTCGGGGACTACTTGAATCTCTACATACGCTGTAGCTTGATCGATTTTCAAGGTCGCCCTGAATACTCCTAGTATCTTCGTAACTGCGGATCCGTAGCCTTCTATAACTGATCCATCCTTTGGCAAGTCGTATTTGATTCCAAGTTGTTGAGCATTGCTTACTCTAATGGCAATGCATTTGCTTCCCAGGTCGAGGTAAGAACGTATTTCCTTTCCGTTGAGAAGAGCGTCTTGAAAATATTTCTCGTTGGCTTCGTTGCCTGTTTTAGTCTCTACATGAGTTACCGTTTTGGATTCGATCGCGTTGCAATCTTTCATTTCGTGGCCAGGTCGATGGCATTTCGTACAGCGTGACTTTCGTTGTGGTTTAGGACAGTCTTTACCGATGTGTCCGTATTCTGAGCAGTTGAAACAAAGGGGTTCTCCCTTTTCGTTGTATCTGGCTTTTCTCTTGAATCTCGGGTGAGTGCTGTCGCCGCTCGTTGATTTCGGAGTCGAGTTTGATGGAGTGTAATTTGAGGCTGATTGAAGGTTATTACGTGGCCTGAAATCTCGGCGATCTCGCTCAAATCGTTCGGTTTTGACTCTGTCTCTGTTTGATTGCGCGAGGGTAAGTCTCTCATCCATAGTTTTGATGCATTTCAGTAGCTCCTGTGGCGTATCGTAGTCTCGGTTACTGAGTGCCGTGATAAGTCTTTCGTCGTTAAGACCTGTTATGAGATAGTCTATCATCGCGTCATCGGTCAAGCCACTGAGTCGGGCCTTGGCTACCTTGTCGTGGTAATATGCCTCGATGGTTTCGTTTGGTTGCTTGCTTCGTCGCTCCATTTCTCGGTGGAGGCTTTGGCTACCTTTTACTACTGGAAACCATTCCTTCAAAAGTGTGGTCCATTCGTCCCATGTGTAGTTTACAGTAGCCAATCCCTCGTACCATACTTTGGCTGTTCCTTTTAGCTTAGGGATTGCGTGATGAATTTTAACGTTGTCGCTCCAATTGTAGGCGGTACCTGTATCATTGACCTTCCTGATCCATGATTCAACGGTTTGATGTGGAGTATTAACTGGATCAAAATCGGGGATCAGTTTGCTCCCATCCTTGAAATGATGCTGCGGTGCGTGCCCATTAGCTGTAATCGTTTCTAATGCTCTTTGTTGCGCGGCCATTAGCTGGTTCTGTTGTTCGAGGTGCGCTTCAGACATTGCTCTGATGGAACGTTGCACCGCAGAATCGACTGCTTTTTGAATTGATGTTGCAAAATCATCCAATGAAATAAAACCTACTGGTGCTTCTCCGTCGGCCATCGTAGTATCTTGTTGTTCGTGTAGATTCAAAGGCTCGAGTGTTCGTGAGGAATTTCCGTTCTTTTCCAGATCGTTTAACAAGTTCGTTTTGTCGTTTAGAAATACTTGGTTCGTGTGGCGATAAACTTCTTCTTTATTGTTCGTGAAACTTTCGTGGTAAGAATCCTCGCTATCGGAATTCTCGTAATCGTTGAAGAAGTTCAGATGTTGGTCACTTGTTATCGTAGCTTCGTTTAAAGGAACGTTAGATTCGTTGAATTCCCAGGAACGTTGGGGTTCTGTAATCTTTCCTTCGCTACTGCTAACCTGGACTTTGCTTTCGTGTTCCAGCGTTGTACTTATAGCTTTCGTGGTTGCTTCGTTTAAAGGAATGCTAGATTCGTTATAAATTCTCCCTGAACGTTGGAGTTTATTAATCTTTCCTTTGTGTGCTTCCAACTCCAAGCTCGTTAGTACTTCTGGTGTTTCGCCTCTAAGTCTCCGGCTAGTACGTGTTGCGTTCTTTCCATCTTGATTTGCTTCATTCTTCTTAACTTCGTTATTAAACATAAGCGTTTAGAACCGTATTTCATTTCGTGGTCGTTCGAGCATGAAATAATATTACCAATGCTGGAGAAACGTGCAGCATGGTCGTTAGGGTTAACCTAGGCTTAGCGTTTCCAAGTCTCTTGAACGTGGTAACTCGCTTAAAATCATCTTCTGAGGGCTTGGTTTAGGACTAATCCCACTTCTGAATTGTAGACGTTGTTTTCGGATTAGTTACGAGACTCGGGTTTAATTAAAATAAGAGGTTTATTGTTGGAAAAATGATACATTACGCATGGTCGTCGGTACGATACCTTCTCGGGCCAACGCGTGGTAAAAAAGTAACATTAGGGAAGGAGCAAGACTGAGAGGTCTCTGCTCCTTCTCTATAAGAGAAAAGTATAGGACTTTGCGCCATCTAAGATCTACGAGGGGAACCTTTAGGGGCGCGAAAATACAAAATAGGGTTATTATTAGGGAAGTCGTTAAGGGGAGTTATCACCCAGAATACGATATCTATGGTACAGGGATTTGTTAAGGGGACGGCGAGTGTCGTGATTCAATTTTCACACGCCAGGATCGCCGCCATGATCGATACCGGAGCATGTCGTTCGTTCATGACACGTGAATTAGCCGAAGAAGCTTACCCCGGTTATAGATTAGATGACTTACCCCTCAATTCTTTTTCTTCCGCAACGGAAATAAATGGATTGATTGGAAGAGGCCCCTTATTGCTCCCCATACAGTTTCAAGATTCCCTCGGTCCTAGCATGAACTACCCTTTTTTTATCGTAGAAAAATGCGGCACTTTTCCGGTAATACTGGGAATTGATTGGTTGATGGCCATGGGAGCGAAATTGGAGTTTGATGAAATGACCATAACATTAAAGATCACGGGAACCCGTAAATGCCTCGCTATGATGGTAGATTCCACCACGAAAACCCCTCTTCCAGATAGGAAAATACAAAATAACATAGAATTACCCCAAAATCTAGAACATTTAGAGCCCCACCAGAGGGAGGATCTGTTAGAATTGTTCAACGATTTTCCAAAAGTATTAAGTAATAAGCCAGGACGCACGCACGTGACCCACCACGTCATTGATACTGGAGATAGTCCCCCTATTGCGGTACCCCCCCTATAGGGTTTCCCCCGCTAAACAAGATATTATTGAAAGTCACGTTATAGACATGTTAGAAACGGGAATAATTCGGCCGTCTAGGGGAGCATGGGCGAGCCCTGTAGTGTTAGTCCCGAAGAAAACCGGAGATACTAGGTTTTGTGTGGATTACAGGAAGTTGAATGCGGTGACGGTTAAGAATGCCTACCCCGATATTGATGAGGTTTTGGATTCAATAGGTGCCCCCGAATATATTTCATCCCTCGATCTTTTATCCGGGTTTTGGCAATTACCCATGGAGGCAAATAGTGTTTCCAAAACAGCTTTTATCACTCACTCCGGAAAATACGAGTTTCTGGTCATGCCATTTGGGTTGGTAAATGCACCGGCGTCATTTGCTTATTTGATGGATTCTGTTTTGCCCCCGGCTCAAAGAAAACAATTCAACACTAGCGTATATAGAGATGACATAACCACGGCCTCCCCCTCTTGGGCTAGACAATTGATAGATCTACGTTACGTACTAACCCGATTACAGTCGGCTGGGTTAACGTTACGTCTAGATAAGTGTTCATTTGCCCAGATCGAAGTAAACCTGTTGGGGCATATTATAAGAAGAGCAGGAATTAGCCCTGACCCCGCAAAAACCGAAACCCTTCTTAATTATCCTGCCCCCCGAAATACAGACGAATTAGCGGGATTTCTGGGATTAGCAGGCTGGTTCAGAAGATTCGTCCCCGGATTTGCAGAAATAGCCAAACCCCTCAATACTCTGAGAAAGAAAGATATCCCCTGGATATGGGAAACCCCTCAGGAAGACGCATTTAATAAATTGAAAGAATGTTTAGTGAATCCCCCTATTTTAGCCGCCCCCTCAGTCAAGGGTGAATTTCATATTCACACTGACGCTAGTGGAGTAGGCTACGGAGCAGTGTTAATTCAAACTCAGGAAGGAAAACCCCGCGCTATCGCCTATGCTAGTAAAACCTTAAACCCCCACGAAAAGAACTATTCGGTAACGGAATTAGAATGTGGAGCCGTATGTTGGGCTATTAAGAAATTTACTCATTATATAGAAGGATCAAAATTCACAGTCGTAACCGATCACGCTGCCCTACAATGGCTAATATCTCTGAAGGATCCCCACGGAAGACTAGCTAGATGGGCTTTATCCCTCCAGGGACACGATTTTACAATAATTTACCGACCCGGTAGAATTAATAAATTAGCCGATCCTCTATCTAGACTCCCCCCTCTAGAGGAGAAGAGAAACGAAATCCTGAAAACCTCTATCGAAGAAGTTGTCGCGCCCGAGGCTAGCTCATCCGGGTCCCTCTTAAGAATTGAAGGAGCGGAAAAAGAAAACCCAACCATCCCCGTGATTTGGTTTCCCGCAGACCCGCCTGGATTATTCCCTCGTCCGCTGATAGCTCTACCCGAAGATAGCTGGGGAAACTTGTTAGCTATCCAAACCGATCCTCTCCCCCCCGAGGTAATAGTTCGTATTTTGGATAGAACAGAATGGGAAAAAGCTCAAAGGGAATCTCCCGAACTTGAAAATATATTTGACGATCCCAATTTATTAACTAAAAACCCCCGCTATGTTAAACTAAATGGATTAGTGTATCTGAAGCCTACTAAGGAGGAATTTTTCCCTCGATTAGTTGTCCCTCGATCGACCCAGAAATTAATCCTCGCCTTATACCACGACGCTAGGTTCGCAGGACATATGGGTATTGATAAAACAGTTGATAAGATCAAAGCGCGCTGGGTGATTCCACGACAAATGGTCACAGCTTGTCAACCCGACCCCCACCGATTTGGCTGAAATTTGGTGTAGGGGGTTTTTACCATCGTAAAAACCGAATTTCCGATTATTTTTGCAATCGGCACAGTAGTTTCGGAGATACAGAATATGGCCATTTCCGGAAATGGCCTTCACCCCGAAAACTGACCATGGCGTAACTTTCGTAATTCTTGACCGATTTTCATCATTCAAATTTCATTTTAAAGCCCATGAAGAATACTATTCGAGTGTATCAACAGCATTTTAAATAGCCTTTTCTATATAGCGCATATTAGGGATCAAACACGTTGACCTTTGACCTTTGCTTTAGACCAATAATTTAAATGGAATTTAACCATTTTTTTCGAATTCCCCGCCTGTGATTTACCCGAAAATGATGAAATCCCAAAGTATTATTTCTAGTTCTCGAGATATTCATGTTTTAGTTTAACCCCCAAAAAAGTTAATTTCATTTTCTATCATGTTTTTAATGAAAAATCAATCAGTTTTTGGTTTTTTTAAATTCCAACTCAACTTTCACCTTTAAACAAATATTTTGACTTAGTGCAACATT
This sequence comes from Odiellus spinosus, assembly GCA_963920705.1. Lineage (NCBI taxonomy): Eukaryota > Metazoa > Arthropoda > Arachnida > Opiliones > Phalangiidae > Odiellus > Odiellus spinosus. The sequence goes on from OY987240.1 coordinate 5,030,017, forward strand.
AAGATTTTCTATTTCACAGAGGATGTTTTCCCGTATAACCCAGCATTCGTCTTTAATTTGTTTCCAATAATTAAATAATTAAATAATTGAATGGAGGATACATAAATGAAATCCAATACAAACTCTTTCTATGAAAATAGTTGAACTTACTCGTCATCATTTAAAACGGTTCTGCAGTAAGCAATGAATGGGTGCAAGGATGCATGTGAATTTTCACAATGAAAACCTTGCACCTCGTCCTGAACTACAAAGGAGTCATTTTCAGCAAAATCACCAATAACTTAAAATTTTTATTTAATGATTTCAAATAATCTGACTGGGCTTTAGATGTAAAGAATTTGTATTGGATTTCATTTATGTATCCTCCATTCAATTCCGCTAATTATTATTGGAAACAAATTAAAGACGAATGTTGGGTTATACGGGAAAACTTCCTCTGTGAAATAGAAAATCTTGATGTTGCACTAAGTCAAAATATTTACCCGAAAATGATGAAATCGCAAAGTATTATTTCTAGTTCTCGAGATATTCACGTTTTAGTTTAACCCCCAAAAAAGTTTATTTCATATTCTATCATGTTTTTAATAAAAAATCAATCAGTTTTGAGTTTTTTTAAATTCCAACTCCACTTTCACCTTTTAACAAATATTTTGACATAGTGCAACATCAAGATTTTCTATTTCACAGAGGATGTTTTCCGGTATAACCCAACATTCGTCTTTAATTTGTTTCCAATAATAATTAGCGGAATTGAATGGAGGATACATAAATGAAATCCAATACAAACTCTTTACATCTAAAGCCCAGTCAGATTATTTGAAATCATTAAATAAAAATTTTAAGTTATTGGTGATTTTGCTGAAAATGACTCCTTTGTAGTTCAGGACGAGGTGCAAGGTTTTCATTGTGAAAATTCACACGCATCCTTGCACCCATTCATTGCTTACTGCAGAACCGTTTTAAATGATGACGAGTAAGTTCAACTATTTTCATAGAAAGAGTTTGTATTGGATTTCATTTATGTATCCTCCATTCAATTATTTAATTACTGGAAACAAATTAAAGACGAATGCTGGGTTATACGGGAAAACATCCTCTGTGAAATAGAAAATCTTAATGTTGCACTAAGTCAAAATATTTGTTTAAAGGTGAAAGTTGAGTTGGAATTTAAAAAAACCAAAAACTGATTGATTTTTCATTAAAAACATGATAGAAAATGAAATAAACTTTTTTGGGGGTTAAACTAAAACATGAATATCTCGAGAACTAGAAATAATACTTTGGGATTTCATCATTTTCGGGTAAATCACAGGCGGGGAATTCGAAAAAAATGGTTAAATTCCATTTAAATTATTGGTCTAAAGCAAAGGTCAAAGGTCAACGTGTTTGATCCCTAATATGCGCTATATAGAAAAGGCTATTTAAAATGCTGTTGATACACTCGAATAGTATTCTTCATGGGCTTTAAAATGAAATTTGAATGATGAAAATCGGTCAAGAATTACGAAAGTTACGCCATGGTCAGTTTTCGGGGTGAAGGCCATTTCGGGAAATGGCCATATTCTGTATCTCCGAAACTACTGTGCCGATTGCAAAAATAATCGGAAATTCGGTTTTTACGATGGTAAAAACCCCCTACACCAAATTTCAGTCAAATCGGTGGGGGTCGGGTTGACAAGCTGTGACCATTTGTCGTGGAATCACCCCGCTATTATTGGGAAGGAATGAAGAAAGAGATAGTCTTATGTCAAATCTTGCGTTGTCTGTCAGAGAACTAAGGTAGAACGACGAAAGAAAACGGGATATATGATGTCAACCATCACCCAAGGCCCATGGAAATTAGTGGGTATCGATTTAATGGGCCCCTTCCCTCAATCCACTCAGGGAAATACCACCTTGGTAGTTATGGTAGATTATTACACTAAAGCGGTTGAAATCGTTCCCCTCGAAAAGGCTACGGCCGTAAACGTCGCCAAAGCCTTTGTAGACAATGTTGTCTGTAGATGGGGAGTCCCCACAAGACTTATTTCGGATAACGGGCCACAATTTATTGCGGATATATTCGCCGAGGTAGCGACCCTTCTGGGAGTCCATCAGAGTTATACCACCTTTTACCACCCCCAAGCTAATCTAACAGAACGTTACAATCAAGTAGTCGCGCGTCTCTTGGCAACGTATATCGGAACCGATCATCGATCCTGGGATCGTTATCTGCCCCTCGTTCGACTCGCTATGAACAGTACCCCTAATGATAGCACTGGATACACCCCCAATTTTTTAAATTTCGGCCGAGAAATTAGAATGCCCGGGGATCCCCCTCTTGAGGAAGAAGAAGAATTACCCCCTCCAGAGATAGAATTAACGAAGGAACTCAGTCGGGCATACGTAGCGGTAAAAGCTAATATAACGAGAGCTAATGATAAAAACAAAAAACATTATGATGAACACCGCCGAGATCAAAAATTTATAATAGGACAATTAGTATGGATAAGAACCCACGTACAATCTCGAGCTAGTAGCCACACCTCTCATAAATTCTTCCCGAAATATGAAGGCCCCTATTTAATAAAAACAAAACTCAACAATCTGGCTTACGAATTAATGGATCCTTCAACGGGGCAAAATCTCGGGTCTTATCATGTAGAAAATATTAAGATGTTTCATGAGCGTCTATGGGAGAGCAATGATCTAGAAACACCCCCCTCTCAAACGGATAACACATCAGGCGAGAATCCCCGCGAAACCATTCCCCACGTGGAAAACGCGATTTTAAATTCCCCGCGCCGCGCCAAAAAGGTGAGACGGCGAAGACCGCCGACCCCGCGAAAACCCAGTGATGATAATTCATTAGAGGAGGAATGCAAAGCCCCTCGCTGTGTGATAAATAATTCTCGGGAACCCCAAATTGATTGGGTACAATGCGACAATTGCGAGGAACAGTATCATGTTGTCTGCGTCGGAATCACCTTGGATATCTTAGAAGCGTTACCACATTACTATTGTCACATTTGTAGACCAGAACTAATCTTATTTTCTATTCAAGCACCCCATCAATCCCCCATCGGATCCCCGATTGACTTTTCCGAGGAGGAAAACGACGTATTGAAAAAACACCCCAATTGGAAGGGGAAACCCCTCGTTTTGGTTGCGCCACGCGCAAAAAGTCCCCCATCTCGGATCATCCGGATGGAAGGGGAGACAGCCATAGAACTGGAACGACGCCAGCGTGAGGCATGGTTAGAAGACCAAGCCATTCTGGCCGAAGCCCCTCATGAGGGACAGGATATCATCCGGTGGAGGGTGTATGAGCATATACCGTGGGGAGAAGGATATGAAAACCCCCCCCCCGGGTCCCATCTACTGAACCAAGAGGACGAAACCCTAGGCGTAGGAGACAGCCGATAATACCACCCCCCCCATTCGCCCCTTCGAGGACGAGCTGGCCATCGCCGACGAACTGGCCGAACGATTTCAGGAAATCAAGTGGATGGAAGGAACTAACACGATCCCCTACGATCGCCCACCACATTATATCCCCGCAGGGGCAGAGAGCCCCGAGATGTGGAATCGAGAGGAGGAGGAGGTCGCGCAGGGAATACCTCCCCCACGCGAACACGCCCCCATCGATGAGGTAGTTGGCCCCGCGGCCCCGAGGAACGTTTTTTTTGACGGGCATCGTCGCCAAATGATCCCCGTTAGATTTCCAGGAAGGGATTGGACATTAGAAAGGACCGGGACCCGCAATCCCCGCAATGCCCCTCTTCGGGTCACCCGCGAAGCGCAGACTTTTGGAGGATATAGAACCCCGCGAGTTAACATGGCCGAACGCTCATCGGGAGTTCCCAGAGCGTTCCGAACGGCCATGGGAGACGTCCGGACCCTCAGTGGGATCCGACCTTTGGAAAACATTAGGTGCGCGCGATGTCGCGTAGCAGGGCACACCCGACGCGAGTGCCAACCTTCGGCCGAAAGAAATTCCCCCCTGGGAAGTGTCAACGGACACACTTGATCTGGAAGCCATAACGCGGAGCGGACCCCTCGCCCAAGTGGACCATAGGTCGTTTTGTTACCTGCCCCCCAGGCGTTAAAAAGTTTTTTTTTTTGACAGTTGTTTTGTTTTGTTTTTTTTTTTTTTTTTTTTGGTTATTCACCTATTAAAGTATTCATTGCTCCCTCATGGGATAGTATCGTAACCACATGTTTTTTTTTTTGTGTGCTCGACTTTCTAATTAATTTTTTTTTCCTCAGTACCAGACTCCTAAGGGTAACAAAATTGTTCAACTAAATACTAATAAAAATTATTTTCTCTTTAAGGCGCTCATAAAACTCACCTCCCAAAGGAGATAAATATTTGTGTTCGGGACGAACACATAAGAAAGGGGGGAGATATGTAACCCTTCCCGTCCGAATCCCTCTTAAAATTTTTCGTTTTTAATCACTTTTAAACTTAATTCCCATCAATTTAAAGACAAATAGGCCAATAATTTAAAGGTTTTTCACTTTTTTCTGCCCCTCAACCTTTAAAAACTGTGGGAAAATAATAATATAAACTTTTCACACCTCAGTATTAAACGACATCCCAAGTCGACCGATCTTATAGAACCTTAACTAAGAAAAACCTTATCCCTCAGCGACATTATTTAAGAGTCGTACTGACATCAACTTCCAAAATCTGAGAAATGTTTTTTTGGGTCACCAAGGGCCTATTTCCACTTAAATTAGCTAAGATACATTTCCCCTCGACAATAGCTAAGAACCAATAATCAGGTAGAAAAATGACGTCGCTCTGGGAGTTGACCAATTAGAATAAACGACCCCTCCGTCGATAAATACGAACATGGTCAGTTAACCGAGGTTCGAAGTTGAGAAAAACAAATGACGCACGATCACCTGAGCGAATTCTGGATGGAAAGTTCTAGAAGGTTCGGCCCGGACGACAAAGAAAGGAGAAGGGTATATATAGAAAAAAGGGGGAGAAAAAATTAACAGTTGGGTTCGAAAATTGATAAACGAAGATCGTCAGATAAAAGAGCGGAAGCCAAGTCCGATGCAACGGCGGCTAAAGCCGATGAGAAAAGATCCCCCGCTGGGACAATAGAATATCGCAGGGTCGGAACCCTTTAACGGACGAAATAATATAACATTAAACTTTAAAAATATATAAAAGCGCGGAAAAACATTACTTTCAAAAGGAATCCAATGCCAGAGACTTCGAAAACCCCGCCTAAAGGACAGAACGAGATTATCCCTCTGGGATCCGAAACCGATCGAAACGTAATCCACCAGGAAGCTGACGAAAAACACACGATGAGCCCCCAGATGACCCTTATCGAGAATCATATGAGAAGAACGTAATTAATCCAAGAGGAAATCCGAGAAACCGACTGAGAAGCGTAGTCCGTTGTCAACGAAATCTGAGGAAAAGAGCCCCACATTTCTAATTCATCCAAGAGGAAATCTGAGAAGCCGACTGAGAAGTGTAGTCCGTTGTCAACGAAATCTGAGGATAAGACTGTATTATAATCGCCGTTTGAACCTGTTGTGATGAGTACATTTTGATTTTGCCCCCTCCCCTCGTGTTTAAGCCAGATTGAATGTCGGGTTATTGTTGAGTAAAGTAGAAAATCCGAGAGTAAGAAAATAACGTACCCTTAACCCTTTAGAAAAGGTCTAGACAGTTAAAAGTATTGAAATTCACAGAGAAAGTGAAGGTATTTCCCGACAGAACCCCCCCCCCCCTTTCTTTTTTTTGTCGAGTAAAGATAAGGTCCGAAAGAGAAAGTTGGTCATTCTAAACTCTAACCTCCTAAGAGAAAGTTAAGAATTATATTCAATATCTATATATATCTGTTCCTCTCCGGGACATAGTTTTTTTTTTTTTTTTGGTTCGCGTGATCTTAACCATGGCCGCACGATTTCCAGAGGATGAGGAATGTAAGCTTGACCAATTTGATAACTAATTATAACTTTCAACTGCCCCTCTATATCTAAAAGATCCAAGGTGTTTGTAGAGAATATTTTTAAAGGGATAAAATTAAAGTTAGCTGAGAAAAACCATTAATTCCATGTCATTCTTATTGAAAAGAACTTGTCGCGTCTTCCGCGCATTTATAGAATCCCCTCGTTTAAAATTAGAATTAACGTTTGAACTAATTAACGAAGAAATAAAGAGAAAAACCATAGTTAGAAAAAGAGATCGAAAAACCTCTTCCCCCTCATAAAGGGATAGTTCCGTACCCTCTGTACGAATAGCCTTAGTTGTGTTTAAACATTTATTTCCCAGAGTGTATATTATTATTATTTGCGCATTAGTAGTTGATTTAATAAAGAAATGTTGAGTTACCAAATGATACGAGTTTCCATTACTGAATGCTGATCAAGTCCAATTTTCCTCTTCTCCCCGTTAATTAAAAACTATCTATCAAATTTACCCGCCCCCAACAAACTTTTTTCTATAACCCTCTTCGGGAAGGATTGTTTCTCTCGATCGCTCGAAATTTCGTCACGATAAAAAATCAGAGACGAGAAACCCCGTTCGAGAGAGATTACCCCCACCGAATAAAAAGAGATCGGTTATATATTCTCTTAAACGACCAACGCTATATTAGTATACACTGTAGTGTGTATACCTTTATCTTAACTCGAATTTCATCAGAAACCGTAATGTTTTTTCCAATGGACCCACGGCGCTTGATAACTGAAATCGTCGTCGTCGTATCCCTCTTCCCACCATCCACTGAATTCGAATTAATACATGCAAAGGCACTTTTGGCCAAATTTTATAAGACTTCTTTCGGGCTCAAAAGTTTCTCTAGTTAAACACAGATTTAAATAAGGAAATATTGACAAGGTATATGAAGTAATAGAATGTAAGGTGCCTAAATGGGTTACAAAAGGGTGAAAACCTAAGCTTAGCCGAGCTTTATTAATTGCTTCAAAAAGATAAGCAAGCATTGCATTTCTTAAACAGTAGAATGATAAGGAATATCCATTGAATTCGAGTTAAAAGAGAGAAAGTAAAGTTTTTATCAAGTAAGAGTGCTTCTCTTTGTTAAACAAAGATTTCAATAATTATAGAGTGAGAAGGTATATGGAATAATAGGGAGAAAGGTGCCTGAATGGGTTACGAATAGGTTAAAACAAACCTAGCCGAGCTTTAATAAGTTGTTCTAAATTGATAAACCAAAATTTAATTTAATAAACAGTAGATAAGCTTTTTTAATGGTATTTTTTTATAGGAAACTGAAAATTACATTCAATGGGCTCTTGTACTAGGGTAGCCCTCTTCAGCCGTTTAATTTTGACTATTATATTATATCATGAGTAGCCCATTAAATTCACCCTAATTCACCGTAATTAAAAAGTAGGCAAGATTTTCTTATCATTTGATTTTTTAACTTTAATGATATATCTCTTCTATATAAGCGAGATTTACACATTCGGTACTCATAGATGCACAATGAAAGGTCTAGGGAATAAAAATCACTTGAGTTGGACTTCGTATCATGCCAAATGCTCAATTACACATGAAATTCCAAGTTTAACGTTCTCAATCTCTACTTTATTTTTTTAAATAATACTTGAGTTTTGCGACTAGGATGTGCTTTAGATCCAGACTTTAATAATTGTCAACTACTTAATAGCACCGTCATTACTATTACTTAATGACGTTGCTATTAAGTAGTTGGCCAATTATTAAAGTCTGGATCTAAAGCACATCTCAAGTATTTAAAAAATGAAGTAAAGATTTAGTATGTTAAATAGGATAGGCGAAACGGAACTTGATTTCAGCGAGTTAAATAAACGGCCACATACTTGTGGTCTCCTGAATTATGTTCTCTTGCTTTAAAGAATTGTTTCACCTTCCATGCCCATTTTTTGTCGATGCGATTCAATATTATAAAATTGAAGATTCGATTATGTAATCCCTCGGGCTCGCCCGTCCCTCTTCTAATTTTGTAGGTACGGTTAGGTTAGTTAATCCCTCGAATTTGTCCATACCTATAAAACAAGTTAATCCCTCGGGCTATCCGGTCCATCTGGTGATCTTTAAGGTAAGGTTAGGTTAGTTAATGGCTTTAATTAGCACATCCTTCCAACTAGTTTATCCCTAGCTTGGGCTAACCCGTCACTCTTGTAATAACGAAATAAGCACAATAGAAATCTTTGCAACCGAGGCGAAATCTTGTCATATGGCTTCTTACTTATTCCCAATAAGGGCTTGTTATCCGTTTGCGCTTGTACAATACGCCCATAGGTATAATAGTCGAAATGTTCTAACCCAAATATGACTGCTAAAAGTTCTTTCTCGATTTGAGCGTATCGTTGTTGTGTATCAGTCAAAGATGCTGATCCGTAGGCCACAGGGCCTTTGCTTTGAAGCAATACGTCTCCCAGGCCATTTTTGCTGGCATCCACGGAAACTATGACAGATTGCGTTTGATAAAAATACCTGAGACAAGGTGCTTTAGCTAAAGTCTTCTTGATATCGTCAAAATCTCGTTATACGTTTTTATCCCATAACCAAGAGGTTGCTTTCTTCATTAGTTGGCGTAAGGAATGTTGGAGAGTTGAGGTGCAAACTTAGATAGATATGTAATCATGCCCAAGAATCGATGTAGATCTTCTTTGCTTGTAGGCGTTGCATCCCTAACGGAAAAAAAATAGTCTGATCTAAAGAGGTCTTCAAGAGCACTACGAAAGTCTTGGGGAAGTCTTTAAGACTTCCCCAAGACCTCTTAAGACTACATAAGACACCCGAAAGACTTCCCCAAGACCTCTTAAAATTTACCTTTTTTTTGTAAGGGATAGTTTACAATCGCCTAGACCTTACTTGGGTCTGGTTCAATGCCCTTCTCTGATATCACATGGCCAATATACTTAATGCTTGATTTGGCTAATTGTACTTTTTTAAAATTAAATTTCAAATTTGCTTTCTCCCAATCATAAGTGTTTTGCGTAACAGTTCTCAATGTTCGCGCATACCACCTCTCGATCCGAAGGCACAATCATAAAAATACGCATTGATTTGAGGTTCCTGTTCAATAACTTCATCCAAAGCCATTTGGAACTCTTCTGGGGCCTTATTAAGGCCAAAAGAAAGAACTAAGTAACGATACCAACCCCATGGGGGGTGAAAGTGGTCAGATAGCTTGATTCCTCTTCCAAAGAAAGCTGCCAAAATCCATCTTTGGTATCTAGTAGTGTAAATAAATTATATCCCTGAAGCTTAGTGAGTAACCTATCAGTAGTCTGTATCGGATAATGTGGACGTTTAATTGATTCATTTAATGGTCTTGAATCCAAACAAATTCTTGTCTTTCCTGAGCTGTCGAGAACTACGATGTTGACTCCTAGGCCTTCCATTCGTTTAAGTTCAAGTAATATAATAATGCCATATTTTCCAAGAAATCAAACACATTTGACCAAGTTGAATAATGTCAAAAAGATATTATTTTAAAAATCTAAATATTTTTAAGTATTCCCGCCCGAGTTCTCAACAATAAGAGATTAATAATACGTCGCGATCTCCTACTTTCTCCAAACAAAAATGATGTACACTATGTTTCCGATTACGGATTCGGGCTCGATGGGATCCGAAATTCCAAATCACCATTCGAGAATTTCGAGTTTAGCTTCAAGAATAGGCTTGTAAAGTTGTAACGGTTTCGTCCTACCAGAAATAGATGAACCGAGATTATCAACGAGCTATTCCTCTAACACCAAAGGCAAGTTCTTCGTTTCCCCTCTCTTAGACGACAGTTGTAGTCCCCCCCTCGGAATTTCGGTATGTGCCTATTAGCGCAGTTCCTTTTAGCGCAGTTCCCATTAGCGCCACTCCCATTTGCGCCGTTCCCATTAGCGCAGTTTCCCATTAGCGCAGTTTCCCATTAGCGCAGTTTACCATTAGCGCGGATCCCATTTGCGCCGTCCCCTTTTGCGCAGTTTCCCATTAGCGCCGTGTCCCATTAGCGCCGTTTCCCACTAGCGCCGTTTCCCTTTAGCGCATTTCCCAATAGCGCCGTTTCCCATTAGCGCCGTTTCCCATTAGCGCCGTTTCCCACTAGCGCCGTTTCCCTTTAGCGCATTTCCCATTAGCACAATTCCCATTAGCGCAATTCCCATTGGCGCCGTTTCCCATATGGAGATAAATGTCTTTTGAATTGAGTTGCCGTGGTTCGGTAGCGCAATGGTTAGCATAGACGGCTTCTAACCAAAAGATAGTGAGTTCGAGCCTACAAGCGGAAAATGATATGTTATAGTTTTCGATTTATTTCGTTCATGTAAATTTTAATAATCATTGTGGTTCATTTCAGTTTTAATTTTTGTTAGCAGTATCATAAAATGTAGGAAAAATTGGAAAAAAACGAAATAGATTGTGTGGTCATATTTGCGTACGTGTTTCTTTTAAGTTTTGCATGATTTTGCTGTTTTCCGTGTTGTGGGTCAGTTTTGTAAATTTTACGTCGGGTTTAATTACAGATTTAATTTTAATAGCGGTCAAGTTATTTTTTATGCTAAAATAAAAGACAAAGTGGTACTACTAAATTACAAATTTTTCATTTAGGTAATGCTCATTTGTTAATTCTCTTTTAGAAAACATCGTTTTTGAACGTGATGCAGTGGTTTAGGTTAGGTTAGTTTTTCCGAGACAATAAATGCTGAAACAGGAAACCCTTTAGAAGGTAGGGTTAAAAAAAGTTTTAGGGAAAAGTGTATTGCGCGTCTAGGACATAGCGGTTATTGGGAAATTGCGTTAATGGGAAACGGCGCTAATGGGAAACGGCGCAAATGGGAAACTGCGCTAATGGGAACGGCGCTAATGGGAAATTGCGCTAATGGAAAACTGCGCTAATGGGAACGGCGCTGGAAACTGAGCTAATGGACATAATTCGGAATTTCGACTAGCTGAGAAGCGTTTACTGCACCACCTGGCGCTTTCCGAGTGAAACATTGTACAAAAACACAGACTAAAAATGATAATCAATCAAATTAAACTCTTTAGTCAGTGTGAAAATGGTAGCTGGTGATTTTAGAGATTAGCATCTGTTTTAAGTTTTTATATTTTATTTAATTAATCTCCAAAATGTCGGGTAATGCGATTTCTACACAATGCAATTTCTAATGAATAGGGCAAAAGTTATAATAATAATAATTTAGGCTTTATTTTCAGATAGGAATATCAGTATAACAGTGATTTACATAGGATTCCTGTAGTTAAAATTACAATAAATTATTCAAGTTTTATATTGAATACATATCTTCACTTCGGATTTAAAAGTCCTAAAGCATTGTTCATTTTTTAACGAAGTGGGCAGAGAATTCCATAGGTTTACTCCGTGGACTCTCACACTTTTGTTGCTAAATGTATTGATTTTAGCTTCTACATTCTCGTATTATAAGTATGGTTTTGAGTTAGCGCTTGGGTGAAGATTTCGGATATATAACTGGGACATTGGTTATGGAGAATTTTGAACATTAATGGTAAGTGGCTCTTTGTTTCAAATCCATCCAACCTAATTCATGCCTAGCAGATGATGCCGAGGACCTTTTTAGTATTTTTAAAATGGCTCTAGCACTGTTGTTTTGGAGTGTTTGCAGTTTCTCAGTTTTGATTTGGATCCCCTATTGTATATTATATCTGCATAATATAAAATAGGTTGCACAAGCGCATAATGTAGTATGCAAATGGTTTGTTGATTTAAACTTGACAAGAAAGGCCTAAATAACCATGATCTTTGTTTTACTTTATTAAAAGTGTAATCTATGTGCGTGTCCCATTTTAATAATTCGTCGAAATATATTCCTAGGTATTTAAAGGTCGTTACCCTCATTATTTGTAGACTGGCAATTTTGTTATGACCTGCGCCTCTCTTCTCTTAGCGATATTTGGGGAGAATATCATAAATGCCGATTTCCTATCATTAACAATCAAACCCTTTGTTCTAAGGATTTCCGTGAGCGCTATTATGTCTACCTCCGCATTGTCTATAAGAGTGGCGAGATTTCCATTTGCATTTATTAAAGCGTCATCATCTGCATATTCAGTTGATGATGATGTATTGAGTATCTTATGGTTGTCGTTAGTATAGATATTGAAGAGGAGGGGTCCTAATACACTCCCTTGTGGGACTCCGGCTTTGGTAGTTGGAGATTCAGAGTGAACACCATTTACAAATACGGACTGGATTGGAACCAGTTCAGGGACACACTGTCTATTTAAGATTCTGAATTAGGATTAAATGGTTCAAGCTATCAAAAGCTTTGGACATATCGAGGAAGATGACGATTACATATTTCCCGGCTTCTAATTCATATATGATACGCTCATGTAGGTTTAAAATACACGTCAATGTGGAGTGGCCAGGGAGGAAACCTGACTGCATACGATAAAAAACCTCATTATTTGTGCAATCTTCCAATATCTGATCGTGAGCGCACCTCTCTGGTGCTTTAGATAAGGATGATAACACGGATATGCCCCTAAAGTTGCCCGGATCTGAACTGTCGCCCTATTTAAAGATTGGGACAACCCTAGCGTCCTTCCATCTTGTTGGGAAGTGTCCTACTTCGAAAGATTTGTTTATAAATTTTGTAAGTAGTGGGGCGATGACAATAGCTAAGCCCCAAATTAATTAAACTGGTAGCCCATCCATGCCTGCAGCTCTACTATTTTTTAGTGCTTTTAGATGTTTAAATACAGTCATTTCCGTGACACTTTGGAATTTAAACTCGGGGGCGCCGGATCGTTATTGGATTTACATTGGAGCAAGGTTAGTAAAGAGACAAGTTAGGCAGATTCTGACGTCAGCCGGAAGTTACCTAGCGCGCAGCCATCTTCCAAATTCCTTCAATGACAATTGCTAGATGGCGGTTTATATTGTAATTACGGTCGGAATTTCAAACTAATATCCAATATGTGGTTTCCAATGAACGTTGCCAGGTGGCACTTAGTAAGTCGATTGTCATATAGCGTAGGTAACGCTTTAACATACGTTTCACTATAATCAAGCATAAATTTCACTATATTATAATTTTTAAGCAGACGCCGGTCGTTCAGTTCAGTTCAGTATTCCACTCAGTCGCTTGAGTCGGCTTGACCTTAATGCCACCTGGCAACGTTCATTGGAAACAACATATTGGATATTAGTTTGAAATTCCCGCCGTAATTACAATATAAACCGCCATCTAGCAATTGTCAAAGGAATTTGGAAGATGGCTACGCGCTAGTTAACTTCCGGCTGACGTCAGAATCTGCCTAACCTGTCTCTTTACTAACCTTGCATTGGAGTTTATCATACTGGTTATCAATAAAAAAGTCATTAAATGTATTTGCTACTATTACCGGGTCGTCCACTAACTTATCGTCTACTCGTAGTGTAGTTACAGGGTTTTTACCTCCCCGACTGAACTTTAGTTCAGGGGGAGGTTTTACACTGGTCGTGTCTATGTGTGTGTGTCTGTCTGTGTGTCACTTCCTGTGTAAGCGGGTATCCTGTGTAAGCAGATATCACGTGAGCTTATCGTTCAATTCCGTTTAACGGGAATTACCTCCTTTAAGCGTGGCTGCCACATTGAGTTTCAGGTGTCGTGCAAAGATATACAACAGGACGTCTCCAATTGCATATTCTCGCCTTCCACCATCCACTTTACGGTCAAACCTCGATGCTGGACAGCTGAAGGCGATTATACGCAATGGGACGTCTCCCACTGTTATAATCACCTCGGACCATCTCCACACCAAGGTCCAACCTCCAGTGTCCGATCTCAGCGGGCCATACTAGCGAGGCGTCCCTCACTAATATTGTCCACATCGATCTTCCACTCTCCAAACATCGCCCCACCAATGGGTAAATTTACATTGCGAACCAAGCGCCTAGAGATCAAGAATCGTCTAGACATTGAAGGGAGGGGGTTTTCCTCCCAACTTCATGGCCACTTCGCTCGATTAATAAAGGATTTCGAACGGTTTGGAGTGAATGCAAATGAGCCTTATGGTGTGATATCGTTTAGGGAAATGAAACGCAATATTAATTTATTTTATAATTAAAAATATCAAAATGGTTAAACTTAATCTAATTAATAATTCAGTTGAAAAATCAATTTAAAATTCGAGATAGTTTAGAAGATATTTAAGAAATTGTCCAAAAATTTTGTGAAATTTGACCGTTTAATACCAGCTTGAGTTGGCAACACGCGCTAAGCTGTTTTACATATATCATTTAGTCCAAAAAGCAAAGGTATAACGGGCAGTAGAGGCTAAGGCTTTCTGCAAACTTGGGGTGGATTGAAGAATCTAAATAAAGGTACGTTTACACGGGCATCCAAGATAGAAATGATATAAGATTTAAAGCTGAGGCGGATTGATACAAAATGTTAAACCTCTTAAGAAAAATGATAGTGGTGAAAACTCTCCTTGAACAAAAGTACAGTAGGTTTCCAGTGTTTAAAAACCAAAAATTTAAGAAAAAATGGACATCTGATGTTGGAAAAAAAAATAGGCTTCAGTTTTCTAAACTATAAAACCAAGAAACATTTCCGATTTTTTTCATAATCGAAATAAGCCGTGTACAGTGATCTTCGAGACGAGAGGAGACGAGGCCAGACCAGACGAAAGAGAGCTATAATGACTTAAGGGAGATAATCAACCAGCATAGAATGTTATCACCATTTGAAGTCAACAGAGCAGCGACACGGCTTTCATTTATCACAAGAAAGAGACGGCCCGGCTACGAAGAATTGAAACGTGCAAGCAGTTAGTGTTTTCGGACTCGAGATATGAGATACCTACAGTCAGTAAAAGCTCGGCAGTTCTTCATACGGCCTCGTAATTGTAAACATAAAAGGAGCTATTCAAATATAAGTACTAACGGTATGGAAATTAGTCTACTTTCAGTCTTTTAAGATATTTTTTTATCATAGGAGTGGAAGCTAACGTCTTGTAACCGGTTTGGAAAATAACCTCTCAACCAGCTCAATCCTTGGATTTTTCCAATGACTGGGATCACTTGTATGATGAGAATATCAGTAATGGTCCTTTATTAGCACGTAAAATCAAGAATTTCAGACGAAAATTGTACCGGAAATAATTACCAATCATCTACCGACAATGGGTTGTAAATGGAACATTCAGTCTACAATATTCCTTGGTTTGTCCAAGAGGAACTTGCTACCATATCTTCGTCGTTTTCATTCCATGTCTTCCTTCCATCCCAGACTAAATTCTTCATCTTTATCAAATCAGTGGATTATCAAAGATAATCACACAGTACAGCCTATACTCAAGTGTTAATTTATATTACAAGAACTTGTATTTTACATTTTTACCTATAAAATAAACATTTCAATTGGTGTGTCTATTAAGAAATCTATGCCCTGCCGCATATAATTATGGGTAACGCAGGACATTTCATTTGGTGTGTATATTAAGAGGTCTACCACCTGCCGCGTAAAATTATGAGGTTAAGGGAAAATACTTATACTCCGTAACCTAGATGGGAAATAGAGAAGTGTGATTGAAATTCAAGCTGTTTCTTGTACTCTTCCACTACTCTACATTTCTTTTCATCTTTTATTTTAGGTAAGGTTAGGTTAGGTTATGTTACATTAACTTCGGGGTCGGGGAGGTTATAATTTGGTTTCCCAACTTTTTTTGGCTTAAGGTAGGGTTTTAGTGTTTTCCATACTTTTGACGAAGAGCCTGGCTGGTCTAATTGATTTTTAAAATAGTTATTTTTCGATTGTTTTATTAATCCATTGACTTTGTTACGGAGACTGCGATACAGGTCAAGGAGCCCGGATTTTGGTATGATTTTCTCTTTGTGATGTCCCTAAGGTGCATTACGTGCTTTATATCATTCGTGAACCATGGGGTCTGGTTAGCTGATTTACGTTTAGTTATAAGTGGGGCGAATTTATCTAGAAGCTGAGCGATTGAGGTTTCAAGCTCATGCACACCTGGATCGATATCATCTACCTTTATACTGTCCAATGTTCAAATTAAGGACTAGACGAAACTGCTGATTTCCATATTACGATAATCCCGAACTTTTACTATTTTATATATAATTTTGGGGCATAGCTTTTCCTCGTACAATATATTATATCATGGTCAGAACCACCGTATGGGATAACCCCACTTGCTAGGATTCCATGGGGATGAGACACAAAGAGGAAAAACATATTTTTAAAGTTTTTGATTTTGGAGTAGGGTTAGGCATAAATCGGTTGCTTGTAATATAATTCAAACAAAAGAAAACCCCAAGGAATTGACAATGAAAACTAAGCCTTTGAAAAAATCTGAGAGATACTTGCCTATAAAATCTTGTTCTAATAACAAAAAATATGCATCTTCTCTTTCAGTTATAAATAATCGGTTAAGTTGTTTTAAATGGGCAACTAATTTCTCCACGTTTTCCATAATGAAAATTCCATTATCTCTAAGCCTTGTTTTGCAGGCGACGTTTCTCACAATACACCTATCTATATGTACCATACAGAGAAGATGAACCTCAGGGGCAGTATCAAATATTATATTTTTTGCTTGGGGCAGGTGGCGTTGATATCATGCCTCAATGCCGATTGGCGGGAATTAGCGGGAAAATTTAGCGATCTCGAAGACTTCTCGGAGCGATTTAAGATGTTCTTAAACGTTTAAAAATATAGTAGCCGTTATTAATTGCCTATTTTAGGATTATTGTACTTTATTAGTTCAGGACAAATGAGGTAAGTTAAATATATCAAACAAATATTTCTTGAGTAATACACCTATCTTCATGTACCATACAGAGAAGATGAACCTCAGGGGCAGTATCAAATATTATATTTTTGGCTTGGGGCCATATATCAAATAAATATTTCTTGAGTAATTGAAAGTACCTAATTATATTGATATAATAATGCAGGAACGCGTATTTAAGCCTTGGATCACAATCGTTAATGTGAAACGCCAAGGCTTACCTGTCAGTAAAAGTCATGATGTGGTTTTTTCTATGTATTCTTCGACAAAAAGTTGTAAGTTCTTTTGTGATGATCTTGGGTATTGTTCCGTTTCTCATAGTAATCTTTTACATCTTTTTCGCAAAATATTGGAACATTTCTTGTGGATTTAATACCCTACTATGTTGTTCCGAAATTACTAAGGGCCACGCGATTGGCTAAAATTTATTTGCTACTACTGCCATCTTTGAAGAAGTCTTTCCAAAATCGTATTATACATCTGCCCCCTGTGAAAGGGTCTTCTCCCCAGAATTAGAAGATAGGTCTATTCTTCTCAAGCAAAAACATTTTTACCGTCACTACGTGGGGCGATCAGTTTCCCATGATCCTCCTTGGTATTTTCATGATTCCGAGAAAGTATGAGATGCCAAAGCGGCCAAAATTAAGATAAAAAAACAGACTTTAAAAAAAATATTTACCTCGCCAAAGCGGCCAAAATTATTATTAAAAAAAAATCGGAATGAAAAAAAAAATATTTTTCTTTCTAAAAAATTATTTTATTTTTAAAAAATATTTTTCACTATGAAAAAAATAAAAATATTTTTCACTATAAAAAAAAATAAAAATATTTTTCATGATAAAAATATTTTTCATGATAAAAATATTTTTCATTATAAAAATATTTTTCATGATAAAAATATTTTTCATGATAAAAATATTTTTCATGATAAAAATATTTTTCATAAAAAATATTTTTCATTATAAAAAATATTTTTCATCATAAAAAATATTTTTCATTATAAAAAATATTTTTCATTATAAAAAAATTTTTTCATTATAAAAAATATTTTTCATTATAAAAAATATTTTTCATTATAAAAATATTTTTCATTATAAAAAATATTGGGAGTTTTTTACAAAAGCTCCACCACCCAATATGGACCAAAAAATATACCAATAGATTCGTTGACTTAAACCCTATCCAATTCAAGAAATATTCACCGAAAATGAAAAAAAAAAAAAAAAAAGTTAGGATATGTTAGATTAGGGGGCGTTTTTTACAAACCAAAACTAAAAATAAACCATTTATTACTCCAAAAACGTTATATGTATATAATTTTTCTTGCGTTTTATAGGGTTTAAGTCAACGAATCTATTGCTATATTTTTTTTATCTATATTGGGTGGTGCCCTTTAATCCCAATAAAAATATTTTTTTTTCCTAATTTTTGGCGTTAATAGCTGCGGCAGCCGCACTTGATTCAGTCAAATCTCTACATTTTTACCAGTGCCCTTTAATCCCAATTAAATTTAATTTTTTCATCATTTTTAATGTTAATAGCTGCGGCAGCCGCACTTGATTCAGTCAAATCTGTACATTTTTACCAGTGCCCTTTAATCCCAATTAAAATTAATTTTTTCATCATTTTTGATGTTAATAGCTCCGTCAGCCGCAGCAAAATCTATAATCCCAATTAAAATTAATTTTTTCATAATTTTTGATGTTAATAGCTGCGGCAGCCGCACTTGATTCAGTCAAATCTCTACATTTTTACCAGTGCACTTTAATCCCAATTAAAATAAATTTTTTCATAATTTTTGATGTTAATAGCTGCGGCAGCCGCACTTGATTCAGTCAAATCTGTACATTTTTACCAGTGCCCTTTCATCCCAATTAAAATTAATTTTTTCATCATTTTTGATGTTAATAGCTCCGTCAGCCGCAGCAAAATCTATAATCCCAATTAAAATTAATTTTTTCATAATTTTTGATGCTAATAGCTGCGGCAGCCGCACTTGATTCAGTCAAATCTCTACATTTTTACCAGTGCCCTTTAATCCCAATTAAAATTAATTTTTTCATAATTTTTGATGTTAATAGCTGCGGCAGCCGAACTTAATTCAGTCAAATCTCTACATTTTTACCAGTGCCCTTTAATCCCAATTAAAATTAATTTTTTCATCATTTTTGATGTTAATAGCTGCGTCAGCCGCAGCAAAATCTTTAATCCCAATTAAAATTAATTTTTTCATAATTTTGATGTTAATAGCTGCGGCAGCCGCACTTGATTCAGTCAAATCTGTACATTTTTACCAGTGCCCTTTAATCCCAATTAAAATAAATTTTTTCATCATTTTTGATGTTAATAGCTCCGTCAGCCGCAGCAAAATCTATAATCCCAATTAAAATTAATTTTTCCATAATTTTTGATGTTAATAGCTGCGGCAGCCGCACTTGATTCTGTCAAATCTCTACATTTTTACCAGTGCCCTTTAATCCCAATTAAAATTAATTTTTTCATCATTTTTGATGTTAATAGCTCCGTCAGCCGCAGCAAAATCTTTAATCCCAATTAAAATTAATTTTTTCATAATTTTGATGTTAATAGCTGCGGCAGCCGCACTTGATTCAGTCAAATCTGTACATTTTTACCAGTGCCCTTTAATCCCAATTAAAATAAATTTTTTCATCATTTTTGATGTTAATAGCTCCGTCAGCCGCAGCAAAATCTATAATTCCAATTAAAATTAATTTTTTCATAATTTTTGATGTTAATAGCTGCGGCAGCCGCACTTGATTCAGTAAAATCTCTACATTTTTACCAGTGCCCTTTAATCCCAATTAAAATAAATTTTTTCATAATTTTTGATGCTAATAGCTGCGGTAGCCGCACTTGATTCAGTCAAATCTCTACATTTTTACCAGTGCCCTTTAATCCCAAATTAATTTTTTCATAATTTTTGATGTTAATAGCTGCGGTAGCCGCACTTGATTCAGTCAAATCTGTACATTTTTACCAGTGCCCTTTAATCCCAATTAAAATTAATTTTTTCATCATTTTTGATGTTAATAGCTACGTCAGCCGCAGCAAAATCTATAATCCCAATTAAAATAAATTTTTTCATAATTTTTGATGTTAATAGCTGCGGCAGCCGCACTTGATTCAGTCAAATCTCTACATTTTTACCAGTGCCCTTTAATCCCAATTAAAATAAATTTTTTCATAATTTTTGATTCTAATAGCTGCTCAGCCGCACTTGATTCAGTCAAATCTCTACATTTTTACCAGTGCCCTTTAATCCCAATTAAAATTAATTTTTTCATAATTTTTGATGTTAATAGTTGCGGCAGCCGAACTTGATTCAGTCAAATCTCTACATTTTTACCAGTGCCCTTTAATCCCAATTAAAATTAATTTTTTCATCATTTTTGATGTTAATAGCTCCGTCAGCCGCAGCGAAATCTTTAATCCCAATTAAAATTAATTTTTTCATAATTTTTGATGTTAATAGCTGCGGCAGCCGCACTTGATTCAGTCAAATCTCTTAATTTTAACCAGTGCCCTTTAATCCCAATTAAAATTAATTTTTTCATAATTTTTGATGTTAATTGCTGCGGCAGCCGCACTTGATTCAGTCAAATCTCTACATTTTTACCAGTGCCCTTTAATCCCAATTAAAATAATTTTTTTCATCATTTTTGATGTTAATAGCTCCGTCAGACACAGCAAAATCTTTAATCCCAATTAAAATTAATTTTTTCATATTTTTTGATGTTAATAGCTGCGGCAGCCGCACTTGATTCAGACAAATCTCTACATTTTTACCAGTGCCCTTTAATCTCAATTAAAATTAATTTTTTCAAAATTTTTTATGTTAATAGCTGCGGCAACCGCACTTGAGTCGGTCAAATCTCTACATTTTTACCAGTACTTTTTAATCCCAATTAAAATTAATTTTTTCATAATTTTTGATGTTAATAGCTGCGGCAGCCGCACTTGATTCAGTCAAATCTCTACATTTTTACCAGTGCCCTTTAATCCCAATTAAAATAATTTTTTTCATAACTTTTGAGGTTAATAGCTTCGGCAGCCGCACTTGATTCAGTCAAATCACTACATTTTTACCAGTGCCCTTTAATCCCAATTAAAATTAATTTTTTCATCATTTTTGATTCTAATAGCTGCTCAGCCGCACTTGATTCAGTCAAATCTCTACATTTTTACCAGTGCCCTTTAATCCCAATTAAAATTAATTTTTTCATAATTTTTGATGTTAATAGCTGCGGCAGCCGAACTTGATTCAGTCAAATCTCTACATTTTTACCAGTGCCCTTTAATCCCAATTAAAATTAATTTTTTCATCATTTTTGATGTTAATAGCTCCGTCAGCCGCAGCGAAATCTTTAATCCCAATTAAAATTAATTTTTTCATAACTTTTGATGTTAATAGCTGCGGCAGCCGCACTTGATTCAGTCAAATCTCTTAATTTTAACCAGTGCCCTTTAATCCCAATTAAAATTAATTTTTTCATAATTTTTGATGTTAATTGCTGCGGCAGCCGCACTTGATTCAGTCAAATCTCTACATTTTTACCAGTGCCCTTTAATCCCAATTAAAATAAAATTTTTCATCATTTTTGATGTTAATAGCTCCGTCAGCCGCAGCAAAATCTTTAATCCCAATTAAAATTAATTTTTTCATATTTTTTGATGTTAATAGCTGCGGCAGCCGCACTTGATTCAGTAAAATCTCTACATTTTTACCAGTGCCCTTTAATCCCAATTAAAATAAATTTTTTTCATAATTTTTGATGCTAATAGCTGCGGTAGCCGCACTTGATTCAGTCAAATCTCTACATTTTTACCAGTGCCCTTTAATCCCAAATTAATTTTTTCAAAATTTTTTATGTTAATAGCTTCGGCAACCGCACTTGAGTCGGTCAAATCTCTACATTTTTACCAGTGCCCTTTAATCCCAATTAAAATTAATTTTTTCATCATTTTTGATGTTAATAGCTCCGTCAGCCGCAGCGAAATCTTTAATCCCAATTAAAATTAATTTTTTCATAATTTTTGATGTTAATAGCTGCGGCAGCCGCACTTGATTCAGTCAAATCTCTTAATTTTAACCAGTGCCCTTTAATCCCAATTAAAATTAATTTTTTCATAATTTTTGATGTTAATTGCTGCGGCAGCCGCACTTGATTCAGTCAAATCTCTACATTTTTACCAGTGCCCTTTAATCCCAATTAAAATAATTTTTTTCATCATTTTTGATGTTAATAGCTCCGTCAGACACAGCAAAATCTTTAATCCCAATTAAAATTAATTTTTTCATATTTTTTGATGTTAATAGCTGCGGCAGCCGCACTTGATTCAGACAAATCTCTACATTTTTACCAGTGCCCTTTAATCTCAATTAAAATTAATTTTTTCAAAATTTTTTATGTTAATAGCTGCGGCAACCGCACTTGAGTCGGTCAAATCTCTACATTTTTACCAGTACTTTTTAATCCCAATTAAAATTAATTTTTTCATAATTTTTGATGTTAATAGCTGCGGCAGCCGCACTTGATTCAGTCAAATCTCTACATTTTTACCAGTGCCCTTTAATCCCAATTAAAATAATTTTTTTCATAACTTTTGAGGTTAATAGCTTCGGCAGCCGCACTTGATTCAGTCAAATCACTACATTTTTACCAGTGCCCTTTAATCCCAATTAAAATTAATTTTTTCATCATTTTTGATTCTAATAGCTGCTCAGCCGCACTTGATTCAGTCAAATCTCTACATTTTTACCAGTGCCCTTTAATCCCAATTAAAATTAATTTTTTCATAATTTTTGATGTTAATAGCTGCGGCAGCCGAACTTGATTCAGTCAAATCTCTACATTTTTACCAGTGCCCTTTAATCCCAATTAAAATTAATTTTTTCATCATTTTTGATGTTAATAGCTCCGTCAGCCGCAGCGAAATCTTTAATCCCAATTAAAATTAATTTTTTCATAACTTTTGATGTTAATAGCTGCGGCAGCCGCACTTGATTCAGTCAAATCTCTTAATTTTAACCAGTACCCTTTAATCCCAATTAAAATTAATTTTTTCATAATTTTTGATGTTAATTGCTGCGGCAGCCGCACTTGATTCAGTCAAATCTCTACATTTTTACCAGTGCCCTTTAATCCCAATTAAAATAAATTTTTTCATCATTTTTGATGTTAATAGCTCCGTCAGCCGCAGCAAAATCTTTAATCCCAATTAAAATTAATTTTTTCATATTTTTTGATGTTAATAGCTGCGGCAGCCGCACTTGATTCAGTAAAATCTCTACATTTTTACCAGTGCCCTTTAATCCCAATTAAAATAAATTTTTTTCATAATTTTTGATGCTAATAGCTGCGGTAGCCGCACTTGATTCAGTCAAATCTCTACATTTTTACCAGTGCCCTTTAATCCCAAATTAATTTTTTCATAATTTTTGATGTTAATAGCTGCGGTAGCCGCACTTGATTCAGTCAAATCTGTACATTTTTACCAGTGCCCTTTAATCTCAATTAAAATTAATTTTTTCATAATTTTTGATGTTAATTGCTGCGGCAGCCGCACTTGATTCAGTCAAATCTCTACATTTTTACCAGTGCCCTTTAATCCCAATTAAAATAATTTTTTTCATCATTTTTGATGTTAATAGCTCCGTCAGCCGCAGCAAAATCTTTAATCCCAATTAAAATTAATTTTTTCATATTTTTTGATGTTAATAGCTGCGGAACCCGCACTTGATTCAGTCAAATCTCTACATTTTTACCAGTGCCCTTTAATCTCAATTAAAATTAATTTTTTCAAAATTTTTTATGTTAATAGCTGCGGCAACCGCACTTGAGTCGGTCAAATCTCTACATTTTTACCAGTACTTTTTAATCCCAATTAAAATTAATTTTTTCATAATTTTTGATGTTAATAGTTGCGGCAGCCGCACTTGATTCAGTCAAATCTCTACATTTTTACCAGTGCCCTTTAATCCCAATTAAAATAATTTTTTTCATAATTTTTGAGGTTAATAGCTTCGGCAGCCGCACTTGATTCAGTCAAATCACTACATTTTTACCAGTGCCCTTTAATCCCAATTAAAATAAATTTTTTCATAATTTTTGATGCTAATAACTGCGGCAGCCGCACTTGATTCAGTCAAATCTCTTCATTTTTACCAGTGCCCTTTAATCCCAATAAAAATTAATTTTTTCATAATTTTTGATGTTAATAGCTGCGGCAGCCGCACTTGATTCAGTCAAATCTGTACATTTTTACCAGTGCCCTTTAATCCCAATTAAAATTAATTTTTTCATAATTTTTGATGTTAATAGCTGCGGCAGCCGCACTTGATTCAGTCAAATCTCTACATTTTTACCAGTGCCCTTTAATCCCAATTAAAATAAATTTTTTCATAATTTTTGATTCTAATAGCTGCTCAGCCGCACTTGATTCAGTCAAATCTCTACATTTTTACCAGTGCCCTTTAATCCCAATTAAAATTAATTTTTTCATAATTTTTGATGTTAATAGCTGCGGCAGCCGCACTTGATTCAGTCAAATCTCTACATTTTTACCAGTGCCCTTTAATCCCAATTAAAATAATTTTTTTCATAATTTTTGATTCTAATAGCTGCTCAGCCGCACTTGATTCAGTCAAATCTCTACATTTTTACCAGGGCCCTTTAATCCCAATTAAAATTAATTTTTTCATCATTTTTGATGTTAATAGCTCCGTCAGCCGCAGCGAAATCTTTAATCCCAATTAAAATTAATTTTTTCAAAATTTTTGATGTTAATAGCTGCGGCAGCCGCACTTGATTCAGTCAAATCTCTTAATTTTAACCAGTGCCCTTTAATCCCAATTAAAATAATTTTTTTCATAATTTTTGATTCTAATAGCTGCTCAGCCGCACTTGATTCAGTAAAATCTCTACATTTTTACCAGTGCCCTTTAATACCAATTAAAATAAATTTTTTTCATAATTTTTGATGCTAATAGCTGCGGTAGCCGCACTTGATTCAGTCAAATCTCTACATTTTTACCAGTGCCCTTTAATCCCAAATTAATTTTTTCATAATTTTTGATGTTAATAGCTGCGGTAGCCGCACTTGATTCAGTCAAATCTGTACATTTTTACCAGTGCCCTTTAATCTCAATTAAAATTAATTTTTTCAAAATTTTTTATGTTAATAGCTTCGGCAACCGCACTTGAGTCGGTCAAATCTCTACATTTTTACCAGTACTTTTTAATCCCAATTAAAATTAATTTTTTCATAATTTTTGATGTTAATAGCTGCGGCAGCCGCACTTGATTCAGTCAAATCTCTACATTTTTACCAGTGCCCTTTAATCCCAATTAAAATAATTTTTTTCATAATTTTTGAGGTTAATAGCTTCGGCAGCCGCACTTGATTCAGGCAAATCACTACATTTTTACCAGTGCCCTTTAATCCCAATTAAAATAAATTTTTTCATAATTTTTGATGCTAATAACTGCGGCAGCCGCAATTGATTCAGTCAAATCTCTTCATTTTTACCAGTGCCCTTTAATCCCAATTAAAATTAATTTTTTCATAATTTTTGATGTTAATAGCTGCGGCAGCCGCACTTGATTCAGTCAAATCTGTACATTTTTACCAGTGCCCTTTAATCCCAATTAAAATTAATTTTTTCATAATTTTTGATGTTAATAGCTGCGGCAGCCGCACTTGATTCAGTCAAATCTCTACATTTTTACCAGGGCCCTTTAATCCCAATTAAAATTAATTTTTTCATCATTTTTGATGTTAATAGCTCCGTCAGCCGCAGCGAAATCTTTAATCCCAATTAAAACTAATTTTTTCATAATTTTTGATGTTAATAGCTGCGGCAGCCGCACTTGATTCAGTCAAATCTCTTAATTTTAACCAGTGCCCTTTAATCCCATTAAAATTAATTTTTTCATAATTTTTGATGTTAATTGCTGCGGCAGCCGCACTTGATTCAGTCAAATCTCTACATTTTTACCAGTGCCCTTTAATCCCAATTAAAATAATTTTTTTCATCATTTTTGATGTTAATAGCTCCGTCAGCCGCAGCAAAATCTTTAATCCCAATTAAAATTAATTTTTTCATATTTTTTGATGTTAATAGCTGCGGAACCCGCACTTGATTCAGTCAAATCTCTACATTTTTACCAGTGCCCTTTAATCTCAATTAAAATTAATTTTTTCAAAATTTTTTATGTTAATAGCTGCGGCAACCGCACTTGAGTCGGTCAAATCTCTACATTTTTACCAGTACTTTTTAATCCCAATTAAAATTAATTTTTTCATAATTTTTGATGTTAATAGCTGCGGCAGCCGCACTTGATTCAGTCAAATCTCTACATTTTTACCAGTGCCCTTTAATCCCAATTAAAATAATTTTTTTCATAATTTTTGAGGTTAATAGCTTCGGCAGCCGCACTTGATTCAGTCAAATCACTACATTTTTACCAGTGCCCTTTAATCCCAATTAAAATAAATTTTTTCATAATTTTTGATGCTAATAACTGCGGCAGCCGCACTTGATTCAGTCAAATCTCTTCATTTTTACCAGTGCCCTTTAATCCCAATTAAAATTAATTTTTTCATAATTTTTGATGTTAATAGCTGCGGCAGCCGCACTTGATTCAGTCAAATCTGTACATTTTTACCAGTGCCCTTTAATCCCAATTAAAATTAATTTTTTCATAATTTTTGATGTTAATAGCTGCGGCAGCCGCACTTGATTCAGTCAAATCTCTACATTTTTACCAGTGCCCTTTAATCCCAATTAAAATAAATTTTTTCATAATTTTTGATTCTAATAGCTGCTCAGCCGCACTTGATTCAGTCAAATCTCTACATTTTTACCAGTGCCCTTTAATCCCAATTAAAATTAATTTTTTCATAATTTTTGATGTTAATAGCTGCGGCAGCCGCACTTGATTCAGTCAAATCTCTACATTTTTACCAGTGCCCTTTAATCCCAATTAAAATAATTTTTTTCATAATTTTTGATTCTAATAGCTGCTCAGCCGCACTTGATTCAGTCAAATCTCTACATTTTTACCAGGGCCCTTTAATCCCAATTAAAATTAATTTTTTCATCATTTTTGATGTTAATAGCTCCGTCAGCCGCAGCGAAATCTTTAATCCCAATTAAAATTAATTTTTTCAAAATTTTTGATGTTAATAGCTGCGGCAGCCGCACTTGATTCAGTCAAATCTCTTAATTTTAACCAGTGCCCTTTAATCCCAATTAAAATAATTTTTTTCATAATTTTTGATTCTAATAGCTGCTCAGCCGCACTTGATTCAGTCAAATCTCTACATTTTTACCAGGGCCCTTTAATCCCAATTAAAATTAATTTTTTCATCATTTTTGATGTTAATAGCTCCGTCAGCCGCAGCGAAATCTTTAATCCCAATTAAAATTAATTTTTTCAAAATTTTTGATGTTAATAGCTGCGGCAGCCGCACTTGATTCAGTCAAATCTCTTAATTTTAACCAGTGCCCTTTAATCCCAATTAAAATTAATTTTTTCATATTTTTTTATGTTAATAGCTGCGGCAGCCGCACTTGATTCAGTCAAATCTCTACATTTTTACCAGTGCCCTTTAATCTCAATTAAAATTAATTTTTTCAAAATTTTTTATGTTAATAGCTGCGGCAACCGCACTTGAGTCGGTCAAATCTCTACATTTTTACCAGTACTTTTTAATCCCAATTAAAATTAATTTTTTCATAATTTTTGATGTTAATAGCTGCGGCAGCCGCACTTGATTCAGTCAAATCTCTACATTTTTACCAGTGCCCTTTAATCCCAATTAAAATAATTTTTTTCATAATTTTTGAGGTTAATAGCTTCGGCAGCCGCACTTGATTCAGTCAAATCACTACATTTTTACCAGTGCCCTTTAATCCCAATTAAAATAAATTTTTTCATAATTTTTGATGCTAATAACTGCGGCAGCCGCACTTGATTCAGTCAAATCTCTACATTTTTACCAGTGCCCTTTAATCCCAATTAAAATTAATTTTTTCATAATTTTTGATGTTAATAGCTGCGGCAGCCGCACTTGATTCAGTCAAATCTGTACATTTTTACCAGTGCCCTTTAATCCCAATTAAAATTAATTTTTTCATAATTTTTGATGTTAATAGTTCCGTCAGCCGCAGCAAAATCTTTAATCCCAATTAAAATAAATTTTTTCATAATTTTTGATGTTAATAGCTGCGGCAGCCGCACTTGATTCAGTCAAATCTCTACATTTTTACCAGTGCCCTTTAATCCCAATTAAAATAAATTTTTTCATAATTTTTGATGCTAATAGCTGCGGCAGCCGCACTTGATTCAGTCAAATCTCTACATTTTTACCAGTGCCCTTTAATCCCAATTAAAATTAATTTTTTCATAATTTTGGATGTTAATAGCTGCGGCAGCCGAACTTGATTCAGTCAAATCTCTACATTTTTACCAGTGCCCTTTAATCCCAATTAAAATTAATTTTTTCATCATTTTTTATGTTAATAGCTGCGGCAGCCGCACTTGATTCAGTCAAATCTCTACATTTTTACCAGTGCCCTTTAATCCCTATTAAAATTTTTTTTTCATAATTTTTGATGTTGATAGCTGCGGCAGCCGCACTTGATTCAGTCAAATCTCTACATTTTTACCAGTGCCCTTTAATCCCAATTAAAATTAATTTTTTCATCATTTTTAATTATAATAGCTTCGGCAGCCGCACTTGATTCAGTCAAATCACTACATTTTTGCCAGTGCCCTTTAATCCCAATTAAAATAAAAATTTTCATAATTTTTGATGTTAATAGCTGCGGCACCCGCACTTGATTCAGTCAAATCTCTACATTTTTACCAGTGCCCTTTAATCCCAATTAAAATAATTTTTTTCATCAATTTTGATGTTAATAGCTCCGTCAGCTGCAGCGAAATCTTTAATCCCAATTAAAATTAATTTTTTCATATTTTTTGATGTTAATAGCTGCGGCAGCCGCACTTGATTCAGTCAAATCTCTACATTTTTACCAGTGCCCTTTAATCTCAATTAAAATTAATTTTTTCAAAATTTTTTATGTTAATAGCTGCGGCAACCGCACTTGAGTCGGTCAAATCTCTACATTTTTACCAGTACTTTTTAATCCCAATTAAAATTAATTTTTTCATAATTTTTAATGTTAATAGCTGCGGCAGCCGCACTTGATTCAGTCAAATCTCTACATTTTTACCAGTGCCCTTTAATCCCAATTAAAATAATTTTTTTCATAATTTTTGAGGTTAATAGCTTCGGCAGCCGCACTTGATTCAGTCAAATCACTACATTTTTACCAGTGCCCTTTAATCCCAATTAAAATAATTTTTTTCATAATTTTTGATGCTAATAACTGCGGCAGCCGCACTTGATTCAGTCAAATCTCTTCATTTTTACCAGTGCCCTTTAATCCCAATTAAAATTAATTTTTTCATAATTTTTGATGTTAATAGCTGCGGCAGCCGCACTTGATTCAGTCAAATCTGTACATTTTTACCAGTGCCCTTTAATCCCAATTAAAATTAATTTTTTCATAATTTTTGATGTTAATAGCTGCGGCAGCCGCACTTGATTCAGTCAAATCTCTACATTTTTACCAGTGCCCTTTAATCCCAATTAAAATAAATTTTTTCATAATTTTTGATTCTAATAGCTGCTCAGCCGCACTTGATTCAGTCAAATCTCTACATTTTTACCAGTGCCCTTTAATCCCAATTAAAATTAATTTTTTCATAATTTTTGATGTTAATAGCTGCGGCAGCCGAACTTGATTCAGTCAAATCTCTACATTTTTACCAGTGCCCTTTAATCCCAATTAAAATTAATTTTTTCATCATTTTTGATGTCAATAGCTCCGTCAGCCGCAGCGAAATCTTTAATCCCAATTAAAATTAATTTTTTCATAATTTTTGATGTTAATAGCTGCGGCAGCCGCACTTGATTCAGTCAAATCTCTTAATTTTAACCAGTGCCCTTTAATCCCAATTAAAATTAATTTTTTCATAATTTTTGATGTTAATTGCTGCGGCAGCCGCACTTGATTCAGTCAAATCTCTACATTTTTACCAGTGCCCTTTAATCCCAATTAAAATAATTTTTTTCATCATTTTTGATGTTAATAGCTCCGTCAGCCGCAGCAAAATCTTTAATCCCAATTAAAATTAATTTTTTCATATTATTTGATGTTAATAGCTGCGGCAGCCGCACTTGATTCAGTCAAATCTCTACATTTTTACCAGTGCCCTTTAATCTCAATTAAAATTAATTTTTTCAAAAATTTTTATGTTAATAGCTGCGGCAACCGCACTTGAGTCGGTCAAATCTCTACATTTTTACCAGTACTTTTTAATCCCAATTAAAATTAATTTTTTCATAATTTTTGATGTTAATAGCTGCGGCAGCCGCACTTGATTCAGTCAAATCTCTACATTTTTACCAGTGCCCTTTAATCCCAATTAAAATAATTTTTTTCATAATTTTTGAGGTTAATAGCTTCGGCAGCCGCACTTGATTCAGTCAAATCACTACATTTTTACCAGTGCCCTTTAATCCCAATTAAAATAAATTTTTTCATAATTTTTGATGCTAATAACTGCGGCAGCCGCACTTGATTCAGTCAAATCTCTACATTTTTACCAGTGCCCTTTAATCCCAATTAAAATTAATTTTTTCATAATTTTTGATGTTAATAGCTGCGGCAGCCGCACTTGATTCAGTCAAATCTGTACATTTTTACCAGTGCCCTTTAATCCCAATTAAAATTAATTTTTTCATAATTTTTGATGTTAATAGTTCCGTCAGCCGCAGCAAAATCTATAATCCCAATTAAAATTAATTTTTTCATAATTTTTGATGTTAATAGCTGCGGCAGCCGCACTTGATTCAGTCAAATCTCTACATTTTTACCAGTGCCCTTTAATCCCAATTAAAATAAATTTTTTCATAATTTTTGATGCTAATAGCTGCGGCAGCCGCACTTGATTCAGTCAAATCTCTACATTTTTACCAGTGCCCTTTAATCCCAATTAAAATTAATTTTTTCATAATTTTGGATGTTAATAGCTGCGGCAGCCGAACTTGATTCAGTCAAATCTCTACATTTTTACCAGTGCCCTTTAATCCCAATTAAAATTAATTTTTTCATCATTTTTTATGTTAATAGCTCCGTCAGCTGCAGCGAAATCTTTAATCCCAATTAAAATTAATTTTTTCATAATTTTTGATGTTAATAGTGCCCTTTAATCCCAATTTAAATATTTTTTTTCATAATTTTTGATGTTAATAGCTGCGGCACCGCACTTGATTCAGTCAAATCTCTACATTTTTACCAGTGCCCTTTAATCCCAATTAAAATTAATTTTTTTCATAATTTTTGATGTTAATAGCTTCGGCAGCCGCATTTGATTCAGTCAAATCTCTACATTTTTACCAGTGCCCTTTAATCCCAATTAAAATTATTTTTTTCATAATTTTTGATGTTGATAGCTGCGGCAGCCGCACTTGATTCACTCAAATCTCTACATTTTTACCAGTGCCCTTTAATCCCAATTAAAATAAATTTTTTCATCATTTTTAATGTTAATAGCTTCGGCAGCCGCACTTGATTCAGTCAAATCACTACATTTTTGCCAGTGCCCTTTAATCCCAATTAAAATAAAAATTTTCATAATTTTTGATGTTAATAGCTGCGGCACCCGCGCTTGATTCAGTCAAATCTCTACATTTTTACCAGTGCCCTTTAATCCCAATTAAAATAATTTTTTTCATCAATTTTGATGTTAATAGCTCCGTCAGCTGCAGCGAAATCTTTAATCCCAATTAAAATTAATTTTTTCATAATTTTTGATGTTTAAAGTGCCCTTTAATCCCTATTTAAATATTTTTTTTCATAATTTTTGATGTTAATAGCTGCGGCACCGCACTTGATTCAGTCAAATCTCTACATTTTTACCAGTGCCCTTTAATCCCAATTAAAATTAATTTTTTCTTCATTTTTGATGTTAATAGCTCCGTCAGCCGCAGCGAAATCTTTAATCCCAATTAAAATTAATTTTTTCATAATTTTGATGTTAATAGCTGCGGCAGCCGCACTTGATTCAGTCAAATCTCTTAATTTTAACCAGTGCCCTTTAATCCCAATTAAAATTAATTTTTTCATAATTTTTTATGTTAATTGCTGCGGCAGCCGCACTTGATTCAGTCAAATCTCTACATTTTTACCAGTGCCCTTTAATCCCATTTAAAATAATTTTTTTCATCATTTTTGATGTTAATAGCTCCGTCAGCCGCAGCAAAATCTTTAATCCCAATTAAAATTAATTTTTTCATATTTTTTGATGTTAATATCTGCGGCAGCCGCACTTGATTCAGTCAAATCTCTACATTTTTACCAGTGCCCTTTAATCTCAATTAAAATTAATTTTTTCAAAATTTTTTATGTTAATAGCTGCGGCAACCGCACTTGATTCGGTCAAATCTCTACATTTTTACCAGTACTTTTTAATCCCAATTAAAATTAATTTTTTCATAATTTTTGATGTTAATAGCTGCGGCAGCCGCACTTGATTCAGTCAAATCTCTACATTTTTACCAGTGCCCTTTAATCCCAATAAAAATAAATTTTTTCATCATTTTTGATGTTAATAACTCCGTCAGCCGCAGCAAAATCTTTAATCTCAATTAAAATTAATTTTTTCATAATTTTTGATGTTAATAGCTGCGGCAGCCGAACTTGATTCAGTCAAATCTCTACATTTTTACCAGTGCCCTTTAATCCCAATTAAAATTAATTTTTTCATCATTTTTTATGTTAATAGCTGCGGCAGCCGCACTTGATTCAGTCAAATCTCTACATTTTTACCAGTGCCCTTTAATCCCAATTAAAATTAATTTTTTCATAATTTTTGATGTTAATAGCTCCGTCAGCCGCAGCAAAATCTTTAATCCCAATTAAAATTAATTTATTATAATTTTTGATGTTAATAGACGCGGCAGCCCCACTTGATTCAGTCACATCTCTACATTTTTACCAGTGCCCTTTTATCCCAATTAAAATTAATTTTTTCATATTTTTTGATGTTAATAGCTGCGGCAGCCGCACTTGATTCAGTCAAATCTCTACATTTTTACCAGTGCCCTTTAATCTCAATTAAAATAAATTTTTTCAAAATTTTTTATGTTAATAGCTGCGGCAGCCGCACTTGATTCGGTCAAATCTCTACATTTTAACCAGTACTTTTTAATCCCAATTAAAATTAATTTTTTCATAATTTTTGATGTTAATAGCTGCGGCAGCCGCACTTGATTCAGTCAAATCTCTACATTTTTACCAGTGCCCTTTAATCCCAATTAAAATAATTTTTTTCATAATTTTTGAGGTTAATAGCTTCGGCAGCCGCACTTGATTCAGTCAAATCACTACATTTTTACCAGTGCCCTTTAATCCCAATTAAAATTAATTTTTTCATAATTTTTGATGTTAATAGCTGCGGCAGCCGCACTTGATTCAGTCAAATCTGTACATTTTTACCAGTGCCCTTTAATACCAATTAAAATTAATTTTTTCATAATTTTTGATGTTAATAGTTCCGTCAGCCGCAGCAAAATCTATAATCCCAATTAAAATTAATTTTTTCATATTTTTTGATGTTAATAGCTGCAGCAGCCGCACTTGATTCAGTCAAATCTCTACATTTTTACCAGTGCCCTTTAATCTCAATTAAAATAAATTTTTTCAAAATTTTTTATGTTAATAGCTGCGGCAACCGCACTTGATTCGGTCAAATCTCTACATTTTAACCAGTACTTTTTAATCCCAATTAAAATTAATTTTTTCATAATTTTTGATGTTAATAGCTGCGGCAGCCGCACTTGATTCAGTCAAATCTCTACATTTTTACCAGTGCCCTTTAATCCCAATTAAAATAAATTTTTTCATAATTTTTGATGCTAATAGCTGCGGCAGCCGCACTTGATTCAGTCAAATCTCTACATTTTTACCAGTGCCCTTTAATCCCAATTAAAATTAATTTTTTCATAATTTTTGATGTTAATAGCTGCGGCAGCCGAACTTGATTCAGTCAAATCTCTACATTTTTACCAGTGCCCTTTAATCCCAATTAAAATTAATTTTTTCATCATTTTTTATGTTAATAGCTTCGGCAGCCGCACTTGATTCAGTCAAATCACTACATTTTTGCCAGTGCCCTTTAATCCCAATTAAAATAAAAATTTTCATAATTTTTGATGCTAATAGCTGCAGCAGCCGCACTTGATTCAGTCATATCTACCTTTTTACCAGTGCCCTTTAATCTCAATTAAAATTAATTTTTTCATAATTTTTGATGTTAATAGCTGCGGCAGCCGCACTTGATTCAGTCAAATCTCTACATTTTTACCAGTGCCCTTTAATCCCAATTAAAATTAATTTTTACATAATTTTTGATGTTAATAGCTGCGGCAGCCGAACTTGATTCAGTCAAATCTCTACATTTTTACCAGTGCCCTTTAATCCCAATTAAAATTAATTTTTTCATCATTTTTGATGTTAATAACTCCGTCAGCTGCAGCGAAATCTTTAATCCCAATTAAAATTAATTTTTTCATAATTTTTGATGTTAATAGCTGCGGCAGCCGCACTTGATTCAGTCAAATCTCTACATTTTAACCAGTGCCCTTTAATCCCAATTAAAATTAATGTTTTCATAATTTTTGATGTTAAGAGCTGCGGCAGCCGCACTTGATTCAGTCAAATCTCTATATTTTTACCAGTGCCCTTTAATCCCAATTAAAATTAATTTTTTCATCATTTTTGATGTTAATAACTCCGTCAGCCGCAGCAAAATCTTTAATCTCAATTAAAATTAATTTTTTCATAATTTTTTATGTTAATAGCTGCGGCAACCGCACTTGATTCGGTCAAATCTCTACATTTTTACCAGTACCCTTTAATCCCAATTAAAATTAATTTTTTCATAATTTTTGATGTTAATAGCTGCGGCAGCCGCACTTGATTCAGTCAAATCTCTACATTTTTCCCAGTGCCCTTTAATCCCAATTAAAATAATTTTTTTCATAATTTTTGAGGTTAATAGCTTCGGCAGCCGCACTTGATTCAGTCAAATCACTACATTTTTACCAGTGCCCTTTAATCCCAATTAAAATTAATTTTTTCATAATTTTTGATGTTAATAGCTGCGGCAGCCGAACTTGATTCAGTCAAATCTCTACATTTTTACCATTGCCCTTTTATCCCAATTAAAATTAATTTTTTCATCATTTTTGATGTTAATAGCTTCGGCAGCCGCACTTGATTCAGTCAAATCACTACATTTTTGCCAGTGCCCTTTAATCCCAATTAAAATAAAAATTTTCATAATTTTTGATGCTAATAGCTGCAGCAGCCGCACTTGATTCAGTCATATCTACCTTTTTACCAGTGCCCTTTAATCTCAATTAAAATTAATTTTTTCATAATTTTTGATGTTAAT
Source organism: Odiellus spinosus (assembly GCA_963920705.1). Classification (NCBI taxonomy): domain Eukaryota; kingdom Metazoa; phylum Arthropoda; class Arachnida; order Opiliones; family Phalangiidae; genus Odiellus; species Odiellus spinosus. The sequence continues at coordinate 5,065,312 of OY987240.1, forward strand.
AGCTGCGGCAGCCGCACTTGATTCAGTCAAATCTCTACATTTTTACCAGTGCCCTTTAATCCCAATTAAAATTAATTTTTACATAATTTTTGATGTTAATAGCTGCGGCAGCCGAACTTGATTCAGTCAAATCTCTACATTTTTACCAGTGCCCTTTAATCCCAATTAAAATTAATTTTTTCATCATTTTTGATGTTAATAGCTGCGGCAGCCGAACTTGATTCAGTCAAATCTCTACATTTTTACCAGTGCCCTTTAATCCCAATTAAAATTAATTTTTTCATCATTTTTGATGTTAATAACTCCGTCAGCCGCAGCAAAATCTTTAATCTCAATTAAAATTAATTTTTTCATAATTTTTTATGTTAATAGCTGCGGCAACCGCACTTGATTCGGTCAAATCTCTACATTTTTACCAGTACCCTTTAATCCCAATTAAAATTAATTTTTTCATAATTTTTGATGTTAATAGCTGCGGCAGCCGCACTTGATTCAGTCAAATCTCTACATTTTTCCCAGTGCCCTTTAATCCCAATTAAAATAATTTTTTTCATAATTTTTGAGGTTAATAGCTTCGGCAGCCGCACTTGATTCAGTCAAATCACTACATTTTTACCAGTGCCCTTTAATCCCAATTAAAATTAATTTTTTCATAATTTTTGATGTTAATAGCTGCGGCAGCCGAACTTGATTCAGTCAAATCTCTACATTTTTACCATTGCCCTTTTATCCCAATTAAAATTAATTTTTTCATCATTTTTGATGTTAATAGCTTCGGCAGCCGCACTTGATTCAGTCAAATCACTACATTTTTGCCAGTGCCCTTTAATCCCAATTAAAATAAAAATTTTCATAATTTTTGATGCTAATAGCTGCAGCAGCCGCACTTGATTCAGTCATATCTACCTTTTTACCAGTGCCCTTTAATCTCAATTAAAATTAATTTTTTCATAATTTTTGATGTTAATAGCTGCGGCAGCCGCACTTGATTCAGTCAAATCTCTACATTTTTACCAGTGCCCTTTAATCCCAATTAAAATTAATTTTTACATAATTTTTGATGTTAATAGCTGCGGCAGCCGAACTTGATTCAGTCAAATCTCTACATTTTTACCAGTGCCCTTTAATCCCAATTAAAATTAATTTTTTCATCATTTTTGATGTTAATAACTCCGTCAGCTGCAGCGAAATCTTTAATCCCAATTAAAATTAATTTTTTCATAATTTTTGATGTTAATAGCTGCGGCAGCCGCACTTGATTCAGTCAAATCTCTACATTTTAACCAGTGCCCTTTAATCCCAATTAAAATTAATGTTTTCATAATTTTTGATGTTAAGAGCTGCGGCAGCCGCACTTGATTCAGTCAAATCTCTATATTTTTACCAGTGCCCTTTAATCCCAATTAAAATTAATTTTTTCATCATTTTTGATGTTAATAACTCCGTCAGCCGCAGCAAAATCTTTAATCTCAATTAAAATTAATTTTTTCATAATTTTTTATGTTAATAGCTGCGGCAACCGCACTTGATTCAGTCAAATCTCTACATTTTAACCAGTGCCCTTTAATCCCAATTAAAATTAATGTTTTCATAATTTTTGATGTTAAGAGCTGCGGCAGCCGCACTTGATTCAGTCAAATCTCTATATTTTTACCAGTGCCCTTTAATCCCAATTAAAATTAATTTTTTCATCATTTTTGATGTTAATAGCTCCGTCAGCCGCAGCAAAATCTTTAATCCCAATTAAAATAAATTTTTTCATAATTTTTGATGTTAATAGCTGCGGCAGCCGCACTTGATTCAGTAAATCTCTACATTTTTACCAGTGCCCTTTAATCCCAATTAAAATAAAAAAATTCCTAATTTTTGATGTTAATAGCTGCGGCAGCCGAACTTGATTCAGTCAAATCTCTACATTTTTACCAGTGCCCTTTAATCCCAATTAAAATTAATTTTTTCATCATTTTTGATGTTAATAGCTCCGTCAGCTTCAGCGAATTCTTTAATCCCAATTAAAAATAATTTTTTCATAATTTTTGATGTTAATAGCTGCGAAAGCCGCACTTGATTCAGTCAAATCTCTACATTTTTACCAGTGCCCTTTAATCCCAATTAAAATAATTTTTTTCATAATTTTTGATGTTAATAGCTGCGGCACCGCACTTGATTCAGTCAAATCTCTACATTTTTACCAGTGCCCTTTAATCTCAATTAAAATTATTTTTTTCGTCATTTTTAATGTTAATAGCTGCGGCAGCCGCACTTGATTCAGTCAAATCTCTACATTTTAACCAGTGCCCTTTAATCCCAATTAAAATTTAACTTTTTCATAATTTTTGATGTTAATAGCTGCGGCAGCCGCACTTGATTCAGTCAAATCTCTACATTTTTACCAGTGCCCTTTAATCCCAATTAAAATAAATTTTTTCATCACTTTTGATGTTAATAGCTCCGTCAGCTGCAGCGAAATCTTTAATCCCAATTAAAATTAATTTTTTCATAATTTTTGATGTTAATAGTGCCCTTTAATCCCAATTTAAATTTTTTTTTTTATAATTTTTGATGTTAATAGCTGCGGCACCGCACTTGATTCAGTCAAATCTCTACATTTTTACCAGTGCCCTTTATTCCCAATAAAATAATTTTTTTTATCATTTTTGATGTTAATAGCTCCGTCAGCCGCAGAAAATTCTTTAATCCCAATTAAAATTAATTTTTTCATAATTTTTTGATGTTAATAGCTGCGGCAGCCGCACTTGATTCAGTCAAATCTCTACATTTTTACCAGTGCCCTTTAATCCCAATTAAAATTAATTTTTTCATCATTTTTAATGTTAATAGCTGCGGCAGCCGAACTTTATTCAGTCAAATCTCTACATTTTTACCAGTGCCCTTTAATCCCAATTAAAATTAGTTTTTTCATAATTTTTGATGTTAATAGCTCCGTCAGCCGCAGCAAAATCTTTAATCCCAATTAAAATCAATTTTTTCATAATTTTTGATGATAATAGCTGCGGCAGCCGCACTTGATTCAGTCACATCTCTACATTTTTACCAGTGCCCTTTAATCCCAATTAAAATTAATTTTTTCATCATTTTTGATGTTAATAGCTGCGGCAGCCGCACTTGATTCAGTCAAATCACTACATTTTTACAAGTGCCCTTTAATCCCAATTAAAATTAATTTTTTCATCATTTTTGATGTTAATAGATGCGGCAACCCCACTTGATTCAGTCACATCTCTACATTTTTACCAGTGCCCTTTAATCCGAATTAAAATTAATTTTTTCATCATTTTTGATGTTAATAGCTGATGCAGCCGAACTTGATTCAGTCAAATCTCTACATTTTTCCCAGTGCCCTTTAATCCCAATTAAAATTAATTTTTTCATAATTTTTGATGTTAATAGCTGCGGCAGCCGCACTTGATTCAGTCAAATCTCTACATTTTTACCAGTGCCCTTTAATCCCAATTAAAATTAATTTTTACATAATTTTTGATGTTAATAGCTGCGGCAGCCGAACTTGATTCAGTCAAATCTCTACATTTTTACCAGTGCCCTTTAATCCCAATTAAAATTAATTTTTTCATCATTTTTGATGTTAATAACTCCGTCAGCTGCAGCGAAATCTTTAATCCCAATTAAAATTAATTTTTTCATAATTTTTGATGTTAATAGCTGCGGCAGCCGCACTTGATTCAGTCAAATCTCTACATTTTAACCAGTGCCCTTTAATCCCAATTAAAATTAATTTTTTCATAATTTTTGATGTTAATAGCTGCGGCAGCCGCACTTGATTCAGTCAAATCTCTACATTTTTACCAGTGCCCTTTAATCCCAATTAAAATTAATTTTTTCATAATTTTTGATGTTAATAGCTCCGTCAGCCGCAGAAAAATCTTTAATCCCAATTAAAATTAATTTATTATAATTTTTGATGTTAATAGACGCGGCAGCCCCACTTGATTCAGTCACATCTCTACATTTTTACCAGTGCCCTTTTATCCCAATTAAAATTAATTTTTTCATATTTTTTTATGTTAATAGCTGCGGCAGCCGCACTTGATTCAGTCAAATCTCTACATTTTTACCAGTGCCCTTTAATCTCAATTAAAATAAATTTTTTCAAAATTTTTTATGTTAATAGCTGCGGCAACCGCACTTGATTCGGTCAAATCTCTACATTTTAACCAGTACTTTTTAATCCCAATTAAAATTAATTTTTTCATAATTTTTGATGTTAATAGCTGCGGCAGCCGCACTTGATTCAGTCAAATCTCTACATTTTTACCAGTGCCCTTTAATCCCAATTAAAATAATTTTTTTCATAATTTTTGAGGTTAATAGCTTCGGCAGCCGCACTTGATTCAGTCAAATCACTACATTTTTACCAGTGCCCTTTAATCCCAATTAAAATTAATTTTTTCATAATTTTTGATGTTAATAGCTGCGGCAGCCGCACTTGATTCAGTCAAATCTGTACATTTTTACCAGTGCCCTTTAATACCAATTAAAATTAATTTTTTCATAATTTTTGATGTTAATAGTTCCGTCAGCCGCAGCAAAATCTATAATCCCAATTAAAATTAATTTTTTCATAATTTTTGATGTTAATAGCTGCGGCAGCCGCACTTGATTCAGTCAAATCTCTACATTTTTACCAGTGCCCTTTAATCCCAATTAAAATAAAATTTTTCATAATTTTTGATGCTAATAGCTGCGGCAGCCGCACTTGATTCAGTCAAATCTCTACATTTTTACCAGTGCCCTTTAATCCCAATTAAAATTAATTTTTTCATAATTTTTGATGTTAATAGCTGCGGCAGCCGAACTTGATTCAGTCAAATCTCTACATTTTTACCAGTGCCCTTTAATCCCAATTAAAATTAATTTTTTCATCATTTTTTATGTTAATAGCTTCGGCAGCCGCACTTGATTCAGTCAAATCACTACATTTTTGCCAGTGCCCTTTAATCCCAATTAAAATAAAAATTTTCATAATTTTTGATGCTAATAGCTGCAGCAGCCGCACTTGATTCAGTCATATCTACCTTTTTACCAGTGCCCTTTAATCTCAATTAAAATTAATTTTTTCATAATTTTTGATGTTAATAGCTGCGGCAGCCGCACTTGATTCAGTCAAATCTCTACATTTTTACCAGTGCCCTTTAATCCCAATTAAAATTAATTTTTACATAATTTTTGATGTTAATAGCTGCGGCAGCCGAACTTGATTCAGTCAAATCTCTACATTTTTACCAGTGCCCTTTAATCCCAATTAAAATTAATTTTTTCATCATTTTTGATGTTAATAACTCCGTCAGCTGCAGCGAAATCTTTAATCCCAATTAAAATTAATTTTTTCATAATTTTTGATGTTAATAGCTGCGGCAGCCGCACTTGATTCAGTCAAATCTCTACATTTTAACCAGTGCCCTTTAATCCCAATTAAAATTAATGTTTTCATAATTTTTGATGTTAATAGCTGCGGCAGCCGCACTTGATTCAGTCAAATCTCTACATTTTTACCAGTGCCCTTTAATCCCAATTAAAATTAATTTTTTCATCATTTTTGATGTTAATAACTCCGTCAGCCGCAGCAAAATCTTTAATCTCAATTAAAATTAATTTTTTCATAATTTTTTATGTTAATAGTTGCGGCAACCGCACTTGATTCGGTCAAATCTCTACATTTTTACCAGTACCCTTTAATCCCAATTAAAATTAATTTTTTCATAATTTTTGATGTTAATAGCTGCGGCAGCCGCACTTGATTCAGTCAAATCTCTACATTTTTCCCAGTGCCCTTTAATCGCAATTAAAATAATTTTTTTCATAATTTTTGAGGTTAATAGCTTCGGCAGCCGCACTTGATTCAGTCAAATCACTACATTTTTACCAGTGCCCTTTAATCCCAATTAAAATTAATTTTTTCATAATTTTTGATGTTAATAGCTGCGGCAGCCGAACTTGATTCAGTCAAATCTCTACATTTTTACCATTGCCCTTTTATCCCAATTAAAATTAATTTTTTCATCATGTTTGATGTTAATAGCTCCGTCAGCCGCAGCAAAATCTTTAATCCCAATTAAAATTAATTTTTTCATAATTTTTGATGTTAATAGCTGCGGCAGCCGCACTTGATTCAGTAAATCTCTACATTTTTACCAGTGCCCTTTAATCCCAATTAAAATAAAAAAATTCCTAATTTTTGATGTTAATAGCTGCGGCAGCCGAACTTGATTCAGTCAAATCTCTACATTTTTACCAGTGCCCTTTAATCCCAATTAAAATTAATTTTTCATCATTTTTGATGTTAATAGCTCCGTCAGCTTCAGCGAAATCTTTAATCCCAATTAAAAATAATTTTTTCATAATTTTTGATGTTAATAGCTGCGACAGCCGCACTTGATTCAGTCAAATCTCTACATTTTTACCAGTGCCCTTTAATCCCAATTAAAATAATTTTTTTCATAATTTTTGATGTTAATAGCTGCGGCACCGCACTTGATTCAGTCAAATCTCTACATTTTTACCAGTGCCCTTTAATCCCAATTAAAATTATTTTTTTCGTCATTTTTAATGTTAATAGCTGCGGCAGCCGCACTTGATTCAGTCAAATCTCTACATTTTAACCAGTGCCCTTTAATCCCAATTAAAATTTAACTTTTTCATAATTTTTGATGTTAATAGCTGCAGCAGCCGCACTTGATTCAGTCAAATCTCTACATTTTTACCAGTGCCCTTTAATCCCAATTAAAATAAATTTTTTCATCACTTTTGTTGTTAATAGCTCCGTCAGCTGCAGCGAAATCTTTAATCCCAATTAAAATTAATTTTTTCATAATTTTTGATGTTAATAGTGCCCTTTAATCCCAATTTAAATATTTTTTTTTATAATTTTTGATGTTAATAGCTGCGGCACCGCACTTGATTCAGTCAAATCTCTACATTTTTACCAGTGCCCTTTATTCCCAATAAAATTAATTTTTTTATCATTTTTGATGTTAATAGCTCCGTCAGCCGCAGAAAATTCTTTAATCCCAATTAAAATTAATTTTTTCATAATTTTTTGATGTTAATAGCTGCGGCAGCCGCACTTGATTCAGTCAAATCTCTACATTTTTACCAGTGCCCTTTAATCCCAATTAAAATTAATTTTTTCATCATTTTTAATGTTAATAGCTGCGGCAGCCGAACTTTATTCAGTCAAATCTCTACATTTTTACCAGTGCCCTTTAATCCCAATTAAAATTAGTTTTTTCATAATTTTTGATGTTAATAGCTCCGTCAGCCGCAGCAAAATCTTTAATCCCAATTAAAATCAATTTTTTCATAATTTTTGATGATAATAGCTGCGGCAGCCGCACTTGATTCAGTCACATCTCTACATTTTTACCAGTGCCCTTTAATCCCAATTAAAATTAATTTTTTCATCATTTTTGATGTTAATAGCTGCGGCAGCCGCACTTGATTCAGTCAAATCACTACATTTTTACAAGTGTCCTTTAATCCCAATTAAAATTAATTTTTTCATCATTTTTGATGTTAATAGATGCGGCAACCCCACTTGATTCAGTCACATCTCTACATTTTTACCAGTGCCCTTTAATCCGAATTAAAATTAATTTTTTCATCATTTTTGATGTTAATAGCTGATGCAGCCGAACTTGATTCAGTCAAATCTCTACATTTTTCCCAGTGCCCTTTAATCCCAATTAAAATTAATTTTTTCATAATTTTTGATGTTAATAGCTGCGGCAGCCGCACTTGATTCAGTCAAATCTCTACATTTTTACCAGTGCCCTTTAATCCCAATTAAAATTAATTTTTACATAATTTTTGATGTTAATAGCTGCGGCAGCCGAACTTGATTCAGTCAAATCTCTACATTTTTACCAGTGCCCTTTAATCCCAATTAAAATTAATTTTTTCATCATTTTTGATGTTAATAACTCCGTCAGCTGCAGCGAAATCTTTAATCCCAATTAAAATTAATTTTTTCATAATTTTTGATGTTAATAGCTGCGGCAGCCGCACTTGATTCAGTCAAATCTCTACATTTTAACCAGTGCCCTTTAATCCCAATTAAAATTAATTTTTTCAAAATTTTTGATGTTAATAGCTGCGGCAGCCGCACTTGATTCAGTCAAATCTCTACATTTTTACCAGTGCCCTTTAATCCCAATTAAAATTAATTTTTTCATCATTTTTGATGTTAATAACTACGTCAGCCGCAGCAAAATCTTTAATCTCAATTAAAATTAATTTTTTCATAATTTTTTATGTTAATAGCTGCGGCAACCGCACTTGATTCGGTCAAATCTCTACATTTTTCCCAGTGCCCTTTAATCCCAATTAAAATAATTTTTTTCATAATTTTTGAGGTTAATAGCTTCGGCAGCCGCACTTGATTCAGTCAAATCACTACATTTTTACCAGTGCCCTTTAATCCCAATTAAAATTAATTTTTTCATCATTTTTGATGTTAATAGATGCGGCAACCCCACTTGATTCAGTCACATCTCTACATTTTTACCAGTGCCCTTTAATCCGAATTAAAATTAATTTTTTCATCATTTTTGATGTTAATAGCTGCGGCAGCCGCACTTGATTCAGTCAAATCACTACATTTTTACAAGTGCCCTTTAATCCCAATTAAAATTAATTTTTTCATCATTTTTGATGTTAATAGATGCGGCAGCCGCACTTGATTCAGTCACATCTCTACATTTTTACCAGTGCCCTTTAATCCGAATTAAAATTAATTTTTTCATCATTTTTGATGTTAATAGCTGATGCAGCCGAACTTGATTCAGTCAAATCTCTACATTTTTACCAGTGCCCTTTAATCCCAAATAAAATAAATTTTTCCATCATTTTTGATGTTAATAGCTCCGTCAGCCGCAGCAAAATCTTTAACCCCAATTAAAATTAATTTTTGATGTTAATAGCTGCGGCAGCCGCACGTGATTCAGTCAAATCTCTACATTTTTTCCAGTGCCCTTTAATCCCAATTAAAATTAATTTTTTCATCATTTTTGATGTTAATAGCTGCGGCAGCCGCACTTGATTCAGTCAAATCACTACATTTTTACAAGTGCCCTTTAATCCCAATTAAAATTAATTTTTTCATCATTTTTGATGTTAATAGATGCGGCAACCCCACTTGATTCAGTCAAATCTCTACATTTTTACCAGTGCCCTTTAATCCCAATTAAAATTAATTTTTTCATTATTTTTAATGTTAATAGCTGCGGCAGCCGAACTTGATTCAGTCAAATCTCTACATTTTTACCAGTGCCCTTTATTCCCAATTAAAATTAATTTTTTCATCATTTTTGATGTTAATAGCTCCGTCAGCCGCAGCAAAATCTTTAATCCCAATTAAAATTAATTTTTTCATAATTTTTTATGTTAATAGCTGCGGCAGCCGAACTTGATTCAGTCAAATCTCTACATTTTTACCAGTGCCCTTTAATCCCAATTAAAATAAAAAAATTCCTAATTTTTGATGTTAATAGCTGCGGCAGCCGAACTTGATTCAGTCAAATCTCTACATTTTTACCAGTGCCCTTTAATCCCAATTAAAATTAATTTTTTCATCATTTTTGATGTTAATAGCTCCGTCAGCTTCAGCGAAATCTTTAATCCCAATTAAAAATAATTTTTTCATAATTTTTGATGTTAATAGCTGCGACAGCCGCACTTGATTCAGTCAAATCTCTACATTTTTACCAGTGCCCTTTAATCCCAATTAAAATATTTTTTTTTATAATTTTTGATGTTAATAGCTGCGGCACCGCACTTGATTCAGTCAAATCTCTACATTTTTACCAGTGCCCTTTAATCCCAATTAAAATAATTTTTTTCATCACTTTTGATGTTAATAGCTCCGTCAGCTGCAGCGAAATCTTTAATCCAAATTAAAATTAATTTTTTCATAATTTTTGATGTTAATAGTGCCCTTTAATCCCAATTTAAATATTTTTTTTCATAATTTTTGATGTTAATAGCTGCGGCACCGCACTTGATTCAGTCAAATCTCTACATTTTTACCAGTGCCCTTTATTCCCAATAAAATTAATTTTTTTATCATTTTTGATGTTAATAGCTCCGTCAGCCGCAGAAAATTCTTTAATCCCAATTAAAATTAATTTTTTCATAATTTTTTGATGTTAATAGCTGCGGCAGCCGCACTTGATTCAGTCAAATCTCTACATTTTTACCAGTGCCCTTTAATCCCAATTAAAATAAAAATTTTTTCATCAGTTTTGATGTCAATAGCTCCGTCAGCTGCAGCGAAATCTTTAATCCCAATTAAAATTAATTTTTTCATAATTTTTGATGTTAATAGTGCCCTTTAATCCCAATTTAAATATTTTTTTTCATAATTTTTGATGTTAATAGCTGCGGCACCGCACTTGATTCAGTCAAATCTCTACATTTTTACCAGTGCCCTTTATTCCCAATAAAATTAATTTTTTTATCATTTTTGATGTTAATAGCTCCGTCAGCCGCAGAAAATTCTTTAATCCCAATTAAAATTAATTTTTTCATAATTTTTTGATGTTAATAGCTGCGGCAGCCGCACTTGATTCAGTCAAATCTCTACATTTTTACCAGTGCCCTTTAATCCCAATTAAAATTAATTTTTTCATCATTTTTGATGTTAATAGCTCCGTCAGCCGCAGCAAAATCTTTAATCCCAATTAAAATCAATTTTTTCTTAATTTTTGATGATAATAGCTGCGGCAGCCGCACTTGATTCAGTCACATCTCTACATTTTTACCAGTGCCCTTTAATCTCTATTAAAATAAAAAAAATCCTAATTTTTGATGTTAATAGCTGCGGCAGCCGCACTTGACTCACTCAAATCTCTACATTTTTACCAGTGCCCTTTAATCCCAATTAAAATAATTTTTTTCCTAATTTTTGATGTTAATAGCTGCGGCAGCCGCACTTGATTCAGTTAAATCTCTACATTTTTACCAGTGCCCTTTAATCCCAATTAAAATTGGTTTTTTCATAATTTTGATGTTAATAGCTCCGTCAGCCGCAGCAAAATCTTTAATCCCAATTAAAATCAATTTTTTCATAATTTTTGATGATAATAGCTGCGGCAGCCGCACTTGATTCAGTAACATCTCTATTTTTACCAGTGCCCTTTAATACCGATTAAAATAGATTTTTTCATCATTTTTGATGTTAATAGCTCCGTCAGCCGCAGCAAAATCTTTAACCCCAATTAAAATTAATTTTTGATGTTAATAGCTGCGGCAGCCGCACTTGATTCAGTCAAATCTCTACATTTTTACCAGTGCCCTTTAATCCCAATTACAATTATTTTTTCATAATTATTGAGGTTAATAGCTGCGGCAGCCGAACTTGATTCAGTCAAATCTCTACATTTTTACCAGTGCCCTTTATTCCCAATTAAAATTAATTTTTTCATCATTTTTGATGTTAATAGCTCCGTCAGCCGCAGCAAAATCTTTAACCCCAATTAAAATTAATTTTTGATGTTAATAGCTGCGGCAGCCGCACTTGATTCAGTCAAATCTCTACATTTTTACCAGTGCCCTCTAATCCCAATTACAATTATTTTTTCATAATTATTGAGGTTAATAGCTGCGGCAGCCGAACTTGATTCAGTCAAATCTCTATATTTTTACCAGTGCCCTTTATTCCCAATTAAAATTAATTTTTTCATAATTTTGAATTTAATAGCTCCGTCAGCCGCAGCAAAATCTTTAATCCCAATTAAAATCAATTTTTTCATAATTTTTGATGATAATAGCTGCGGCAGCCGCACTTGATTCAGTCACATCTCTATTTTTACCAGTGCCCTTTAATCCCAATTAAAATTAATTTTTTCATCATTTTTGATGTTAATAGCTGCGGCAGCCGCACTTGATTCAGTCAAATCTCTCCATTTTTACCAGTGCCCTTTAATCCCAATTAAAATTAATTTTTTCATCATTTTTGATGTTAATAGCTCCGTCAGCCGAGGCAAAATCTTTAACCCCAATTAAAATTAATTTTTGATGTTAATAGCTGCGGCAGCCGCACTTGATTCAGTCAAATCTCTACATTTTTACCAGTGCCCTTTAATCCCAATTACAATTATTTTTTCATAATTATTGAGGTTAATAGCTGCGGCAGCCGAACTTGATTCAGTCAAATCTCTATATTTTTACCAGTGCCCTTTATTCCCAATTAAAATTAATTTTTTCATAATTTTGAATTTAATAGCTCCGTCAGCCGCAGCAAAATCTTTAATCCCAATTAAAATCAATTTTTTCATAATTTTTGATGATAATAGCTGCGGCAGCCGCACTTGATTCAGTCACATCTCTATTTTTACCAGTGCCCTTTAATCCCAATTAAAATTAATTTTTTCATCATTTTTGATGTTAATAGCTGCGGCAGCCGCACTTGATTCAGTCAAATCTCTCCATTTTTACCAGTGCCCTTTAATCCCAATTAAAATTAATTTTTTCATCATTTTTGATGTTAATAGCTCCGTCAGCCGAGGCAAAATCTTTAACCCCAATTAAAATTAATTTTTGATGTTAATAGCTGCGGCAGCCGCACTTGATTCAGTCAAATCTCTACATTTTTACCAGTGCCCTTTAATCCCAATTACAATTATTTTTTCATAATTATTGAGGTTAATAGCTGCGGCAGCCGAACTTGATTCAGTCAAATCTCTATATTTTTACCAGTGCCCTTTATTCCCAATTAAAATTAATTTTTTCATAATTTTGAATTTAATAGCTCCGTCAGCCGCAGCAAAATCTTTAATCCCAATTAAAATCAATTTTTTCATAATTTTTGATGATAATAGCTGCGGCAGCCGCACTTGATTCAGTCACATCTCTATTTTTACCAGTGCCCTTTAATCCCAATTAAAATTAATTTTTTCATCATTTTTGATGTTAATAGCTGCGGCAGCCGCACTTGATTCAGTCAAATCTCTCCATTTTTACCAGTGCCCTTTAATCCCAATTAAAATTAATTTTTTCATCATTTTTGATGTAAATAGCTCCGTCAGCCGAGGCAAAATCTTTAACCCCAATTAAAATTAATTTTTGATGTTAATAGCTGCGGCAGCCGCACTTGATTCAGTCAAATCTCTACATTTTTACCAGTGCCCTTTAATTCCAATTAAAATTAATTTTTTCATAATTTTTGATGTTAATAGCTGCGGCAGCCGCACTTGATTCAGTTAAATCTCTACATTTTTACCAGTGCCCTTTAATCCCAATTAAAATTAATTTTTTCATCATTTTTAATGTTAATAGCTGCGGCAGCCGAACGTGATTCAGTCAAATCTCTACATTTTTACCAGTGCCCTTTAATCCCAATTAAAATTAATTTTTTCATCATTTTTGATGTTAATAGCTCCGTCAGCCGCAGCAAAATCTTTAATCCCAATTAAAATTAATTTTTTATAATTTTTGATGTTAATAGATGCGGCAGCCCCAATTGATTCAGTCACATCTCTACATTTTTTCCAGTGCCCTTTTATCCCAATTAAAATTAATTTTTCCATCATTTTTTATGTTAATAGCTGCGGCAGCCGAACTTGATTCAGTCACATCTCTACAATTTTACCAGTGCCCTTTATTCCCAATTAAAATTAATTTTTTCATAATTTTGATGTTAATAGCTCCGTCAGCCGCAGCAAAATCTTTAATCCCAATTAAAATCAATTTTTTCATAATTTTTGATGATAATAGCTGCGGCAGTCGCACTTGATTCAGTCACATCTCTATTTTTACCAGTGCCCTTTAATACCAATTAAAATTAATTTTTTCATCATTTTTGATGTTAATAGCTGCGGCAGCCGAACTTGATTCAGTCAAATCTCTACAATTTTACCAGTGCCCTTTAATTCCAATTAAAATTAATTTTTTCATAATTTTTGATGTTAATAGCTGCGGCAGCCGAACTTGATTCAGTCAAATCTCTACAATTTTTACCAGTGCCCTTTAATCCCAAATAAAATTAATTTTTCCATCATTTTTGATGTTAATAGCTGCGGCAGCCGAACTTGATTCAGTCAAATCTCTACAATTTTACCAGTGCCCTTTATTCCCAATTAAAATTAATTTTTTCATCATTTTTGATGTTAATAGCTCCGTCAGCCGCAGCAAAATCTTTAATCCCAATTAAAATTAATTTTTGATGTTAATAGCTGCGGCAGCCGCACTTGATTCATTCAAATCTCTACATTTTTACCAGTGCCCTTTAATCCCAATTAAAATTATTTTTTCATAATTATTGAGGTTAATAGCTGCGGCAGCCGCACTTGATTCAGTAAAATCTCTACATTTTTACCAGTGCCCTTTAATCCCAATTAAAAATAATTTTTTCATCATTTTTAATGTTAATAGCTGCGGCAGCCGAACTTGATTCAGTCAAATCTCTACATTTTTACCAGTGCTATTTATTCCCAATTAAAATTAATTTTTTCATCATTTTTGATGTTAATAGCTCCGTCAGCCGCAGCAAAATCTTTAATCCCAATTAAAATTAATTTATTATAATTTTTGATGTTAATAGACGCGGCAGCCCCACTTGATTCAGTCACATCTCTACATTTTTACCAGTGCCCTTTTATCCCAATTAAAATTAATTTTTCCATCATTTTTCATGTTAATAGCTGCGGCAGCCGAACTTGATTCAGTCAAATCTCTACAATTTTACCAGTGCCCTTTATTCCCAATTAAAATTAATTTTTTCATAATTTTTGATGTTAATAGATGCGGCAGCCCCACTTGATTCAGTCACATCTCTTCGTTTTTACCAGTGCCCTTTAATCCGAATTAAAATTAATTTTTTCATCATTTTTGATGTTAATAGCTCCGTCAGCCGCAGCAAAATCTTTAATCCCAATTAAAATTAATTTTTGATGTTAATAGCTGCGGCAACCGCACTTGATTCATTCAAATCTCTACATTTTTACCAGTGCCCTTTAATCCCAATTAAAATTATTTTTTTCATAATTATTGAGGTTAATAGCTGCGGCAGCCGCACTTGATTCAGTAAAATCTCTACATTTTTACCAGTGCCCTTTAATCCCAATTAAAAATAATTTTTTCATCATTTTTAATGTTAATAGCTGCGGCAGCCGAACTTGATTCAGTCAAATCTCTACATTTTTACCAGTGTCCTTTATTCCCAATTAAAATTAATTTTTTCATCATTTTTGATGTTAATAGCTCCGTCAGCCGCAGCAAAATCTTTAATCCCAATTAAAATCAATTTTTTCATAATTTTTGATGATAATAGCTGCGGCAGCCGCACTTGATTCAGTAACATCTCTATTTTTACCAGTGCCCTTTAATACCGATTAAAATTGATTTTTTCATCATTTTTGATGTTAATAGCTCCGTCAGCCGCAGCAAAATCTTTAACCCCAATTAAAATTAATTTTTGATGTTAATAGCTGCGGCAGCCGCACTTGATTCAGTCAAATCTCTACATTTTTACCAGTGCCCTTTAATCCCAATTACAATTATTTTTTCATAATTATTGAGGTTAATAGCTGCGGCAGCCGAACTTGATTCAGTTAAATCTCTACATTTTTACCAGTGCCCTTTAATCCCAATTAAAATTAATTTTTTCATCATTTTTGATGTTAATAGCTCCGTCAGCCGAGGCAAAATCTTTAACCCCAATTAAAATTAATTTTTGATGTTAATAGCTGCGGCAGCCGCACTTGATTCAGTCAAATCTCTACATTTTTACCAGTGCCCTTTAATCCCAATTAAAATTATTTTTTTCATAATTATTGAGGTTAATAGCTGCGGCAGCCGCACTTGATTCAGTAAAATCTCTACATTTTTACCAGTGCCCTTTAATCCCAATTAAAATTAATTTTTTCATCATTTTTGATGTTAATAGCTCCGTCAGCCGCAGCAAAATCTTTAATCCCAATTAAAATTAATTTTTTATAATTTTTGATGTTAATAGATGCGGCAGCCCCAATTGATTCAGTCACATCTCTACATTTTTTCCAGTGCCCTTTTATCCCAATTAAAATTAATTTTTTCATCATTTTTGATGTTAATAGCTCCGTCAGCCGCAGCAAAATCTTTAATCCCAATTAAAATTAATTTTTTCATCATTTTTGATGTTAATAGCTCCGTCAGCCGCAGCAAAATCTTTAATCCCAATTAAAATTAATTTTTGATGTTAATAGATGCGGCAGCCCCACTTGATTCAGTCACATCTCTACATTTTTACCAGTGCCCTTTTATCCCAATTAAAATTAATTTTTTCATCATTTTTGATGTTAATAGCTCCGTCAGCCGCAGCAAAATCTTTAATCCCAATTAAAATCAATTTTTTCATAATTTTTGATATTAATAGCTGCGGCAGCCGCACTTAATTCAGACAAATCTCTACAATTTTACCAGTGCCCTTTATTCCCAATTAAATTTATTTTTTTCATCATTTTTGATGTTAATAGCTCCGTCAGCCGAACTTGATTCAGTCAAATCTCTACAATTTTACCAGTGCCCTTTATTCCCAATTAAAATTAATTTTTTCATCATTTTTGATGTTAATAGCTCCGTCAGCCGCAGCAAAATCTTTAATCCCAATTAAAATTAATTTTTTCATCATTTTTTATGTTAATAGCTGCGGCAGCCGAACTTGATTCAGTCACATCTCTACAATTTTACCAGTGCCCTTTATTCCCAATTAAAATTAATTTTTTCATAATTTTGATGTTAATAGCTCCGTCAGCCGCAGCAAAATCTTTAATCCCAATTAAAATCAATTTTTTCATAATTTTTGATGATAATAGCTGCGGCAGTCGCACTTGATTCAGTCACATCTCTATTTTTACCAGTGCCCTTTAATACCAATTAAAATTAATTTTTTCATCATTTTTGATGTTAATAGCTGCGGCAGCCGAACTTGATTCAGTCAAATCTCTACAATTTTACCAGTGCCCTTTAATTCCAATTAAAATTAATTTTTTCATAATTTTTGATGTTAATAGCTGCGGCAGCCGAACTTGATTCAGTCAAATCTCTACAATTTTTACCAGTGCCCTTTAATCCCAAATAAAATTAATTTTTCCATCATTTTTGATGTTAATAGCTGCGGCAGCCGAACTTGATTCAGTCAAATCTCTACAATTTTACCAGTGCCCTTTATTCCCAATTAAAATTAATTTTTTCATCATTTTTGATGTTAATAGCTCCGTCAGCCGCAGCAAAATCTTTAATCCCAATTAAAATTAATTTTTGATGTTAATAGCTGCGGCAGCCGCACTTGATTCATTCAAATCTCTACATTTTTACCAGTGCCCTTTAATCCCAATTAAAATTATTTTTTCATAATTATTGAGGTTAATAGCTGCGGCAGCCGCACTTGATTCAGTAAAATCTCTACATTTTTACCAGTGCCCTTTAATCCCAATTAAAAATAATTTTTTCATCATTTTTAATGTTAATAGCTGCGGCAGCCGAACTTGATTCAGTCAAATCTCTACATTTTTACCAGTGCTATTTATTCCCAATTAAAATTAATTTTTTCATCATTTTTGATGTTAATAGCTCCGTCAGCCGCAGCAAAATCTTTAATCCCAATTAAAATTAATTTATTATAATTTTTGATGTTAATAGACGCGGCAGCCCCACTTGATTCAGTCACATCTCTACATTTTTACCAGTGCCCTTTTATCCCAATTAAAATTAATTTTTCCATCATTTTTCATGTTAATAGCTGCGGCAGCCGAACTTGATTCAGTCAAATCTCTACAATTTTACCAGTGCCCTTTATTCCCAATTAAAATTAATTTTTTCATAATTTTTGATGTTAATAGATGCGGCAGCCCCACTTGATTCAGTCACATCTCTTCGTTTTTACCAGTGCCCTTTAATCCGAATTAAAATTAATTTTTTCATCATTTTTGATGTTAATAGCTCCGTCAGCCGCAGCAAAATCTTTAATCCCAATTAAAATTAATTTTTTCATAATTTTTGATGTTAATAGCTGCGGCAGCCGAACTTGATTCAGTCAAATCTCTACAATTTTTACCAGTGCCCTTTAATCCCAAATAAAATTAATTTTTCCATCATTTTTGATGTTAATAGCTGCGGCAGCCGAACTTGATTCAGTCAAATCTTTACAATTTTACCAGTGCCCTTTATTCCCAATTAAAATAAATTTTTTCATCATTTTTGATGTTAATAGCTCCGTCAGCCGCAGCAAAATCTTTAATCCCAATTAAAATTAATTTTTGATGTTAATAGCTGCGGCAGCCGCACTTGATTCATTCAAATCTCTACATTTTTACCAGTGCCCTTTAATCCCAATTAAAATTATTTTTTCATAATTATTGAGGTTAATAGCTGCGGCAGCCGCACTTGATTCAGTAAAATCTCTACATTTTTACCAGTGCCCTTTAATCCCAATTAAAAATAATTTTTTCATCATTTTTAATGTTAATAGCTGCGGCAGCCGAACTTGATTCAGTCAAATCTCTACATTTTTACCAGTGCTATTTATTCCCAATTAAAATTAATTTTTTCATCATTTTTGATGTTAATAGCTCCGTCAGCCGCAGCAAAATCTTTAATCCCAATTAAAATTAATTTATTATAATTTTTGATGTTAATAGACGCGGCAGCCCCACTTGATTCAGTCACATCTCTACATTTTTACCAGTGCCCTTTTATCCCAATTAAAATTAATTTTTCCATCATTTTTCATGTTAATAGCTGCGGCAGCCGAACTTGATTCAGTCAAATCTCTACAATTTTACCAGTGCCCTTTATTCCCAATTAAAATTAATTTTTTCATAATTTTTGATGTTAATAGATGCGGCAGCCCCACTTGATTCAGTCACATCTCTTCGTTTTTACCAGTGCCCTTTAATCCGAATTAAAATTAATTTTTTCATCATTTTTGATGTTAATAGCTCCGTCAGCCGCAGCAAAATCTTTAATCCCAATTAAAATTAATTTTTGATGTTAATAGCTGCGGCAACCGCACTTGATTCATTCAAATCTCTACATTTTTACCAGTGCCCTTTAATCCCAATTAAAATTATTTTTTTCATAATTATTGAGGTTAATAGCTGCGGCAGCCGCACTTGATTCAGTAAAATCTCTACATTTTTACCAGTGCCCTTTAATCCCAATTAAAAATAATTTTTTCATCATTTTTAATGTTAATAGCTGCGGCAGCCGAACTTGATTCAGTCAAATCTCTACATTTTTACCAGTGTCCTTTATTCCCAATTAAAATTAATTTTTTCATCATTTTTGATGTTAATAGCTCCGTCAGCCGCAGCAAAATCTTTAATCCCAATTAAAATTAATTTATTATAATTTTTGATGTTAATAGACGCGGCAGCCCCACTTGATTCAGTCACATCTCTACATTTTTACCAGTGCCCTTTTATCCCAATTAAAATTGATTTTTCCATCATTTTTGATGTTAATAGCTGCGGCAGCCGAACTTGATTCAGTCAAATCTCTACAATTTTACCAGTGCCCTTTATTCCCAATTAAAATTAATTTTTTCATAATTTTTGATGTTAATAGATGCGGCAGCCCCACTTGATTCAGTCACATCTCTTCGTTTTTACCAGTGCCCTTTAATCCGAATTAAAATTAATTTTTTCATCATTTTTGATGTTAATAGCTGCGGCAGCCGCAGCAAAATCTTTAATCCCAATTAAAATAAATTTTTGGTGTTAATAGCTGCGGCAGCCGCACTTGATTCAGTCAAATCTCTACAATTTTACCAGTGCCCTTTATTCCCAATTAAAATTAATTTTTTCATAATTTTTGATGTTAATAGATGCGGCAGCCCCACTTGATTCAGTCACATCTCTTCGTTTTTACCAGTGCCCTTTAATCCGAATTAAAATTAATTTTTTCATCATTTTTGATGTTAATAGCTCCGTCAGCCGCAGCAAAATCTTTAACCCCAATTAAAATTAATTTTTGATGTTAATAGCTGCGGCAGCCGCACTTGATTCAGTCAAATCTCTACATTTTTACCAGTGCCCTTTAATCCCAATTACAATTATTTTTTCATAATTATTGAGGTTAATAGCTGCGGCAACCGCACTTGATTCAGTCAAATCTCTACATTTTTACCAGTGCCCTTTAATCCCAATTAAAATTAATTTTTTCATTATTTTTAATGTTAATAGCTGCGGCAGCCGAACTTGATTCAGTCAAATCTCTACATTTTTACCAGTGCCCTTTATTCCCAATTAAAATTAATTTTTTCATCATTTTTGATGTTAATAGCTCCGCCAGCCGCAGCAAAATCTTTAATCCCAATTAAAATTAATTTTTGATGTTAATAGCTGCGGCAGCCGCACTTGATTCATTCAAATCTCTACAGTTTTTACCAGTGCCCTTTAATCCCAAATAAAATTAATTTTTCCATCATTTTTGATGTTAATAGCTGCGGCAGCCGAACTTGATTCAGTCAAATCTCTACAATTTTACCAGTGCCCTTTATTCCCAATTAAAATTAATTTTTTCATAATTTTTGATGTTAATAGATGCGGCAGCCCCACTTGATTCAGTCACATCTCTTCGTTTTTACCAGTGCCCTTTAATCCGAATTAAAATTAATTTTTTCATCATTTTTGATGTTAATAGCTCCGTCAGCCGCAGCAAAATCTTTAATCCCATTTAAAATTAATTTTTGATGTTAATAGCTGCGGCAACCGCACTTGATTCATTCAAATCTCTACATTTTTACCAGTGCCCTTTAATCCCAATTAAAATTATTTTTTTTCATAATTATTGAGGTTAATAGCTGCGGCAGCCGCACTTGATTCAGTAAAATCTCTACATTTTTACCAGTGCCCTTTAATCCCAATTAAAAATAATTTTTTCATCATTTTTAATGTTAATAGCTGCGGCAGCCGAACTTGATTCAGTCAAATCTCTACATTTTTACCAGTGTCCTTTATTCCCAATTAAAATTAATTTTTTCATCATTTTTGATGTTAATAGCTCCGTCAGCCGCAGCAAAATCTTTAATCCCAATTAAAATTAATTTATTATAATTTTTGATGTTAATAGACGCGGCAGCCCCACTTGATTCAGTCACATCTCTACATTTTTACCAGTGCCCTTTTATCCCAATTAAAATTGATTTTTCCATCATTTTTGATGTTAATAGCTGCGGCAGCCGAACTTGATTCAGTCAAATCTCTACAATTTTACCAGTGCCCTTTATTCCCAATTAAAATTAATTTTTTCATAATTTTTGATGTTAATAGATGCGGCAGCCCCACTTGATTCAGTCACATCTCTTCGTTTTTACCAGTGCCCTTTAATCCGAATTAAAATTAATTTTTCATCATTTTTGATGTTAATAGCTGCGGCAGCCGCAGCAAAATCTTTAATCCCAATTAAAATAAATTTTTGGTGTTAATAGCTGCGGCAGCCGCACTTGATTCAGTCAAATCTCTACAATTTTACCAGTGCCCTTTATTCCCAATTAAAATTATTTTTTTCATAATTATTGAGGTTAATAGCTGCGGCAGCCGCACTTGATTCAGTAAAATCTCTACATTTTTACCAGTGCCCTTTAATCCCAATTAAAAATAATTTTTTCATCATTTTTAATGTTAATAGCTGCGGCAGCCGAACTTGATTCAGTCAAATCTCTACATTTTTACCAGTGCCCTTTATTCCCAATTAAAATTAATTTTTTCATCATTTTTGATGTTAATAGCTCCGTCAGCCGCAGCAAAATCTTTAATCCCAATTAAAATTAATTTATTATAATTTTTGATGTTAATAGACGCGGCAGCCCCACTTGATTCAGTCACATCTCTACATTTTTACCAGTGCCCTTTTATCCCAATTAAAATTGATTTTTCCATCATTTTTGATGTTAATAGCTGCGGCAGCCGAACTTGATTCAGTCAAATCTCTACAATTTTAATAGCTGCGGCAGCCGCAGCAAAATCTTTAATCCCAATTAAAATTAATTTTTGGTGTTAATAGCTGCGGCAGCCGCACTTGATTCAGTCAAATCTCTACAATTTTACCAGTGCCCTTTATTCCCAATTAAAATTAATTTTTTCATAATTTTTGATGTTAATAGATGCGGCAGCCCCACTTGATTCAGTCACATCTCTTCGTTTTTACCAGTGCCCTTTAATCCGAATTAAAATTAATTTTTTCATCATTTTTGATGTTAATAGCTCCGTCAGCCGCAGCAAAATCTTTAATCCCAATTAAAATTAATTTTTGGTGTTAATAGCTGCGGCAGCCGCACTTGATTCAGTCAAATCTCTACAATTTTACCAGTGCCCTTTATTCCCAATTAAAATTAATTTTTTCATAATTTTTGATGTTAATAGATGCGGCAGCCCCACTTGATTCAGTCACATCTCTTCGTTTTTACCAGTGCCCTTTAATCCGAATTAAAATTAATTTTTTCATCATTTTTGATGTTAATAGCTCCGTCAGCCGCAGCAAAATCTTTAATCCAAATTAAAATTAATTTTTGATGTTAATAGCTGCGGCAGCCGCACTTGATTCAGTCAAATCTCTACATTTTTACCAGGGCCCTTTAATTCCAATTAAAATTAATTTTTTCATAATTTTTGATGTTAATAGCTGCGGCAGCCGCACTTGATTCAGTTAAATCTCTACATTTTACCAGTGCCCTTTAATCCCAATTAAAATTAATTTTTTCATCATTTTTAATGTTAATAGCTGCGGCAGCCGAACTTTATTCAGTCAAATCTCTACATTTTTACCAGTGCCCTTTATTCCCAATTAAAATTAATTTTTTCATCATTTTTGATGTTAATAGCTCCGTCAGCCGCAGCAAAATCTTTAATCCCAATTAAAATTAATGTTAATAGCTGCGGCAGCCGCACTTGATTCAGTAAAATCTCTACATTTTTACCAGTGCCCTTTAATCTCTATTAAAATAAAAAAATCCTAATTTTTGATGTTAATAGCTGCGGCAGCCGTACTTGACTCACTCAAATCTCTACATTTTTACCAGTGCCCTTTAATCCCAATTAAAATTAATTTTTTCCTAATTTTTGACGTTAATAGCTGCGGCAGCCGCACTTGATTCAGGTAAATCTCTACATTTTTACCAGTACCCTTTAATCCCAATTAAAATTAATGTTTTCATAATTTTTGATGTTAATAGATGCGGCAGCCCCACTTGATTCAGTCACATCTCTTCTTTTTTACCAGTGCCCTTTCATCCGAATTAAAATAAATTTTTTCATCATTTTTGATGTTAATAGCTGCGGCAGCCGAACTTGATTCAGTCAAATCTCTACAATTTATTAGTGCCCTTTATTCCCAATAAAAATTAATTTTTTCATCATTTTTGATATTAATAAATCCGTCAGCCGCACTTGATTCAGTCAAATCTCTACAATTTTACCAGCGCCCTTTATTCCCAATTAAAATTAATTTTTTCATCATTTTTGATGTTAATAGCTCCGTCAGCCGCAGCAAAATCTTTAATCCCAATTAAAATTAATTTTTTATAATTTTTGATGTTAATAGATGCGGCAGCCCCAATTGATTTAGTCACATCTCTACATTTTTTCCAGTGCCCTTTTATCCCAATTAAAATAAATTTTTCCATCATTTTTGATGTTAATAGCTGCGGCAGCCGAACTTGATTCAGTCAAATCTCTACAATTTTACCAGTGCCCTTTAATTCCAATTAAAATTAATTTTTTCATAATTTTTGATGTTAATAGCTGCGGCAGCCGAACTTGATTCAGTCAAATCTCTACAATTTTTACCAGTGCCCTTTAATCCCAAATAAAATTAATTTTTCCATCATTTTTGATGTTAATAGCTGCGGCAGCCGAACTTGATTCAGTCAAATCTCTACAATTTTACCAGTGCCCTTTATTCCCAATTAAAATTAATTTTTTCATCATTTTTGATGTTAATAGCTCCGTCAGCCGCAGCAAAATCTTTAATCCCAATTAAAATTAATTTTTGATGTTAATAGCTGCGGCAGCCGCACTTGATTCATTCAAATCTCTACATTTTTACCAGTGCCCTTTAATCCCAATTAAAATTATTTTTTCATAATTATTGAGGTTAATAGCTGCGGCAGCCGCACTTGATTCAGTAAAATCTCTACATTTTTACCAGTGCCCTTTAATCCCAATTAAAAATAATTTTTTCATCATTTTTAATGTTAATAGCTGCGGCAGCCGAACTTGATTCAGTCAAATCTCTACATTTTTACCAGTGCTATTTATTCCCAATTAAAATTAATTTTTTCATCATTTTTGATGTTAATAGCTCCGTCAGCCGCAGCAAAATCTTTAATCCCAATTAAAATTAATTTATTATAATTTTTGATGTTAATAGACGCGGCAGCCCCACTTGATTCAGTCACATCTCTACATTTTTACCAGTGCCCTTTTATCCCAATTAAAATTGATTTTTCCATCATTTTTGATGTTAATAGCTGCGGCAGCCGAACTTGATTCAGTCAAATCTCTACAATTTTACCAGTGCCCTTTATTCCCAATTAAAATTAATTTTTTCATAATTTTTGATGTTAATAGATGCGGCAGCCCCACTTGATTCAGTCACATCTCTTCGTTTTTACCAGTGCCCTTTAATCCGAATTAAAATTAATTTTTCATCATTTTTGATGTTAATAGCTGCGGCAGCCGCAGCAAAATCTTTAATCCCAATTAAAATAAATTTTTGGTGTTAATAGCTGCGGCAGCCGCACTTGATTCAGTCAAATCTCTACAATTTTACCAGTGCCCTTTATTCCCAATTAAAATTAATTTTTTCATAATTTTTGATGTTAATAGATGCGGCAGCCCCACTTGATTCAGTCACATCTCTTCGTTTTTACCAGTGCCCTTTAATCCGAATTAAAATTAATTTTTTCATCATTTTTGATGTTAATAGCTCCGTCAGCCGCAGCAAAATCTTTAATCCCAATTAAAATTAATTTTTGATGTTAATAGCTGCGGCAGCCGCACTTGATTCAGTCAAATCTCTACATTTTTACCGGTGCCCTTAATCCCAATTAAAATTAATTTTTTCATAATTTTTGATGTTAATAGATGCGGCAGCCCCACTTGACTCAGTCACATCTCTTCGTTTTTACGAGTGCCCTTTCATCCGAATTAAAATTAATTTTTTCATCATTTTTTGATGTTAATAGCTGCGGCAGCCGAACTTGATTCAGTCAAATCTCTACAATTTTACCAGTGCCCTTTATTCCCAATTAAAACTAATTTTTTCATCATTTTTGATGTTAATAGCTCCGTCAGCCGCAGCAAAATCTTTAATCCCAATTAAAATTAATTTTTTATAATTTTTGATGTTAATAGATGCGGCAGCCCCAATTGATTTAGTCACATCTCTACATTTTTTCCAGTGCCCTTTTATCCCAATTAAAATTAATTTTTCCATCATTTTTGATGTTAATAGCTGCGGCACCCGAACTTGATTCAGTCAAATCTCTACAATTTTACCAGTGCCCTTTATTTCCAATTAAAATTAATTTTTTATAATTTTTGATGTTAATAGCTGCGGCAGCCGCACTTGATTCAGTCAAATCTCTACATTTTTACCAGTGCCCTTTAATTCCAATTAAAATTAATTTTTTCATAATTTTTGATGTTAATAGCTGCGGCAGCCGCACTTGATTCAATTAAATCTCTACATTTTACCAGTGCCCTTTAATCCCAATTAAAATTAATTTTTTCATCATTTTTAATGTTAATAGCTGCGGCAGCCGAACTTTATTCAGTCAAATCTCTACATTTTTACCAGTGCCCTTTATTCCCAATTAAAATTAATTTTTTCATCATTTTTGATGTTAATAGCTCCGTCAGCCGCAGCAAAATCTTTAATCCCAATTAAAATTAATGTTAATAGCTGCGGCAGCCGCACTTGATTCAGTAAAATCTCTACATTTTTACCAGTGCCCTTTAATCTCTATTAAAATAAAAAAATCCTAATTTTTGATGTTAATAGCTGCGGCAGCCGTACTTGACTCACTCAAATCTCTACATTTTTACCAGTGCCCTTTAATCCCAATTAAAATTAATTTTTCCATCATTTTTGATGTTAATAGCTGCGGCAGCCGAACTTGATTCAGTCAAATCTCTACATTTTTACCAGTACCCTTTAATCCCAATTAAAATTAATGTTTTCATAATTTTTGATGTTAATAGATGCGGCAGCCCCACTTGATTCAGTCACATCTCTTCGTTTTTACCAGTGCCCTTTCATCCGAATTAAAATAAATTTTTTCATCATTTTTGATGTTAATAGCTGCGGCAGCCGAACTTGATTCAGTCAAATCTCTACAATTTTACCAGTGCCCTTTATTCCCAATAAAAATTAATTTTTTCATCATTTTTGATATTAATAGCTCCGTCAGCCGCACTTGAGTCAGTCAAATCTCTACAATTTTACCAGTGCCCTTTATTCCCAATTAAAATTAATTTTTTCATCATTTTTGATGTTAATAGCTCCGTCAGCCGCAGCAAAATCTTTAATCCCAATTAAAATTAATTTTTTATAATTTTTGATGTTAATAGATGCGGCAGCCCCAATTGATTTAGTCACATCTCTACATTTTTTCCAGTGCCCTTTTATCCCAATTAAAATTAATTTTTCCATCATTTTTGATGTTAATAGCTGCGGCAGCCGAACTTGATTCAGTCAAATCTCTACAATTTTACCAGTGCCCTTTAATTCCATATAAAATTAATTTTTTCATAATTTTTGATGTTAATAGCTGCGGCAGCCGAACTTGATTCAGTCAAATCTCTACAATTTTTACCAGTGCCCTTTAATCCCAAATAAAATTAATTTTTCCATCATTTTTGATGTTAATAGCTGCGGCAGCCGAACTTGATTCAGTCAAATCTCTACAATTTTACCAGTGCCCTTTATTCCCAATTAAAATTAATTTTTTCATCATTTTTGATGTTAATAGCTCCGTCAGCCGCAGCAAAATCTTTAATCCCAATTAAAATTAATTTATTATAATTTTTGATGTTAATAGACGCGGCAGCCCCACTTGATTCAGTCACATCTCTACATTTTTACCAGTGCCCTTTAATCCCAATTAAAATTAATTTTTTCATAATTTTTGATGTTAATAGCTGCGGCAGCCGAACTTGATTCAGTCAAATCTCTATAATTTTTACCAGTGCCCTTTAATCCCAAATAAAAATAATTTTTTCATCATTTTTAATGTTAATAGCTGCGGCAGCCGAACTTGATTCAGTCAAATCTCTACATTTTTACCAGTGCTATTTATTCCCAATTAAAATTAATTTTTTCATCATTTTTGATGTTAATAGCTCCGTCAGCCGCAGCAAAATCTTTAATCCCAATTAAAATTAATTTATTATAATTTTTGATGTTAATAGACGCGGCAGCCCCACTTGATTCAGTCACATCTCTACATTTTTACCAGTGCCCTTTTATCCCAATTAAAATTAATTTTTCCATCATTTTTGATGTTAATAGCTGCGGCAGCCGAACTTTATTCAGTCAAATCTCTACAATTTTACCAGTGCCCTTTATTCCCAATTAAAATTAATTTTTTCTTAATTTTTGATGTTAATAGATGCGGCAGCCCCACCTGATTCAGTCACATCTCTTCGTTTTTACCAGTGCCCTTTAATTCGAACTAAAATTAAGTTTTTCATCATTTTTTATGTTAATAGCTCCGTCAGCCGCAGCAAAATCTTTAATCCCAATTAAAATTAATTTTTGATGTTAATAGCTGCGGCAGCCGCACTTGATTCATTCAAATCTCTACATTTTTACGAGTGCCCTTTAATCCCAATTAAAATTATTTTTTTCATAATTATTGAGGTTAATAGCTGCGGCAGCCGCACTTGATTCGGTAAAATCTCTACATTTTTACCAGTGCCCTTTAATCCCAATTAAAAATATTTTTTTCATCATTTTTAATGTTAATAGCTGCGGCAGCCGAACTTGATTCAGTCAAATCTCTACATTTTTACCAGTGCCCTTTATTCCCAATTAAAATTAATTTTTTCATCATTTTTGATGTTAATAGCTCCGTCAGCCGCAGCAAAATCTTTAATCCCAATTAAAATTAATTTTTGATGTTAATAGCTGCGGCAGCCGCACTTGATTCAGTCAAATCTCTACATTTTTACCGGTGCCCTTAAATCCCAATTAAAATTAATTTTTTCATAATTTTTGATGTTAATAGATGCGGCAGCCCCACTTGATTCAGTCACATCTCTTCGTTTTTACGAGTGCCCTTTCATCCGAATTAAAATTAATTTTTTCATCATTTTTGATGTTAATAGCTGCGGCAGCCGAACTTGATTCAGTCAAATCTCTACAATTTTACCAGTGCCCTTTATTCCCAATTAAAATTAATTTTTTCATCATTTTTGATGTTAATAGCTGCGGCAGCCGAACTTGATTCAGTCAAATCTCTACAATTTTACCAGTGTCCTTTATTCCCAATTAAAATTAATTTTTTCATCATTTTTGATGTTAATAGCTCCGTCAGCCGCAGCAAAATCTTTAATCCCAATTAAAATTAATTTATTATAATTTTTGATGTTAATAGACGCGGCAGCCCCACTTGATTCAGTCACATCTCTACATTTTTACCAGTGCCCTTTTATCCCAATTAAAATTGATTTTTCCATCATTTTTGATGTTAATAGCTGCGGCAGCCGAACTTGATTCAGTCAAATCTCTACAATTTTACCAGTGCCCTTTATTCCCAATTAAAATTAATTTTTTCATAATTTTTGATGTTAATAGATGCGGCAGCCCCACTTGATTCAGTCACATCTCTACATTTTTACCAGTGCCCTTTAATCCCAATTAAAATTAATTTTTTCATAATTTTTGATGTTAATAGCTGCGGCAGCCGAACTTGATTCAGTCAAATCTCTATAATTTTTACCAGTGCCCTTTAATCCCAAATAAAAATAATTTTTTCATCATTTTTAATGTTAATAGCTGCGGCAGCCGAACTTGATTCAGTCAAATCTCTACATTTTTACCAGTGCTATTTATTCCCAATTAAAATTAATTTTTTCATCATTTTTGATGTTAATAGCTCCGTCAGCCGCAGCAAAATCTTTAATCCCAATTAAAATTAATTTATTATAATTTTTGATGTTAATAGACGCGGCAGCCCCACTTGATTCAGTCACATCTCTAAATTTTTACCAGTGCCCTTTTATCCCAATTAAAATTAATTTTTCCATCATTTTTGATGTTAATAGCTGCGGCAGCCGAACTTTATTCAGTCAAATCTCTACAATTTTACCAGTGCCCTTTATTCCCAATTAAAATTAATTTTTTCTTAATTTTTGATGTTAATAGATGCGGCAGCCCCACCTGATTCAGTCACATCTCTTCGTTTTTACCAGTGCCCTTTAATTCGAACTAAAATTAAGTTTTTCATCATTTTTGATGTTAATAGCTCCGTCAGCCGCAGCAAAATCTTTAATCCCAATTAAAATTAATTTTTGATGTTAATAGCTGCGGCAGCCGCACTTGATTCATTCAAATCTCTACATTTTTACGAGTGCCCTTTAATCCCAATTAAAATTATTTTTTTCATAATTATTGAGGTTAATAGCTGCGGCAGCCGCACTTGATTCGGTAAAATCTCTACATTTTTACCAGTGCCCTTTAATCCCAATTAAAAATATTTTTTTCATCATTTTTAATGTTAATAGCTGCGGCAGCCGAACTTGATTCAGTCAAATCTCTACATTTTTACCAGTGCCCTTTATTCCCAATTAAAATTAATTTTTTCATCATTTTTGATGTTAATAGCTCCGTCAGCCGCAGCAAAATCTTTAATCCCAATTAAAATTAATTTTTGATGTTAATAGCTGCGGCAGCCGCACTTGATTCAGTCAAATCTCTACATTTTTACCGGTGCCCTTAAATCCCAATTAAAATTAATTTTTTCATAATTTTTGATGTTAATAGATGCGGCAGCCCCACTTGATTCAGTCACATCTCTTCGTTTTTACGAGTGCCCTTTCATCCGAATTAAAATTAATTTTTTCATCATTTTTGATGTTAATAGCTGCGGCAGCCGAACTTGATTCAGTCAAATCTCTACAATTTTACCAGTGCCCTTTATTCCCAATTAAAATTAATTTTTTCATCATTTTTGATGTTAATAGCTGCGGCAGCCGAACTTGATTCAGTCAAATCTCTACAATTTTACCAGTACCCTTTAATCCCAATTAAAATTAATGTTTTCATAATTTTTGATGTTAATAGATGCGGCAGCCCCACTTGATTCAGTCACATCTCTTCGTTTTTACCAGTGCCCTTTCATCCGAATTAAAATAAATTTTTTCATCATTTTTGATGTTAATAGCTGCGGCAGCCGAACTTGATTCAGTCAAATCTCTACAATTTTACCAGTGCCCTTTATTCCCAATTAAAATTAATTTTTTCATAATTTTTGATGTTAATAGATGCGGCAGCCCCACTTGATTCAGTCACATCTCTTCGTTTTTACGAGTGCCCTTTCATCCGAATTAAAATTAATTTTTTCATCATTTTTGATGTTAATAGCTGCGGCAGCCGAACTTGATTCAGTCAAATCTCTACAATTTTACCAGTGCCCTTTATTCCCAATTAAAATTAATTTTTTCATCATTTTTGATGTTAATAGCTGCGGCAGCCGAACTTGATTCAGTCAAATCTCTACAATTTTACCAGTGTCCTTTATTCCCAATTAAAATTAATTTTTTCATCATTTTTGATGTTAATAGCTCCGTCAGCCGCAGCAAAATCTTTAATCCCAATTAAAATTAATTTATTATAATTTTTGATGTTAATAGACGCGGCAGCCCCACTTGATTCAGTCACATCTCTACATTTTTACCAGTGCCCTTTTATCCCAATTAAAATTGATTTTTCCATCATTTTTGATGTTAATAGCTGCGGCAGCCGAACTTGATTCAGTCAAATCTCTACAATTTTACCAGTGCCCTTTATTCCCAATTAAAATTAATTTTTTCATCATTTTTGATGTTAATAGCTGCGGCAGCCGAACTTGATTCAGTCAAATCTCTACAATTTTACCAGTGTCCTTTATTCCCAATTAAAATTAATTTTTTCATCATTTTTGATGTTAATAGCTCCGTCAGCCGCAGCAAAATCTTTAATCCCAATTAAAATTAATTTATTATAATTTTTGATGTTAATAGACGCGGCAGCCCCACTTGATTCAGTCACATCTCTACATTTTTACCAGTGCCCTTTTATCCCAATTAAAATTGATTTTTCCATCATTTTTGATGTTAATAGCTGCGGCAGCCGAACTTGATTCAGTCAAATCTCTACAATTTTACCAGTGCCCTTTATTCCCAATTAAAATTAATTTTTTCATAATTTTTGATGTTAATAGATGTGGCAGCCCCACTTGATTCAGTCACATCTCTTCGTTTTTACCAGTGCCCTTTAATCCGAATTAAAATTAATTTTTCATCATTTTTGATGTTAATAGCTGCGGCAGCCGCAGCAAAATCTTTAATCCCAATTAAAATAAATTTTTGGTGTTAATAGCTGCGGCAGCCGCACTTGATTCAGTCAAATCTCTACAATTTTACCAGTGCCCTTTATTCCCAATTAAAATTAATTTTTTCATAATTTTTGATGTTAATAGATGCGGCAGCCCCACTTGATTCAGTCACATCTCTTCGTTTTTACCAGTGCCCTTTAATCCGAATTAAAATTAATTTTTTCATCATTTTTGATGTTAATAGCTCCGTCAGCCGCAGCAAAATCTTTAATCCCAATTAAAATTAATTTTTGATGTTAATAGCTGCGGCAGCCGCACTTGATTCAGTCAAATCTCTACATTTTTACCGGTGCCCTTAATCCCAATTAAAATTAATTTTTTCATAATTTTTATGTTAATAGATGCGGCAGCACCACTTGACTCAGTCACATCTCTTCGTTTTTACGAGTGCCCTTTCATCCGAATTAAAATTAATTTTTTCATCATTTTTTGATGTTAATAGCTGCGGCAGCCGAACTTGATTCAGTCAAATCTCTACAATTTTACCAGTGCCCTTTATTCCCAATTAAAACTAATTTTTTCATCATTTTTGATGTTAATAGCTCCGTCAGCCGCAGCAAAATCTTTAATCCCAATTAAAATTAATTTTTTATAATTTTTGATGTTAATAGATGCGGCAGCCCCAATTGATTTAGTCACATCTCTACATTTTTTCCAGTGCCCTTTTATCCCAATTAAAATTAATTTTTCCATCATTTTTGATGTTAATAGCTGCGGCAGCCGAACTTGATTCAGTCAAATCTCTACAATTTTACCAGTGCCCTTTATTTCCAATTAAAATTAATTTTTTATAATTTTTGATGTTAATAGCTGCGGCAGCCGCACTTGATTCA
Source organism: Odiellus spinosus (assembly GCA_963920705.1). Classification (NCBI taxonomy): domain Eukaryota; kingdom Metazoa; phylum Arthropoda; class Arachnida; order Opiliones; family Phalangiidae; genus Odiellus; species Odiellus spinosus. Next base: position 5,097,757 of record OY987240.1, read on the forward strand.
GTCAAATCTCTACATTTTTACCAGTGCCCTTTAATTCCAATTAAAATTAATTTTTTCATAATTTTTGATGTTAATAGCTGCGGCAGCCGCACTTGATTCAGTTAAATCTCTACATTTTTACCAGTGCCCTTTAATCCCAATTAAAATTAATGTTTTCATAATTTTTGATGTTAATAGATGCGGCAGCCCCACTTGATTCAGTCACATCTCTTCGTTTTTACCAGTGCCCTTTCATCCGAATTAAAATATTTTTTTTCATCATTTTTGATGTTAATAGCTGCGGCAGCCAAACTTGATTCAGTCAAATCTCTACAATTTTACCAGTGCCCTTTATTCCCAATAAAAATTAATTTTTTCATCATTTTTGATGTAAATAGCTCCGTCAGCCGCACTTGATTCAGTCAAATCTCTACATTTTTACCAGTGCCCTTTAATCCCAATTAAAATTATTTTTTTCATAATTATTGAGGTTAATAGCTGCGGCAGCCGCACTTGATTCAGTAAAATCTCTACATTTTTACCAGTGCCCTTTAATCCCAATTAAAATAAATTTTTTCATCATTTTTGATGTTAATAGCTCCGTCAGCCGCAGCAAAATCTTTAATCCCAATAATAATTAATTTTTTATAATTTTTGATGTTAATAGCTGCGGCAGTCGCACTTGATTCAGTCAAATCTCTACATTTTTACCAGTGCCCTTTAATCCCAATTAAAATTAATTTTTTATAATTTTTGATGTTAATAGATGCGGCAGCCCCAATTGATTCAGTCACATCTCTACATTTTTTCCAGTGCCCTTTTATCCCAATTAAAATTAATTTTTCCATCATTTTTTATGTTAATAGCTGCGGCAGCCGAACTTGATTCAGTCAAATCTCTACAATTTTACCAGTGCCCTTTATTCCCAATTAAAATTAATTTTTTCATCATTTTTGATGTTAATAGCTCCGTCAGCCGCAGCAAAATCTTTAATCCCAATAATAATTAATTTTTTATAATTTTTGATGTTAATAGCTGCGGCAGTCGCACTTGATTCAGTCAAATCTCTACATTTTTACCAGTGCCCTTTAATCCCAATTAAAATTAGTTTTTTCATAATTTTTGATGTTAATAGCTCCGTCAGCCGCAGCAAAATCTTTAATCCCAATTAAAATCAATTTTTTCATAATTTTTGATGATAATAGCTGCGGCAGCCGCACTTGATTCAGTCACATCTCTATTTTTACCAGTGCCCTTTAATCCCAATTAAAATTAATTTTTTCATCATTTTTGATGTTAATAGCTGCGGCAGCCGCATTTGATTCAGTCAAATCTCTACATTTTTACCAGTGCCCTTTAATCCCAATTAAAATTAATTTTTTCATCATTTTTGATGTTAATAGCTCCGTCAGCCGCAGCAAAATCTTTAATCCCAATTGAAATCAATTTTTTCATAATTTTTGATATTAATAGCTGCGGCAGCCGCACTTAATTCAGACAAATCTCTACAATTTTACCAGTGCCCTTTATTCCCAATTAAATTTATTTTTTTCATCATTTTTGATGTTAATAGCTCCGTCAGCCGAACTTGATTCAGTCAAATCTCTACAATTTTACCAGTGCCCTTTATTCCCAATTAAAATTAATTTTTTCATCATTTTTGATGTTAATAGCTCCGTCAGCCGCAGCAAAATCTTTAATCCCAATTAAAATTAATTTTTTCATCATTTTTGATGTTAATAGCTCCGTCAGCCGCAGCAAAATCTTTAATCCCAATTAAAATTAATTTTTGATGTTAATAGCTGCGGCAGCCGCACTTGATTCAGTCAAATCTCTACATTTTTACCAGTGCCCTTTAATCCCAATTAAAATTATTTTTTTCATAATTATTGAGGTTAATAGCTCCGTCAGCCGCAGCAAAATCTTTAATCCCAATTAAAATTAATTTTTGATGTTAATAGCTGCGGCAGCCGCACTTGATTCAGTCAAATCTCTACATTTTTACCAGTGCCCTTTAATCCCAATTAAAATTAATTTTTTCATCATTTTTAATGTAATTAGCTGCGGCAGCCGAACTTGATTCAGTCAAATCTCTACATTTTTACCAGTGCCCTTTATTCCCAATTAAAATTAATTTTTCCATCATTTTTGATGGTTATAGTTCCGTCAGCCGCAGCAAAATCTTTAATCCCAATTAAAATTAATTTTTTATAATTTTTGATGTTAATAGATGCGGCAGCCCCTCTTGATTCAGTCACATCTCTACATTTTTACCAGTGCCCTTCAATCCGAATTAAAATCAATTTTTTCATCATTTTTTATGTTAATAGCTGCGGCAGGCGAACTTGATTCAGTCAAATCTCTACAATTTTTACCAGTGCCCTTTTATCCCAATTAAAATTAATTTTTCCATCATTTTTGATGTTAATAGCTGCGGCAGCCGAACTTTATTCAGTCAAATCTCTACAATTTTACCAGTGCCCTTTATTCCCAATTAAAATTAATTTTTTCATCATTTTTGATGTTAATAGCTCCGTCAGCCGCAGCAAAATCTTTAATCCCAATTAAAATTAATTTTTGATGTTAATAGATGCGGCAGCCCCACTTGATTCAGTCACATCTCTACATTTTTACCAGTGCCCTTTTATCCCAATTAAAATTAACTTTTTCCTAATTTTTGATGTTAATAGCTGCGGCAGCCGCACTTGATTCAGTCAAATCTCTACATTTTTACCAGTGCCCTTTAATCCCAATTAAAATTAATTTTTTCATAATTTTTGATGTTAATAGCTGCGGCAGCCGCACTTGATTCTGTTAAATCTCTACATTTTTACCAGTGCCCTTTATTCCCAATTAAAATTAATTTTTTCATCATTTTTGATGTTAATATCTCCGTCAGCCGCAGCAAAATCTTTAATCCCAATTAAACTTAATTTTTGATGTTAATAGCTGCGGCAGTCGCACTTGATTCAGTCAAATCTCTACATTTTTACCAGTGCCCTTTAATCCCAATTAAAATTAATTTTTTCATCATTTTGATGTTAATAGCTCCGTCAGCCGCAGCAAAATCTTTAATCCCAATTAAAATCAATTTTTTCATAATTTTTGATGTTAATAGCTGCGGTAGCCGCACTTGATTCAGTCACATCTTTACATTTTTACCAGTGCCCTTTAATCGCAATTAAAATGAATTTTTTCATCGTTTTTGATGTTAATAGCTGCGGCAGCCGAACTTGATTCAGTCAAATCTCTACATTTTTACCAGAGCCCTTTATTCCCAATTAAAATTAATTTTTTCATCATTTTTGATGTTAATAGCTCCGTCAGCCGCAGCAAAATCTTTAATCCCAATTAAAATTAATTTTTGATGTTAATAGCTGCGGCAGCCGAACTCGATTCAGTCAAATCTCTACATTTTTACCAGTGCACTTTATTCCCAATTAAAATTAATTTTTTCATAATTTTTGTTGTTAATAGATGCGGCAGCCCCACTTGATTCAGTCACATATCTTCGTTTTTACCAGTGCCCTTTAATCCGAATTAAAATTAATTTTTTCATCATTTTTGATGCTAATAGCTCCGTCAGCCGCATCAAAATCTTTAATCCCAATTAAAATTAATTTTTGATGTTAATAGCTGCGGCAGCCGCACTTGATTCAGTCAAATCTCTACATTTTTACCAGTGCCCTTTAATCCCAATTAAAATTAATTTTTTCATCATTTTTGATGTTAATAGCTCCGTCAGCCGCAGCAAAATCTTTAATCCCAATTAAAATCAATTTTTTCATAATTTTTGATATTAATAGCTGCGGCAGCCGCACTTAATTCAGACAAATCTCTACAATTTTACCAGTGCCCTTTATTCCCAATTAAATTTATTTTTTTCATCATTTTTGATGTTAATAGCTCCGTCAGCCGAACTTGATTCAGTCAAATCTCTACAATTTTACCAGTGCCCTTTATTCCCAATTAAAATTAATTTTTTCATCATTTTTGATGTTAATAGCTCCGTCAGCCGCAGCAAAATCTTTAATCCCAATTAAAATTAATTTTTTCATCATTTTTGATGTTAATAGCTCCGTCAGCCGCAGCAAAATCTTTAATCCCAATTAAAATTAATTTTTGATGTTAATAGATGCGGCAGCCCCACTTGATTCAGTCACATCTCTACATTTTTACCAGTGCCCTTTTATCCCAATTAAAATTAATTTTTTCCTAATTTTTGATGTTAATAGCTGCGGCAGCCGCACTTGATTCAGTCAAATCTCTACATTTTTACCAGTGCCCTTTAATCCCAATTAAAATTAATTTTTTCATAATTTTTGATGTTAATAGCTGCGGCAGCCGCACTTGATTCTGTTAAATCTCTACATTTTTACCAGTGCCCTTTAATCCCAATTAAAATTAATTTTTTCATCATTTTTAATGTTAATAGCTGCGGCAGCCGAACTTTATTCAGTCAAATCTCTACATTTTTACCAGTGCCCTTTATTCCCAATTAAAATTAATTTTTTCATCATTTTTGATGTTAATATCTCCGTCAGCCGCAGCAAAATCTTTAATCCCAATTAAACTTAATTTTTGATGTTAATAGCTGCGGCAGTCGCACTTGATTCAGTCAAATCTCTACAATGTACCAGTGCCCTTTAATCCCAATTAAAATTAATTTTTTCATCATTTTGATGTTAATAGCTCCGTCAGCCGCAGCAAAATCTTTAATCCCAATTAAAATCAATTTTTTCATAATTTTTGATGTTAATAGCTGCGGTAGCCGCACTTGATTCAGTCACATCTTTACATTTTTACCAGTGCCCTTTAATCCCAATTAAAATGAATTTTTTCATCGTTTTTGATGTTAATAGCTGCGGCAGCCGAACTTGATTCAGTCAAATCTCTACATTTTTACCAGAGCCCTTTATTCCCAATTAAAATTAATTTTTTCATCATTTTTGATGTTAATAGCTCCGTCAGCCGCAGCAAAATCTTTAATCCCAATTAAAATTAATTTTTGATGTTAATAGCTGCGGCAGCCGAACTCGATTCAGTCAAATCTCTACATTTTTACCAGTGCCCTTTATTCCCAATTAAAATTAATTTTTTCATAATTTTTGATGTTAATAGATGCGGCAGCCCCACTTGATTCAGTCACATATCTTCGTTTTTACCAGTGCCCTTTAATCCGAATTAAAATTAATTTTTTCATCATTTTTGATGCAAATAGCTCCGTCAGCCGCATCAAAATCTTTAATCCCAATTAAAATTAATTTTTGATGTTAATAGCTGCGGCAGCCGCACTTGATTCAGTAAAATCTCTACATTTTTACCAGTGCCCTTTAATCCCAATTAAAATTAATTTTTTCATCATTTTTGATGTTAATAGCTCCGTCAGCCGCAGCAAAATCTTTAATCCCAATTAAAATTAATTTTTTATAATTTTTGATGTTAATAGATGCGGCAGCCCCACTTGATTCAGTCACATCTCTACATTTTTTCCAGTGCACTTTTATCCCAATTAAAATTAATTTTTCCATCATTTTTTATGTTAATAGCTGCGGCAGCCGAACTTGATTCAGTCAAATCTCTACAATTTTACCAGTGCCCTTTATTCCCAAATAAAATTAATTTTTTCATCATTTTTGATGTTAATAGCTCCGTCAGCCGCAGCAAAATCTTTAATCCCAATAAAAATTCATTTTTTATAATTTTTGATGTTAATAGATGCGGCAGCCCCACTTGATTCAGTCACATCTCTACATTTTTACCTGTGCCCTTTTATCCCAATTAAAATTAATTTTTTCCTAATGTTTGATGTTAATAGCTGCGGCAGCCGCACTTGATTCAGTCAAATCTCTACATTTTTACCAGTGCCCTTTAATCCCAATTAAAATTAATTTTTTCATCATTTTTGATGTAAATATCTCCGTCAGCCGCAGCAAAATCTTTAATCCCAATAAAGATTCATTTTTTATAATTTTTTTGTTAATAGATGCGGCAGCCCCACTTGATTCAGTCACATCTCTACATTTTTACCAGTGCCCTTTAATCCCAATTAAAATTAATTTTTTCATAATTTTTGATGTTAATAGCTGCGGCATCCGCACTTGATTCTGTTAAATCTCTACATTTTTACCAGTGCCCTTTAATCCCAATTAAAATTAATTTTTTCATCATTTTTAATGTTAATTGCTGCGGCAGCCGAACTTTATTCAGTCAAATCTCTACATTTTTACCAGTGCCCTTTAATCCCAATTAAAATTAAATTTTTCTTCATTTTTTATGTTAATAGCTCCGTCAGCCTCAGCAAAATCTTTAATCCCAATTAAAATCAATTTTTTCATATTTTTTGATGTTAATAGCTGCGGTAGCCGCACTTGATTCAGTCACATCTCTACATTTTTACCAGTGCCCTTTAATCCCAATTAAAATGAATTTTTTCATCGTTTTTGATGTTAATAGCTGCGGCAGCCGAACTTGATTCAGTCAAATCTCTACATTTTTACCAGTGCCCTTTATTCCCAATTAAAATTAATTTTTTTCATCATTTTTGATGTTAATAGCTCCGTCAGCCGCAGCAAAATCTTTAATCCCAATTAAAATTAATTTTTGATGTTAATAGCTGAGGCAGCCGCACTTGATTCAGTCAAATCTCTACATTTTTACAAGTGCCCTTTAATCCCAATTAAAATTATTTTTTTCATAATTATTGAGGTTAATAGCTGCGGCAGCCCCACTTGATTCAGTCACATCTCTACATTTTTACCAGTGCCCTTTAATCCCAATTAAAATTAATTTTTTCATCATTTTGATGTTAATAGCTCCGTCAGCCGCAGCAAAATCTTTAATCCCAATTAAAATTAATTTTTTATAATTTCTGATGTTAATAGATGCGGCAGCCCCACTTGATTCAGTCACATCTCTACATTTTTTCCAGTGCACTTTTATCCCAATTAAAATTAATTTTTCCATCATTTTTGATGTTAATAGCTGCGGCAGCCGAACTTGATTCAGTCAAATCTCTACAATTTTACCAGTGCCCTTTATTCCCAAATAAAATTAATTTTTTCATCATTTTTGATGTTAATAGCTCCGTCAGCCGCAGCAAAATCTTTAATCCCAATAAAAATTCATTTTTTATAATTTTTGATGTTAATAGATGCGGCAGCCGCACTTGATTCAGTCACATCTCTACATTTTTACCTGTGCCCTTTTATCCCAATTAAAATTAATTTTTTCCTAATGTTTGATGTTAATAGCTGCGGCAGCCGCACTTGATTCAGTCAAATCTCTACATTTTTACCAGTGCCCTTTAATCCCAATTAAAATTAATTTTTTTATCATTTTTGATGTTAAAAGCTCCGTCAGCCGCAGCAAAATCTTTAATCCCAATAAAAATTCATTTTTTATAATTTTTTTTTGTTAATAGATGCGGCAGCCCCACTTGATTCAGTCACATCTCTACATTTTTACCAGTGCCCTTTAATCCCAATTAAAATTAATTTTTTCATAATTTTTGATGTTAATAGCTGCGGCAGCCGCACTTGATTCTGTTAAATCTCTACATTTTTACCAGTGCCCTTTAATCCCAATTAAAATTAATTTTTTCATCATTTTTAATGTTAATTGCTGCGGCAGCCGAACTTTATTCAGTCAAATCTCTACATTTTTACCAGTGCCCTTTAATCCCAATTAAAATTAATTTTTTCATCATTTTGATGTTAATAGCTCCGTCAGCCGCAGCAAAATCTTTAATCCCAATTAAAATTAATTTTTTATAATTTTTGATGTTAATAGATGCGGCAGCTCCACTTGATTCAGTCACATCTCTACATTTTTACCTGTGCCCTTTTATCCCAATTAAAATTAATTTTTTCCTAATGTTTGATGTTAATAGCTGCGGCAGCCGCACTTGATTCAGTCAAATCTCTACATTTTTACCAGTGCCCTTTAATCCCAATTAAAATTAATTTTTTTATCATTTTTTATGTTAATAGCTCCGTCAGCCGCAGCAAAATCTTTAATCCCAATAAAAATTCATTTTTTATAATTTTTTTGTTAATAGATGCGGCAGCCCCACTTGATTCAGTCACATCTCTACATTTTTACCAGTGCCCTTTAATCCCAATTAAAATTAATTTTTTCATCATTTTTGATGTTAATAGCTGCGGCAGCCGAACTTGATTCAGTCAAATCTCTACAATTTTACCAGTGTCCTTTATTCCCAATTAAAATTAATTTTTTCATCATTTTTGATGTTAATAGCTCCGTCAGCCGCAGCAAAATCTTTAATCCCAATTAAAATTAATTTATTATAATTTTTGATGTTAATAGACGCGGCAGCCCCACTTGATTCAGTCACATCTCTACATTTTTACCAGTGCCCTTTTATCCCAATTAAAATTGATTTTTCCATCATTTTTGATGTTAATAGCTGCGGCAGCCGAACTTGATTCAGTCAAATCTCTACAATTTTACCAGTGCCCTTTATTCCCAATTAAAATTAATTTTTTCATCATTTTTGATGTTAATAGCTGCGGCAGCCGAACTTGATTCAGTCAAATCTCTACAATTTTACCAGTGTCCTTTATTCCCAATTAAAATTAATTTTTTCATCATTTTTGATGTTAATAGCTCCGTCAGCCGCAGCAAAATCTTTAATCCCAATTAAAATTAATTTATTATAATTTTTGATGTTAATAGACGCGGCAGCCCCACTTGATTCAGTCACATCTCTACATTTTTACCAGTGCCCTTTTATCCCAATTAAAATTGATTTTTCCATCATTTTTGATGTTAATAGCTGCGGCAGCCGAACTTGATTCAGTCAAATCTCTACAATTTTACCAGTGCCCTTTATTCCCAATTAAAATTAATTTTTTCATAATTTTTGATGTTAATAGATGCGGCAGCCCCACTTGATTCAGTCACATCTCTTCGTTTTTACCAGTGCCCTTTAATCCGAATTAAAATTAATTTTTCATCATTTTTGATGTTAATAGCTGCGGCAGCCGCAGCAAAATCTTTAATCCCAATTAAAATAAATTTTTGGTGTTAATAGCTGCGGCAGCCGCACTTGATTCAGTCAAATCTCTACAATTTTACCAGTGCCCTTTATTCCCAATTAAAATTAATTTTTTCATAATTTTTGATGTTAATAGATGCGGCAGCCCCACTTGATTCAGTCACATCTCTTCGTTTTTACCAGTGCCCTTTAATCCGAATTAAAATTAATTTTTTCATCATTTTTGATGTTAATAGCTCCGTCAGCCGCAGCAAAATCTTTAATCCCAATTAAAATTAATTTTTGATGTTAATAGCTGCGGCAGCCGCACTTGATTCAGTCAAATCTCTACATTTTTACCGGTGCCCTTAATCCCAATTAAAATTAATTTTTTCATAATTTTTATGTTAATAGATGCGGCAGCCCCACTTGACTCAGTCACATCTCTTCGTTTTTACGAGTGCCCTTTCATCCGAATTAAAATTAATTTTTTCATCATTTTTTGATGTTAATAGCTGCGGCAGCCGAACTTGATTCAGTCAAATCTCTACAATTTTACCAGTGCCCTTTATTCCCAATTAAAACTAATTTTTTCATCATTTTTGATGTTAATAGCTCCGTCAGCCGCAGCAAAATCTTTAATCCCAATTAAAATTAATTTTTTATAATTTTTGATGTTAATAGATGCGGCAGCCCCAATTGATTTAGTCACATCTCTACATTTTTTCCAGTGCCCTTTTATCCCAATTAAAATTAATTTTTCCATCATTTTTGATGTTAATAGCTGCGGCAGCCGAACTTGATTCAGTCAAATCTCTACAATTTTACCAGTGCCCTTTATTTCCAATTAAAATTAATTTTTTATAATTTTTGATGTTAATAGCTGCGGCAGCCGCACTTGATTCAGTCAAATCTCTACATTTTTACCAGTGCCCTTTAATTCCAATTAAAATTAATTTTTTCATAATTTTTGATGTTAATAGCTGCGGCAGCCGCACTTGATTCAGTTAAATCTCTACATTTTTACCAGTGCCCTTTAATCCCAATTAAAATTAATGTTTTCATAATTTTTGATGTTAATAGATGCGGCAGCCCCACTTGATTCAGTCACATCTCTTCGTTTTTACCAGTGCCCTTTCATCCGAATTAAAATATTTTTTTTCATCATTTTTGATGTTAATAGCTGCGGCAGCCAAACTTGATTCAGTCAAATCTCTACAATTTTACCAGTGCCCTTTATTCCCAATAAAAATTAATTTTTTCATCATTTTTGATGTAAATAGCTCCGTCAGCCGCACTTGATTCAGTCAAATCTCTACATTTTTACCAGTGCCCTTTAATCCCAATTAAAATTATTTTTTTCATAATTATTGAGGTTAATAGCTGCGGCAGCCGCACTTGATTCAGTAAAATCTCTACATTTTTACCAGTGCCCTTTAATCCCAATTAAAATAAATTTTTTCATCATTTTTGATGTTAATAGCTCCGTCAGCCGCAGCAAAATCTTTAATCCCAATAATAATTAATTTTTTATAATTTTTGATGTTAATAGCTGCGGCAGTCGCACTTGATTCAGTCAAATCTCTACATTTTTACCAGTGCCCTTTAATCCCAATTAAAATTAATTTTTTATAATTTTTGATGTTAATAGATGCGGCAGCCCCAATTGATTCAGTCACATCTCTACATTTTTTCCAGTGCCCTTTTATCCCAATTAAAATTAATTTTTCCATCATTTTTTATGTTAATAGCTGCGGCAGCCGAACTTGATTCAGTCAAATCTCTACAATTTTACCAGTGCCCTTTATTCCCAATTAAAATTAATTTTTTCATCATTTTTGATGTTAATAGCTCCGTCAGCCGCAGCAAAATCTTTAATCCCAATAATAATTAATTTTTTATAATTTTTGATGTTAATAGCTGCGGCAGTCGCACTTGATTCAGTCAAATCTCTACATTTTTACCAGTGCCCTTTAATCCCAATTAAAATTAGTTTTTTCATAATTTTTGATGTTAATAGCTCCGTCAGCCGCAGCAAAATCTTTAATCCCAATTAAAATCAATTTTTTCATAATTTTTGATGATAATAGCTGCGGCAGCCGCACTTGATTCAGTCACATCTCTATTTTTACCAGTGCCCTTTAATCCCAATTAAAATTAATTTTTTCATCATTTTTGATGTTAATAGCTGCGGCAGCCGCATTTGATTCAGTCAAATCTCTACATTTTTACCAGTGCCCTTTAATCCCAATTAAAATTAATTTTTTCATCATTTTTGATGTTAATAGCTCCGTCAGCCGCAGCAAAATCTTTAATCCCAATTGAAATCAATTTTTTCATAATTTTTGATATTAATAGCTGCGGCAGCCGCACTTAATTCAGACAAATCTCTACAATTTTACCAGTGCCCTTTATTCCCAATTAAATTTATTTTTTTCATCATTTTTGATGTTAATAGCTCCGTCAGCCGAACTTGATTCAGTCAAATCTCTACAATTTTACCAGTGCCCTTTATTCCCAATTAAAATTAATTTTTTCATCATTTTTGATGTTAATAGCTCCGTCAGCCGCAGCAAAATCTTTAATCCCAATTAAAATTAATTTTTTCATCATTTTTGATGTTAATAGCTCCGTCAGCCGCAGCAAAATCTTTAATCCCAATTAAAATTAATTTTTGATGTTAATAGCTGCGGCAGCCGCACTTGATTCAGTCAAATCTCTACATTTTTACCAGTGCCCTTTAATCCCAATTAAAATTATTTTTTTCATAATTATTGAGGTTAATAGCTCCGTCAGCCGCAGCAAAATCTTTAATCCCAATTAAAATTAATTTTTGATGTTAATAGCTGCGGCAGCCGCACTTGATTCAGTCAAATCTCTACATTTTTACCAGTGCCCTTTAATCCCAATTAAAATTAATTTTTTCATCATTTTTAATGTAATTAGCTGCGGCAGCCGAACTTGATTCAGTCAAATCTCTACATTTTTACCAGTGCCCTTTATTCCCAATTAAAATTAATTTTTCCATCATTTTTGATGGTTATAGTTCCGTCAGCCGCAGCAAAATCTTTAATCCCAATTAAAATTAATTTTTTATAATTTTTGATGTTAATAGATGCGGCAGCCCCTCTTGATTCAGTCACATCTCTACATTTTTACCAGTGCCCTTCAATCCGAATTAAAATCAATTTTTTCATCATTTTTTATGTTAATAGCTGCGGCAGGCGAACTTGATTCAGTCAAATCTCTACAATTTTTACCAGTGCCCTTTTATCCCAATTAAAATTAATTTTTCCATCATTTTTGATGTTAATAGCTGCGGCAGCCGAACTTTATTCAGTCAAATCTCTACAATTTTACCAGTGCCCTTTATTCCCAATTAAAATTAATTTTTTCATCATTTTTGATGTTAATAGCTCCGTCAGCCGCAGCAAAATCTTTAATCCCAATTAAAATTAATTTTTGATGTTAATAGATGCGGCAGCCCCACTTGATTCAGTCACATCTCTACATTTTTACCAGTGCCCTTTTATCCCAATTAAAATTAACTTTTTCCTAATTTTTGATGTTAATAGCTGCGGCAGCCGCACTTGATTCAGTCAAATCTCTACATTTTTACCAGTGCCCTTTAATCCCAATTAAAATTAATTTTTTCATAATTTTTGATGTTAATAGCTGCGGCAGCCGCACTTGATTCTGTTAAATCTCTACATTTTTACCAGTGCCCTTTATTCCCAATTAAAATTAATTTTTTCATCATTTTTGATGTTAATATCTCCGTCAGCCGCAGCAAAATCTTTAATCCCAATTAAACTTAATTTTTGATGTTAATAGCTGCGGCAGTCGCACTTGATTCAGTCAAATCTCTACATTTTTACCAGTGCCCTTTAATCCCAATTAAAATTAATTTTTTCATCATTTTGATGTTAATAGCTCCGTCAGCCGCAGCAAAATCTTTAATCCCAATTAAAATCAATTTTTTCATAATTTTTGATGTTAATAGCTGCGGTAGCCGCACTTGATTCAGTCACATCTTTACATTTTTACCAGTGCCCTTTAATCGCAATTAAAATGAATTTTTTCATCGTTTTTGATGTTAATAGCTGCGGCAGCCGAACTTGATTCAGTCAAATCTCTACATTTTTACCAGAGCCCTTTATTCCCAATTAAAATTAATTTTTTCATCATTTTTGATGTTAATAGCTCCGTCAGCCGCAGCAAAATCTTTAATCCCAATTAAAATTAATTTTTGATGTTAATAGCTGCGGCAGCCGAACTCGATTCAGTCAAATCTCTACATTTTTACCAGTGCACTTTATTCCCAATTAAAATTAATTTTTTCATAATTTTTGTTGTTAATAGATGCGGCAGCCCCACTTGATTCAGTCACATATCTTCGTTTTTACCAGTGCCCTTTAATCCGAATTAAAATTAATTTTTTCATCATTTTTGATGCTAATAGCTCCGTCAGCCGCATCAAAATCTTTAATCCCAATTAAAATTAATTTTTGATGTTAATAGCTGCGGCAGCCGCACTTGATTCAGTCAAATCTCTACATTTTTACCAGTGCCCTTTAATCCCAATTAAAATTAATTTTTTCATCATTTTTGATGTTAATAGCTCCGTCAGCCGCAGCAAAATCTTTAATCCCAATTAAAATCAATTTTTTCATAATTTTTGATATTAATAGCTGCGGCAGCCGCACTTAATTCAGACAAATCTCTACAATTTTACCAGTGCCCTTTATTCCCAATTAAATTTATTTTTTTCATCATTTTTGATGTTAATAGCTCCGTCAGCCGAACTTGATTCAGTCAAATCTCTACAATTTTACCAGTGCCCTTTATTCCCAATTAAAATTAATTTTTTCATCATTTTTGATGTTAATAGCTCCGTCAGCCGCAGCAAAATCTTTAATCCCAATTAAAATTAATTTTTTCATCATTTTTGATGTTAATAGCTCCGTCAGCCGCAGCAAAATCTTTAATCCCAATTAAAATTAATTTTTGATGTTAATAGATGCGGCAGCCCCACTTGATTCAGTCACATCTCTACATTTTTACCAGTGCCCTTTTATCCCAATTAAAATTAATTTTTTCCTAATTTTTGATGTTAATAGCTGCGGCAGCCGCACTTGATTCAGTCAAATCTCTACATTTTTACCAGTGCCCTTTAATCCCAATTAAAATTAATTTTTTCATAATTTTTGATGTTAATAGCTGCGGCAGCCGCACTTGATTCTGTTAAATCTCTACATTTTTACCAGTGCCCTTTAATCCCAATTAAAATTAATTTTTTCATCATTTTTAATGTTAATAGCTGCGGCAGCCGAACTTTATTCAGTCAAATCTCTACATTTTTACCAGTGCCCTTTATTCCCAATTAAAATTAATTTTTTCATCATTTTTGATGTTAATATCTCCGTCAGCCGCAGCAAAATCTTTAATCCCAATTAAACTTAATTTTTGATGTTAATAGCTGCGGCAGTCGCACTTGATTCAGTCAAATCTCTACATTTGTACCAGTGCCCTTTAATCCCAATTAAAATTAATTTTTTCATCATTTTGATGTTAATAGCTCCGTCAGCCGCAGCAAAATCTTTAATCCCAATTAAAATCAATTTTTTCATAATTTTTGATGTTAATAGCTGCGGTAGCCGCACTTGATTCAGTCACATCTTTACATTTTTACCAGTGCCCTTTAATCCCAATTAAAATGAATTTTTTCATCGTTTTTGATGTTAATAGCTGCGGCAGCCGAACTTGATTCAGTCAAATCTCTACATTTTTACCAGAGCCCTTTATTCCCAATTAAAATTAATTTTTTCATCATTTTTGATGTTAATAGCTCCGTCAGCCGCAGCAAAATCTTTAATCCCAATTAAAATTAATTTTTGATGTTAATAGCTGCGGCAGCCGAACTCGATTCAGTCAAATCTCTACATTTTTACCAGTGCCCTTTATTCCCAATTAAAATTAATTTTTTCATAATTTTTGATGTTAATAGATGCGGCAGCCCCACTTGATTCAGTCACATATCTTCGTTTTTACCAGTGCCCTTTAATCCGAATTAAAATTAATTTTTTCATCTTTTTTGATGCAAATAGCTCCGTCAGCCGCATCAAAATCTTTAATCCCAATTAAAATTAATTTTTGATGTTAATAGCTGCGGCAGCCGCACTTGATTCAGTAAAATCTCTACATTTTTACCAGTGCCCTTTAATCCCAATTAAAATTAATTTTTTCATCATTTTTGATGTTAATAGCTCCGTCAGCCGCAGCAAAATCTTTAATCCCAATTAAAATTAATTTTTTATAATTTTTGATGTTAATAGATGCGGCAGCCCCACTTGATTCAGTCACATCTCTACATTTTTTCCAGTGCACTTTTATCCCAATTAAAATTAATTTTTCCATCATTTTTTATGTTAATAGCTGCGGCAGCCGAACTTGATTCAGTCAAATCTCTACAATTTTACCAGTGCCCTTTATTCCCAAATAAAATTAATTTTTTCATCATTTTTGATGTTAATAGCTCCGTCAGCCGCAGCAAAATCTTTAATCCCAATAAAAATTCATTTTTTATAATTTTTGATGTTAATAGATGCGGCAGCCCCACTTGATTCAGTCACATCTCTACATTTTTACCTGTGCCCTTTTATCCCAATTAAAATTAATTTTTTCCTAATGTTTGATGTTAATAGCTGCGGCAGCCGCACTTGATTCAGTCAAATCTCTACATTTTTACCAGTGCCCTTTAATCCCAATTAAAATTAATTTTTTCATCATTTTTGATGTAAATATCTCCGTCAGCCGCAGCAAAATCTTTAATCCCAATAAAGATTCATTTTTTATAATTTTTTTGTTAATAGATGCGGCAGCCCCACTTGATTCAGTCACATCTCTACATTTTTACCAGTGCCCTTTAATCCCAATTAAAATTAATTTTTTCATAATTTTTGATGTTAATAGCTGCGGCATCCGCACTTGATTCTGTTAAATCTCTACATTTTTACCAGTGCCCTTTAATCCCAATTAAAATTAATTTTTTCATCATTTTTAATGTTAATTGCTGCGGCAGCCGAACTTTATTCAGTCAAATCTCTACATTTTTACCAGTGCCCTTTAATCCCAATTAAAATTAAATTTTTCTTCATTTTTTATGTTAATAGCTCCGTCAGCCTCAGCAAAATCTTTAATCCCAATTAAAATCAATTTTTTCATATTTTTTGATGTTAATAGCTGCGGTAGCCGCACTTGATTCAGTCACATCTCTACATTTTTACCAGTGCCCTTTAATCCCAATTAAAATGAATTTTTTCATCGTTTTTGATGTTAATAGCTGCGGCAGCCGAACTTGATTCAGTCAAATCTCTACATTTTTACCAGTGCCCTTTATTCCCAATTAAAATTAATTTTTTTCATCATTTTTGATGTTAATAGCTCCGTCAGCCGCAGCAAAATCTTTAATCCCAATTAAAATTAATTTTTGATGTTAATAGCTGAGGCAGCCGCACTTGATTCAGTCAAATCTCTACATTTTTACAAGTGCCCTTTAATCCCAATTAAAATTATTTTTTTCATAATTATTGAGGTTAATAGCTGCGGCAGCCCCACTTGATTCAGTCACATCTCTACATTTTTACCAGTGCCCTTTAATCCCAATTAAAATTAATTTTTTCATCATTTTGATGTTAATAGCTCCGTCAGCCGCAGCAAAATCTTTAATCCCAATTAAAATTAATTTTTTATAATTTCTGATGTTAATAGATGCGGCAGCCCCACTTGATTCAGTCACATCTCTACATTTTTTCCAGTGCACTTTTATCCCAATTAAAATTAATTTTTCCATCATTTTTGATGTTAATAGCTGCGGCAGCCGAACTTGATTCAGTCAAATCTCTACAATTTTACCAGTGCCCTTTATTCCCAAATAAAATTAATTTTTTCATCATTTTTGATGTTAATAGCTCCGTCAGCCGCAGCAAAATCTTTAATCCCAATAAAAATTCATTTTTTATAATTTTTGATGTTAATAGATGCGGCAGCCGCACTTGATTCAGTCACATCTCTACATTTTTACCTGTGCCCTTTTATCCCAATTAAAATTAATTTTTTCCTAATGTTTGATGTTAATAGCTGCGGCAGCCGCACTTGATTCAGTCAAATCTCTACATTTTTACCAGTGCCCTTTAATCCCAATTAAAATTAATTTTTTTATCATTTTTGATGTTAAAAGCTCCGTCAGCCGCAGCAAAATCTTTAATCCCAATAAAAATTCATTTTTTATAATTTTTTTTGTTAATAGATGCGGCAGCCCCACTTGATTCAGTCACATCTCTACATTTTTACCAGTGCCCTTTAATCCCAATTAAAATTAATTTTTTCATAATTTTTGATGTTAATAGCTGCGGCAGCCGCACTTGATTCTGTTAAATCTCTACATTTTTACCAGTGCCCTTTAATCCCAATTAAAATTAATTTTTTCATCATTTTTAATGTTAATTGCTGCGGCAGCCGAACTTTATTCAGTCAAATCTCTACATTTTTACCAGTGCCCTTTAATCCCAATTAAAATTAATTTTTTCATCATTTTGATGTTAATAGCTCCGTCAGCCGCAGCAAAATCTTTAATCCCAATTAAAATTAATTTTTTATAATTTTTGATGTTAATAGATGCGGCAGCTCCACTTGATTCAGTCACATCTCTACATTTTTACCTGTGCCCTTTTATCCCAATTAAAATTAATTTTTTCCTAATGTTTGATGTTAATAGCTGCGGCAGCCGCACTTGATTCAGTCAAATCTCTACATTTTTACCAGTGCCCTTTAATCCCAATTAAAATTAATTTTTTTATCATTTTTTATGTTAATAGCTCCGTCAGCCGCAGCAAAATCTTTAATCCCAATAAAAATTCATTTTTTATAATTTTTTTGTTAATAGATGCGGCAGCCCCACTTGATTCAGTCACATCTCTACATTTTTACCAGTGCCCTTTAATCCCAATTAAAATTAATTTTTTTATAATTTTTGATGTTAATAGCTGCGGCAGCCGCACTTGATTCTGTTAAATCTCTACATTTTTACCAGTGCCCTTTAATCCCAATTAAAATTAATTTTTTCATCATTTTTGATGTTAATAGCTCCGTCAGCCGCAGCAAAATCTTTAATCCCAATTAAAATTAATTTTTGATGTTAATAGATGCGGCATCCCCACTTGATTCAGTCACATCTCTACATATTTACCAGTGCCCTTTTATCCCAATTAAAATTATTTTTTTCCTAATTTTTGATGTTAATAGCTGCGGCAGCCGCACTTGATTCAGTCAAATCTCTACATTTTTACCAGTGCCCTTTAATCCGAATTAAAATTAATTTTTTCATTATTTTTGATGTTAATAGCTGCGGCAGCCGCACTTGATTCTGTTAAATCTCTACATTTTTACCAGTGCCCTTTAATCCCAATTAAAATGAATTTTTTCATCGTTTTTGATGTTAATAGCTGCGGCAGCCGAACTTGATTCAGTCAAATCTCTACATTTTTACCAGAGCCCTTTATTCCCAATTAAAATTAATTTTTTCATCATTTTTGATGTTAATAGCTCCGTCAGCCGCAGCAAAATCTTTAATCCCAATTAAAATTAATTTTTGATGTTAATAGCTGCGGCAGCCGAACTCGATTCAGTCACATCTCTACATTTTTACCAGTGCCCTTTAATCCCAATTAAAATTAATTTTTTCATCATTTTTGATGTTAATAGCTCCGTCAGCCGCAGCAAAATCTTTAATCCCAATTAAAATTAATTTTTGATGTTAATAGCTGCGGCAGCCGAACTCGATTCAGTCACATCTCTACATTTTTACCAGTGCCCTTTAATCCCAATTAAAATTAATTTTTTCATCATTTTGATGTTAATAGCTCCGTCAGCCGCAGCAAAATCTTTAATCCCAATTAAAATTAATTTTTTATAATTTCTGATGTTAATAGATGCGGCAGCCCCACTTGATTCAGTCACATCTCTACATTTTTTCCAGTGCACTTTTATCCCAATTAAAATTAATTTTTCCATCATTTTTGATGTTAATAGCTGCGGCAGCCGAACTTGATTCAGTCAAATCTCTACAATTTTACCAGTGCCCTTTATTCCCAAATAAAATTAATTTTTTCATCATTTTTGATGTTAATAGCTCCGTCAGCCGCAGCAAAATCTTTAATCCCAATAAAAATTCATTTTTTATAATTTTTGATGTTAATAGATGCGGCAGCCCCACTTGATTCAGTCACATCTCTACATTTTTACCTGTGCCCTTTTATCCCAATTAAAATTAATTTTTTCCTAATGTTTGATGTTAATAGCTGCGGCAGCCGCACTTGATTCAGTCAAATCTCTACATTTTTACCAGTGCCCTTTAATCCCAATTAAAATTAATTTTTTTATCATTTTTGATGTTAAAAGCTCCGTCAGCCGCAGCAAAATCTTTAATCCCAATAAAAATTCATTTTTTATAATTTTTTTTGTTAATAGATGCGGCAGCCCCACTTGATTCAGTCACATCTCTACATTTTTACCAGTGCCCTTTAATCCCAATTAAAATTAATTTTTTCATAATTTTTGATGTTAATAGCTGCGGCAGCCGCACTTGATTCTGTTAAATCTCTACATTTTTACCAGTGCCCTTTAATCCCAATTAAAATTAATTTTTTCATCATTTTTAATGTTAATTGCTGCGGCAGCCGAACTTTATTCAGTCAAATCTCTACATTTTTACCAGTGCCCTTTAATCCCAATTAAAATTAATTTTTTCATCATTTTGATGTTAATAGCTCCGTCAGCCGCAGCAAAATCTTTAATCCCAATAAAAATTCATTTTTTATAATTTTTTTTGTTAATAGATGCGGCAGCCCCACTTGATTCAGTCACATCTCTACATTTTTACCAGTGCCCTTTAATCCCAATTAAAATTAATTTTTTCATAATTTTTGATGTTAATAGCTGCGGCAGCCGCACTTGATTCTGTTAAATCTCTACATTTTTACCAGTGCCCTTTAATCGCAATTAAACTTAATTTTTTCATCATTTTTAATGTTAATTGCTGCGGCAGCCGAACTTTATTCAGTCAAATCTCTACATTTTTACCAGTGCCCTTTAATCCCAATTAAAATTAATTTTTTCATCATTTTGATGTTAATAGCTCCGTCAGCCGCAGCAAAATCTTTAATCCCAATAAAAATTCATTTTTTATAATTTTTTTTGTTAATAGATGCGGCAGCCCCACTTGATTCAGTCACATCTCTAAATTTTTACCAGTGCCCTTTAATCCCAATTAAAATTAATTTTTTCATAATTTTTGATGTTAATAGCTGCGGCAGCCGCACTTGATTCTGTTAAATCTCTACATTTTTACCAGTGCCCTTTAATCCCAATTAAAATTAATTTTTTCATCATTTTTAATGTTAATTGCTGCGGCAGCCGAACTTTATTCAGTCAAATCTCTACATTTTTACCAGTGCCCTTTAATCCCAATTAAAATTAATTTTTTCATCATTTTGATGTTAATAGCTCCGTCAGCCGCAGCAAAATCTTTAATCCCAATTAAAATTAATTTTTTATAATTTTTGATGTTAATAGATGCGGCAGCCCCACTTGATTCAGTCACATCTCTACATTTTTACCTGTGCCCTTTTATCCCAATTAAAATTAATTTTTTCCTAATGTTTGATGTTAATAGCTGCGGCAGCCGAACTTTATTCAGTCAAATCTCTACATTTTTACCAGTGCCCTTTAATCCCAATTAAAATTAATTTTTTCATCATTTTGATGTTAATAGCTCCGTCAGCCGCAGCAAAATCTTTAATCCCAATAAAAATTCATTTTTTATAAATTTTTTTGTTAATAGATGCGGCAGCCCCACTTGATTCAGTCACATCTCTAAATTTTTACCAGTGCCCTTTAATCCCAATTAAAATTAATTTTTTCATAATTTTTGATGTTAATAGCTGCGGCAGCCGCACTTGATTCTGTTAAATCTCTACATTTTTACCAGTGCCCTTTAATCCCAATTAAAATTAATTTTTTCATCATTTTTAATGTTAATTGCTGCGGCAGCCGAACTTTATTCAGTCAAATCTCTACATTTTTACCAGTGCCCTTTAATCCCAATTAAAATTAATTTTTTCATCATTTTGATGTTAATAGCTCCGTCAGCCGCAGCAAAATCTTTAATCCCAATTAAAATTAATTTTTTATAATTTTTGATGTTAATAGATGCGGCAGCCCCACTTGATTCAGTCACATCTCTACATTTTTACCTGTGCCCTTTTATCCCAATTAAAATTAATTTTTTCCTAATGTTTGATGTTAATAGCTGCGGCAGCCGCACTTGATTCAGTCAAATCTCTACATTTTTACCAGTGCCCTTTAATCCCAATTAAAATTAATTTTTTTATCATTTTTGATGTTAATAGCTCCGTCAGCCGCAGCAAAATCTTTAATCCCAATAAAAATTCATTTTTTATAATTTTTTTGTTAATAGATGCGGCAGCCCCACTTGATTCAGTCACATCTCTACATTTTTACCAGTGCCCTTTAATCCCAATTAAAATAAATTTTTTCATAATTTTTGATGTTAATAGCTGCGGCAGCCGCACTTGATTCTGTTAAATCTCTACATTTTTACCAGTGCCCTTTAATCCCAATTAAAATTAATTTTTTCATCATTTTTGATGTTAATAGCTCCGTCAGCCGCAGCAAAATCTTTAATCCCAATTAAAATTAATTTTTGATGTTAATAGATGCGGCAGCCCCACTTGATTCAGTCACATCTCTACATTTTTACCAGTGCCCTTTTATCCCAATTAAAATTAATTTTTTCCTAATTTTTGATGTTAATAGCTGCGGCAGCCGCACTTGATTCAGTCAAATCTCTACATTTTTACCAGTGCCCTTTAATCCCAATTAAAATTAATTTTTTCATTATTTTTGATGTTAATAGCTGCGGCAGCCGCACTTGATTCTGTTAAATCTCTACATTTTTACCAGTGCCCTTTAATCCCAATTAAAATTAATATTTTCATCATTTTTAATGTTAATAGCTGCGGCAGCCGAACTTTATTCAGTCAAATCTCTACATTTTTACCAGTGCCCTTTATTCCCAATTAAAATTAATTTTTTCATCATTTTTGATGTTAATATCTCCGTCAGCCGCAGCAAAATCTTTAATCCCAATTAAACTTAATTTTTGATGTTAATAGCTGCGGCAGTCGCACTTGATTCAGTCAAATCTCTACATTTTTACCAGTGCCCTTTAATCCCAATTAAAATTAATTTTTTCATCATTTTGATGTTAATAGCTCCGTCAGCCGCAGCAAAATCTTTAATCCCAATTAAAATCAATTTTTTCATAATTTTTGATGTTAATAGCTGCGGTAGCCGCACTTGATTCAGTCACATCTTTACATTTTTACCAGTGCCCTTTAATCCCAATTAAAATGAATTTTTTCATCGTTTTTGATGTTAATAGCTGCGGCAGCCGAACTTGATTCAGTCAAATCTCTACATTTTTACCAGAGCCCTTTATTCCCAATTAAATTAATTTTTTCATCATTTTTTATGTTAATAGCTCCGTCAGCCGCAGCAAAATCTTTAATCCCAATTAAAATTAATTTTTGATGTTAATAGCTGCGGCAGCCGAACTCGATTCAGTCAAATCTCTACATTTTTACCAGTGCCCTTTATTCCCAATTAAAATTAATTTTTTCATAATTTTTGATGTTAATAGATGCGGCAGCCCCACTTGATTCAGTCACATATCTTCGTTTTTACCAGTGCCCTTTAATCCGAATTAAAATTAATTTTTTCATCATTTTTGATGCTAATAGCTCCGTCAGCCGCATCAAAATCTTTAATCCCAATAAAAATTAATTTTTGATGTTAATAGCTGCGGCAGCCGCACTTGATTCAGTCAAATCTCTACATTTTTACCAATGCCCTTTAATCCCAATTAAAATTAATTTTTTCATCATTTTTGATGTTAATAGCTCCGTCAGCCGCAGCAAAATCTTTAATCCCAATTAAAATTAATTTTTTATAATTTTTGATGTTAATAGATGCGGCAGCCCCACTTGATTCAGTCACATCTCTACATTTTTTCCAGTGCACTTTTATCCCAATTAAAATTAATTTTTCCATCATTTTTGATGTTAATAGCTGCGGCAGCCGAACTTGATTCAGTCAAATCTCTACAATTTTACCAGTGCCCTTTATTCCCAATTAAAATTATTTTTTTCATAATTATTGAGGTTAATAGCTGCGGCAGCCGCACTTGATTCAGTAAAATCTCTACATTTTTACCAGTGCCCTTTATTCCCAAATAAAATTAATTTTTTCATCATTTTTGATGTTAATAGCTCCGTCAGCCGCAGCAAAATCTTTAATCCCAATAAAAATTCATTTTTTATAATTTTTGATGTTAATAGATGCGGCAGCCCCACTGGATTCAGTCACATCTCTACATTTTTACCTGTGCCCTTTTATCCCAATTAAAATTAATTTTTTCCTAATGTTTGATGTTAATAGCTGCGGCAGCCGCACTTGATTCAGTCAAATCTCTACATTTTTACAAGTGCCCTTTAATCCCAATTAACATTAATTTTTTCATCATTTTTGATGTAAATATCTCCGTCAGCCGCAGCAAAATCTTTAATCCCAATAAAAATTCATTTTTTATAATTTTTTTGTTAATAGATGCGGCAGCCCCACTTGATTCAGTCACATCTCTACATTTTTACCAGTGCCCTTTAATCCCAATTAAAATTAATTTTTTCATCATTTTTAATGTTAATTGCTGCGGCAGCCGAACTTTATTCAGTCAAATCTCTACATTTTTACCAGTGCCCTTTAATCCCAATTAAAATTAAATTTTTCTTCATTTTTGATGTTAATAGCTCCGTCAGCCTCAGCAAAATCTTTAATCCCAATTAAAATCAATTTTTTCATATTTTTTGATGTTAATAGCTGCGGTAGCCGCACTTGATTCAGTCACATCTCTACATTTTTACCAGTGCCCTTTAATCCCAATTAAAATGAATTTTTTCATCGTTTTTGATGTTAATAGCTGCGGCAGCCGAACTTGATTCAGTCAAATCTCTACATTTTTACCAGTGCCCTTTATTCCCAATTAAAATTAATTTTTTTCATCATTTTTGATGTTAATAGCTCCGTCAGCCGCAGCAAAATCTTTAATCCCAATTAAAATTAATTTTTGATGTTAATAGCTGAGGCAGCCGCACTTGATTCAGTCACATCTCTACATTTTTACCAGTGCCCTTTAATCCCAATTAAAATTATTTTTTTCATAATTATTGAGGTTAATAGCTGCGGCAGCCCCACTTGATTCAGTCACATCTCTACATTTTTACCAGTGCCCTTTAATCCCAATTAAAATTAATTTTTTCATCATTTTGATGTTAATAGCTCCGTCAGCCGCAGCAAAATCTTTAATCCCAATTAAAATTAATTTTTTATAATTTCTGATGTTAATAGATGCGGCAGCCCCACTTGATTCAGTCACATCTCTACATTTTTTCCAGTGCACTTTTATCCCAATTAAAATTAATTTTTTCATCGTTTTTGATGTTAATAGCTGCGGCAGCCGAACTTGATTCAGTCAAATCTCTACATTTTTACCAGAGCCCTTTATTCTCAATTAAAATTAATTTTTTCATCATTTTTGATGTTAATAGCTCCGTCAGCCGCAGCAAAATCTTTAATCCCAATTAAAATTAATTTTTGATGTTAATAGCTGCGGCAGCCGAACTCGATTCAGTCAAATCTCTACATTTTTACCAGTGCCCTTTATTCCCAATTAAAATTAATTTTTTCATAATTTTTGATGTTAATAGATGCGGCAGCCCCACTTGATTCAGTCACATATCTTCGTTTTTACCAGTGCCCTTTAATCCGAATTAAAATTAATTTTTTCATCATTTTTGATGCTAATAGCTCCGTCAGCCGCATCAAAATCTTTAATCCCAATTAAAATTAATTTTTGATGTTAATAGCTGCGGCAGCCGCACTTGATTCAGTCAAATCTCTACATTTTTACCAATGCCCTTTAATCCCAATTAAAATTAATTTTTTCATCATTTTTGATGTTAATAGCTCCGTCAGCCGCAGCAAAATCTTTAATCCCAATTAAAATTAATTTTTTATAATTTTTTATGTTAATAGATGCGGCAGCCCCACTTGATTCAGTCACATCTCTACATTTTTTCCAGTGCACTTTTATCCCAATTAAAATTAATTTTTCCATCATTTTTGATGTTAATAGCTGCGGCAGCCGAACTTGATTCAGTCAAATCTCTACAATTTTACCAGTGCCCTTTATTCCCAAATAAAATTAATTTTTTCATCATTTTTGATGTTAATAGCTCCGTCAGCCGCAGCAAAATCTTTAATCCCAATAAAAATTCATTTTTTATAATTTTTGATGTTAATAGATGCGGCAGCCCCACTTGATTCAGTCACATCTCTACATTTTTACCTGTGCCCTTTTATCAAAATTAAAATTAATTTTTTCCTAATGTTTGATGTTAATAGCTGCGGCAGCCGCACTTGATTCAGTCAAATCTCTACATTTTTACCAGTGCCCTTTAATCCCAATTAAAATTAATTTTTTTATCATTTTTGATGTTAATACCTCCGTCAGCCGCAGCAAAATCTTTAATCCCAATAAAAATTCATTTTTTATAATTTTTTTTGTTAATAGATGCGGCAGCCCCACTTGATTCAGTCACATCTCTACATTTTTACCAGTGCCCTTTAATCCCAATTAAAATTAATTTTTTCATAATTTTTGATGTTAATAGCTGCGGCAGCCGCACTTGATTCTGTTAAATCTCTACATTTTTACCAGTGCCCTTTAATCCCAATTAAAATTAATTTTTTCATCATTTTTAATGTTAATTGCTGCGGCAGCCGAACTTTATTCAGTCAAATCTCTACATTTTTACCAGTGCCCTTTAATCCCAATTAAAATTAATTTTTTCATCATTTTGATGTTAATAGCTCCGTCAGCCGCAGCAAAATCTTTAATCCCAATTAAAATTAATTTTTTATAATTTTTGATGTTAATAGATGCGGCAGCCCCACTTGATTCAGTCACATCTCTACATTTTTTACAGTGCACTTTTATCCCAATTAAAATTAATTTTTCCATCATTTTTGATGTTAATAGCTGCGGCAGCCGAACTTGATTCAGTCAAATCTCTACAATTTTACCAGTGCCCTTTATTCCCAAATAAAATTAATTTTTTCATCATTTTTGATGTTAATAGATCCGTCAGCCGCAGCAAAATCTTTAATCCCAATAAAAATTCATTTTTTATAATTTTTGATGTTAATAGATGCGGCAGCCCCACTTGATTCAGTCACATCTCTACATTTTTACCTGTGCCCTTTTATCCCAATTAAAATTAATTTTTTCCTAATGTTTGATGTTAATAGCTGCGGCAGCCGCACTTGATTCAGTCAAATCTCTACATTTTTACCAGTGCCCTTTAATCCCAATTAAAATTAATTTTTTTATCATTTTTGATGTTAATACCTCCGTCAGCCGCAGCAAAATCTTTAATCCCAATAAAAATTCATTTTTTATAATTTTTTTTGTTAATAGATGCGGCAGCCGCACTTGATTCAGTCAAATCTCTACATTTTTACCAGTGCCCTTTAATCCCAATTAAAATTAATTTTTTTATCATTTTTGATGTTAATACCTCCGTCAGCCGCAGCAAAATCTTTAATCCCAATAAAAATTCATTTTTTATAATTTTTTTTGTTAATAGATGCGGCAGCCCCACTTGATTCAGTCACATCTCTACATTTTTACCAGTGCCCTTTAATCCCAATTAAAATTAATTTTTTCATAATTTTTGATGTTAATAGCTGCGGCAGCCGCACTTGATTCTGTTAAATCTCTACATTTTTACCAGTGCCCTTTAATCCCAATTAAAATTAATTTTTTCATCATTTTTAATGTTAATTGCTGCGGCAGCCGAACTTTATTCAGTCAAATCTCTACATTTTTACCAGTGCCCTTTAATCCCAATTAAAATTAATTTTTTCATCATTTTGATGTTAATAGCTCCGTCAGCCGCAGCAAAATCTTTAATCCCAATTAAAATTAATTTTTTATAATTTTTGATGTTAATAGATGCGGCAGCCCCACTTGATTCAGTCACATCTCTACATTTTTTACAGTGCACTTTTATCCCAATTAAAATTAATTTTTCCATCATTTTTGATGTTAATAGCTGCGGCAGCCGAACTTGATTCAGTCAAATCTCTACAATTTTACCAGTGCCCTTTATTCCCAAATAAAATTAATTTTTTCATCATTTTTGATGTTAATAGATCCGTCAGCCGCAGCAAAATCTTTAATCCCAATAAAAATTCATTTTTTATAATTTTTGATGTTAATAGATGCGGCAGCCCCACTTGATTCAGTCACATCTCTACATTTTTACCTGTGCCCTTTTATCCCAATTAAAATTAATTTTTTCCTAATGTTTGATGTTAATAGCTGCGGCAGCCGCACTTGATTCAGTCAAATCTCTACATTTTTACCAGTGCCCTTTAATCCCAATTAAAATTAATTTTTTTATCATTTTTGATGTTAATACCTCCGTCAGCCGCAGCAAAATCTTTAATCCCAATAAAAATTCATTTTTTATAATTTTTTTTGTTAATAGATGCGGCAGCCGCACTTGATTCAGTCAAATCTCTACATTTTTACCAGTGCCCTTTAATCCCAATTAAAATTAATTTTTTTATCATTTTTGATGTTAATACCTCCGTCAGCCGCAGCAAAATCTTTAATCCCAATAAAAATTCATTTTTTATAATTTTTTTTGTTAATAGATGCGGCAGCCCCACTTGATTCAGTCACATCTCTACATTTTTACCAGTGCCCTTTAATCCCAATTAAAATTAATTTTTTCATAATTTTTGATGTTAATAGCTGCGGCAGCCGCACTTGATTCTGTTAAATCTCTACATTTTTACCAGTGCCCTTTAATCCCAATTAAAATTAATTTTTTCATCATTTTTAATGTTAATTGCTGCGGCAGCCGAACTTTATTCAGTCAAATCTCTACATTTTTACCAGTGCCCTTTATTCCCAATTAAAATTAATTTTTTTCATCATTTTTGATGTTAATAACTCCGTCAGCCGCAGCAAAATCTTTAATCCCAATTAAAATTAATTTTTGATGTTAATAGCTGAGGCAGCCGCACTTGATTCAGTCACATCTCTACATTTTTACCAGTGCCCTTTAATCCCAATTAAAATTATTTTTTTCATAATTATTGAGGTTAATAGCTGCGGCAGCCCCACTTGATTCAGTCACATCTCTACATTTTTACCAGTGCCCTTTAATCCCAATTAAAATTAATTTTTTCATCATTTTGATGTTAATAGCTCCGTCAGCCGCAGCAAAATCTTTAATCCCAATTAAAATTAATTTTTTATAATTTCTGATGTTAATAGATGCGGCAGCCCCACTTGATTCAGTCACATCTCTACATTTTTTCCAGTGCACTTTTATCCCAATTAAAATTAATTTTTTCATCGTTTTTGATGTTAATAGCTGCGGCAGCCGAACTTGATTCAGTCAAATCTCTACATTTTTACCAGAGCCCTTTATTCCCAATTAAAATTAATTTTTTCATCATTTTTGATGTTAATAGCTCCGTCAGCCGCAGCAAAATCTTTAATCCCAATTAAAATTAATTTTTGATGTTAATAGCTGCGGCAGCCGAACTCGATTCAGTCAAATCTCTACATTTTTACCAGTGCCCTTTATTCCCAATTAAAATTAATTTTTTCATAATTTTTGATGTTAATAGATGCGGCAGCCCCACTTGATTCAGTCACATATCTTCGTTTTTACCAGTGCCCTTTAATCCGAATTAAAATTAATTTTTTCATCATTTTTGATGCTAATAGCTACGTCAGCCGCATCAAAATCTTTAATCCCAATTAAAATTAATTTTTGATGTTAATAGCTGCGGCAGCCGCACTTGATTCAGTCAAATCTCTACATTTTTACCAATGCCCTTTAATCCCAATTAAAATTAATTTTTTCATCATTTTTGATGTTAATAGCTCCGTCAGCCGCAGCAAAATCTTTAATCCCAATTAAAATTAATTTTTTATAATTTTTGATGTTAATAGATGCGGCAGCCCCACTTGATTCAGTCACATCTCTACATTTTTTCCAGTGCACTTTTATCCCAATTAAAATTAATTTTTCCATCATTTTTGATGTTAATAGCTGCGGCAGCCGAACTTGATTCAGTCAAATCTCTACAATTTTACCAGTGCCCTTTATTCCCAAATAAAATTAATTTTTTCATCATTTTGATGTTAATAGCTCCGTCAGCCGCAGCAAAATCTTTAATCCCAATAAAAATTCATTTTTTATAATTTTTGATGTTAATAGATGCGGCAGCCCCACTTGATTCAGTCACATCTCTACATTTTTACCTGTGCCCTTTTATCCCAATTAAAATTAATTTTTTCCTAATGTTTGATGTTAATAGCTGCGGCAGCCGCACTTGATTCAGTCAAATCTCTACATTTTTACCAGTGCCCTTTAATCCCAATTAAAATTAATTTTTTTATCATTTTTGATGTTAATACCTCCGTCAGCCGCAGCAAAATCTTTAATCCCAATAAAAATTCATTTTTTATAATTTTTTTTGTTAATAGATGCGGCAGCCCCACTTGATTCAGTCACATCTCTACATTTTTACCAGTGCCCTTTAATCCCAATTAAAATTAATTTTTTCATAATTTTTGATGCTAATAGCTGCGGCAGCCGCACTTGATTCTGTTAAATCTCTACATTTTTACCAGTGCCCTTTAATCCCAATTAAAACTAATTTTTTCATCATTTTTAATGTTAATTGCTGCGGCAGGCGAACTTTATTCAGTCAAATCTCTACATTTTTACCAGTGCCCTTTAATCCCAATTAAAATTAATTTTTTCATCATTTTGATGTTAATAGCTCCGTCAGCCGCAGCAAAATCTTTAATCCCAATTAAAATTAATTTTTTATAATTTTTGATGTTAATAGATGCGGCAGCCCCACTTGATTCAGTCACATCTCTACATTTTTTACAGTGCACTTTTATCCCAATTAAAATTAATTTTTCCATCATTTTTGATGTTAATAGCTGCGGCAGCCGAACTTGATTCAGTCAAATCTCTACAATTTTACCAGTGCCCTTTATTCCCAAATAAAATTAATTTTTTCATCATTTTTGATGTTAATAGATCCGTCAGCCGCAGCAAAATCTTTAATCCCAATAAAAATTCATTTTTTATAATTTTTGATGTTAATAGATGCGGCAGCCCCACTTGATTCAGTCACATCTCTACATTTTTACCTGTGCCCTTTTATCCCAATTAAAACTAATTTTTTCCTAATGTTTGATGTTAATAGCTGCGGCAGCCGCACTTGATTCAGTTAAATCTCTACATTTTTACCAGTGCCCTTTAATCCCAATTAAAATTAAATTTTTCTTCATTTTTGATGTTAATAGCTCCGTCAGCCACAGCAAAATCTTTAATCCCAATTAAAATCAATTTTTTCATATTTTTTGATGTTAATAGCTGCGGTAGCCGCACTTGATTCAGTCACATCTCTACATTTTTACCAGTGCCCTTTAATCCCAATTAAAATGAATTTTTTCATCGTTTTTGATGTTAATAGCTGCGGCAGCCGCACTTGATTCAGTCAAATCTCTACATTTTTACCAGTGCCCTTTAATCTCAATTAAAATTAATTTTTTTATCATTTTTGATGTTAATAGCTCCGTCAGCCGCAGCAAAATCTTTAATCCCAATAAAAATTCATTTTTTATAATTTTTTTGTTAATAGATGCGGCAGCCCCACTTGATTCAGTCACATCTCTACATTTTTACCAGTGCCCTTTAATCCCAATTAAAATTAATTTTTTCATAATTTTTGATGTTAATAGCTGCGGCAGCCGCACTTGATTCTGTTAAATCTCTACATTTTTACCAGTGCCCTTTAATCCCAATTAAAATTAATTTTTTCATCATTTTTAATGTTAATTGCTGCGGCAGCCGAACTTTATTCAGTCAAATCTCTACATTTTTACCAGTGCCCTTTAATCCCAATTAAAATTAAATTTTTCTTCATTTTTGATGTTAATAGCTCCGTCAGCCTCAGCAAAATCTTTAATCCAAATTAAAATCAATTTTTTCATATTTTTTTATGTTAATAGCTGCGGTAGCCGCACTTGATTCAGTCACATCTCTACATTTTTACCAGTGCCCTTTAATCCCAATTAAAATGAATTTTTTCATCGTTTTTGATGTTAATAGCTGCGGCAGCCGAACTTGATTCATTCAAATCTCTACATAATTACCAGTGCCCTTTATTCCCAATTAAAATTAATTTTTTTCATCATTTTTGATGTTAATAGCTCCGTCAGCCGCAGCAAAATCTTTAATCCCAATTAAAATTAATTTTTGATGTTAATAGCTGAGGCAGCCGCACTTGATTCAGTCAAATCTCTACATTTTTACAAGTGCCCTTTAATCCCAATTAAAATTATTTTTTTCATAATTATTGAGGTTAATAGCTGCGGCAGCCGCACATGATTCAGTCAAATCTCTACATTTTTACCAGTGCCCTTTAATCCCAATTAAAATAAATTTTTTCCTAATTTTTGATGTTAATAGCTGCGGCAGCCGCACTTGATTCAGTCAAATCTCTACATTTTTACCAGTGCCCTTTAATCCCAATTAAAATTAATTTTTTCATCATTTTTAATGTTAATAGCTGCGTCAGCCGAACTTTATTCAGTCAAATCTCTACATTTTTACAAGTGCCCTTTATTCCCAATTAAAATTAATTTTTTCATCATTTTTGATGATAATAGCTCCGTCAGCCGCAGCAAAATCTTTAATCCCAATTAAAATTAATTTTTTCATAATTTTTGATGTTAATAGCTGCGGCAGCCGCACTTGATTCAGTCAAATCTCTACATTTTTCCCAGTGCCCTTTATTCCCAATTAAAATTAATTTTTTCATCATTTTTGATGTTAATAGCTCCGTCAGCCGCAGCAAAATCTTTAATCCAAATTAAAATCAATTTTTTCTTATTTTTTGATGTTAATAGCTGCGGTAGCCGCACTTGATTCAGTCACATCTCTACATTTTTACCAGTGCCCTTTAATCCCAATTAAAATGAATTTTTTCATCGTTTTTGATGTTAATAGATGCGGCAGCCCCACTTGATTCAGTCACATCTCTACATTTTTACCTGTGCCCTTTTATCCCAATTAAAATTAATTTTTTCCTAATGTTTGATGTTAATAGCTGCGGCAGCCGCACTTGATTCAGTCAAATCTCTACATTTTTACCAGTGCCCTTTAATCCCAATTAAAATTAATTTTTTCATCATTTTGATGTTAATAGCTCCGTCAGCCGCAGCAAAATCTTTAATCCCAATTAAAATTAATTTTTTATAATTTTTGATGTTAATAGATGCGGCAGCCCCACTTGATTCAGTCACATCTCTACATTTTTTACAGTGCACTTTTATCCCAATTAAAATTAATTTTTCCATCATTTTTGATGTTAATAGCTGCGGCAGCCGAACTTGATTCAGTCAAATCTCTACAATTTTACCAGTGCCCTTTATTCCCAAATAAAATTAATTTTTTCATCATTTTTGATGTTAATAGCTCCGTCAGCCGCAGCAAAATCTTTAATCCCAATAAAAATTCATTTTTTATAATTTTTGATGTTAATAGATGCGGCAGCCCCACTTGATTCAGGCACATCTCTACATTTTTACCTGTGCCCTTTTATCCCAATTAAAATTAATTTTTTCCTAATGTTTGATGTTAATAGCTGCGGCAGCCGCACTTGATTCAGTCAAATCTCTACATTTTTACCAGTGCCCTTTAATCTCAATTAAAATTAATTTTTTTATCATTTTTGATGTTAATAGCTCCGTCAGCCGCAGCAAAATCTTTAATCCCAATAAAAATTCATTTTTTATAATTTTTTTGTTAATAGATGCGGCAGCCCCACTTGATTCAGTCACATCTCTACATTTTTACCAGTGCCCTTTAATCCCAATTAAAATTAATTTTTTCATAATTTTTGATGTTAATAGCTGCGGCAGCCGCACTTGATTCTGTTAAATCTCTACATTTTTACCAGTGCCCTTTAATCCCAATTAAAATTAATTTTTTCATCATTTTTAATGTTAATTGCTGCGGCAGCCGAACTTTATTCAGTCAAATCTCTACATTTTTACCAGTGCCCTTTAATCCCAATTAAAATTAAATTTTTCTTCATTTTTGATGTTAATAGCTCCGTCAGCCTCAGCAAAATCTTTAATCCAAATTAAAATCAATTTTTTCATATTTTTTTATGTTAATAGCTGCGGTAGCCGCACTTGATTCAGTCACATCTCTACATTTTTACCAGTGCCCTTTAATCCCAATTAAAATGAATTTTTTCATCGTTTTTGATGTTAATAGCTGCGGCAGCCGAACTTGATTCATTCAAATCTCTACATAATTACCAGTGCCCTTTATTCCCAATTAAAATTAATTTTTTTCATCATTTTTGATGTTAATAGCTCCGTCAGCCGCAGCAAAATCTTTAATCCCAATTAAAATTAATTTTTGATGTTAATAGCTGAGGCAGCCGCACTTGATTCAGTCAAATCTCTACATTTTTACAAGTGCCCTTTAATCCCAATTAAAATTATTTTTTTCATAATTATTGAGGTTAATAGCTGCGGCAGCCGCACATGATTCAGTCAAATCTCTACATTTTTACCAGTGCCCTTTAATCCCAATTAAAATAAATTTTTTCCTAATTTTTGATGTTAATAGCTGCGGCAGCCGCACTTGATTCAGTCAAATCTCTACATTTTTACCAGTGCCCTTTAATCCCAATTAAAATTAATTTTTTCATCATTTTTAATGTTAATAGCTGCGTCAGCCGAACTTTATTCAGTCAAATCTCTACATTTTTACCAGTGCCCTTTATTCCCAATTAAAATTAATTTTTTCATCATTTTTGATGATAATAGCTCCGTCAGCCGCAGCAAAATCTTTAATCCCAATTAAAATTAATTTTTTCATAATTTTTGATGTTAATAGCTGCGGCAGCCGCACTTGATTCAGTCAAATCTCTACATTTTTACCAGTGCCCTTTAATCCCAATTAAAATTAATTTTTTCATCATTTTTGATGTTAATAGCTGCGGTAGCCGCACTTGATTCAGTCACATCTCTACATTTTTACCAGTGCCCTTTAATCCCTATTAAAATGAATTTTTTCATCGTTTTTGATGTTAATAGCTGCGGCAGCCGAACTTTATTCAGTCAAATCTCTACATTTTTACCAGTGCCCTTTATTCCCAATTAAAATTAATTTTTTCATCATTTTTGATGTTAATAGCTCCGTCAGCCGCAGCAAAATCTTTAATCCCAATTAAAATTAATTTTTGATGTTAATAGCTGAGGCAGCCGCACTTGATTCAGTCAAATCTCTACATTTTTACAAGTGCCCTTTAATCCCATTTAAAATTAATTTTTTATAATTTTTGATGTTAATAGCTGCGGCAGCCGCACTTGATTCAGTCAAATCTCTACATTTTTACCAGTGCCCTTTAATCCCAATTAAAATTAATTTTTTCATAATTATTGAGGTTAATAGCTCCGTCAGCCGCAGCAAAATCTTTAATCCCAATTAAAATTAATTTTTGATGTTAATAGCTGCGGCAGCCGCACTTGATTCAGTCAAATCTCTACATTTTTACCAGTGCCCTTTATTCCCAATTAAAATTAATTTTTTCATCATTTTTAATGTTAATAGCTGCGGTAGCCGAACTTGATTCAGTCAAATCTCTACATTTTTACCAGTGCCCTTTATTCCCAATTAAAATTAATTTTTTTCATCATTTTTGATGTTAATAGCTCCGTCAGCCGCAGCAAAATCTTTAATCCCAATTTAAATTAATTTTTGATGTTAATAGCTGAGGCAGCCGCACTTGATTCAGTCAAATCTCTACTTTTTTACAAGTGCCCTTTAATCCCAATTAAAATTATTTTTTTCATAATTATTGAGGTTAATAGCTGCGGCAGCCGCACTTAATTCAGTCAAATCTCTACATTTTTACCAGTGCCCTTTAATCCCAATTAAAATTAATTTTTTCATAATTTTTGTTGTTAATAGCTGCGGCAGCCGCACTTGATTCAGTTAAATCTCTACATTTTTACCAGTGCCCTTTAATCCCAATTAAAATTAATTTTTTCATCATTTTTAATGTTAATAGCTGCGGCAGCCGAACTTTATTCAGTCAAATCTCTACATTTTTACCAGTGCCTTTTATTCCCAATTAAAATTAATTTTTTCATCATTTTTGATGATAATAGCTCCGTCAGCCGCAGCAAAATCTTTAATCCCATTTAAAATAAATTTTTTATAATTTTTGATGTTAATAGCTGCGGCAGTCGCAGTTGATTCAGTCAAATCTCTACATTTTTACCAGTGCCCTTTAATCCCAATTAAAATAAAAAATTCCTAATTTTTGATGTTAATAGCTGCGGCAGCCGCACTTGATTCAGTAAAATCTCTACATTTTTACCAGTGCTCTTTAATCTCAATTAAAATTAATTTTTTCATAATTTTTGATGTTAATAGCTGCGGCAGCCGCACTTGATTCAGTCAAATCTCTACATTTTTACCAGAGCCCTTTAATCCCAATTAAAATTAATTTTTTCATCATTTTTGAAGTTAATAGCTCCGTCAGCCGCAGCAAAATCTTTAATCCCAATTAAAATTAATTTTTTCATAATTTTTGATGTTAATAATTGCGGCAGCCGCACTTGATTCAGTCACATCTCTACATTTTTACCAGTGCCCTTTAATCCCAATTAATATTAATATTTTCATCATTTTTGATGTTAATAGCTGCGGCAGCCGAACTTGATTCAGTCAAATCTCTACATTTTTACCAGTGTTCTTTATTCCCAATTAAAATTAATTTTTTCATCATTTTTGATGTTAATAGCTGCGGCAGCCGCACTTGATTCAGTCAAATCTCTACATTTTTACCAGTGTTCTTTATTCCCAATCAAAATTAATTTTTTCATCATTTTTGATGTTAATAGCTCCGTCAGCCGCAGCAAAATTTTTAATCCCAATTAAAATTAATGTTTTCATAATTTTTGATGTTAATAGCTGCGGCAGCCGCACTTGATTCAGTCAAATCTCTACATTTTTACCAGTGCCCTTTAATCCCAATTGAAATTAATTTTTTCATCATTTTTGATGTTAATAGCTCCGTCAGCCGCAGCAAAATCTTTAATCCCAATTAAAATCAATTTTTTCATAATTTTTGATGTTAATAGCTGCAGTAGCCGCACTTGATTCAGTCACATCTCTACATTTTTACCAGTGCCCTTTATTCCCAATAAAAATTAATTTTTCATCATTTTTGATGTTAATAACTCCGTCAGCCGCAGCAAAATCTTTAATCCCAATTAAAATTAATTTTTGATGTTAATAGCTGCGGCAGCCGCACTTGATTCAGTCAAATCTCTACATTTTTACCAGTGCCCTTTAATCCCAATTAAAATATTTTTTTTCCTAATTTTTGATGTTAATAGCTGCGGCAGCCGCACTTGATTCAGTCAAATCTCTACATTTTTACCAGTGCCCTCTAATCCCAATTAAAATTAATTTTTTCATAATTTTTGATGTTAATAGCTGCGGCAGCCGCACTTGATTCAGTTAAATCTCTACGTTTTTACCAGTGCACTAAAATCCCAATTAAAATTAATTTTTTCATCATTTTTAATGTTAATAGCTCCGTCAGCCGAACTTGATTCAGTCAAATCTCTACAATTTTAAAAGTGCCCTTTATTCCCAATTAAAATTAATTTTTTCATCATTTTTGATGTTAATAGCTCCGTCAGCCGCAGCAAAATCTTTAATCCCAATTAAAATTAATTTTTGATGTTAATAGCTGCGGCAGACGCACTTGATTCAGTCAAATCTCTACATTTTTACCAGTGCCCTTTAATCCCAATTAAAATTATTTTTTTTATAATTATTGAGGTTAATCACTCCGTCAGCCGCAGCAAAATCTTTAATCCCAATTAAAATTAATTTTTGATATTAATAGCTGCGGCAGCAGCACTTGATTCAGTCAAGTCTCTACATTTTTACCAGTGCCCTTTATTCCCAATTAAAATTAATTTTTTCATCATTTTTAATGTTAATAGCTGCGGCAGCCGAACTTGATTCAGTCAAATCTCTACATTTTTACCAGTGCCCTTTATTCCCAATTAAAATTATTTTTTTTCATCATTTTTGATGTTAATAGCTCCGTCAGCCGCAGCAAAATCTTTAATCCCAATTAAAATTAATTTTTGATGTTAATAGCTGCGGCAGCCGCACTTGATTCAGTCAAATCTCTACATTTTT
Organism: Odiellus spinosus; assembly: GCA_963920705.1. Taxonomy (NCBI): domain Eukaryota; kingdom Metazoa; phylum Arthropoda; class Arachnida; order Opiliones; family Phalangiidae; genus Odiellus; species Odiellus spinosus. The sequence goes on from OY987240.1 coordinate 5,135,287, forward strand.
ACCAGTGCCCTTTAATCCCAATTAAAATTATTTTTTTCATAATTATTGAGGTTAATCACTCCGTCAGCCGCAGCAAAATCTTTAATCCCAATTAAAATTAATTTTTGATGTTAATAGCTGCGGCAGCCGCACTTGATTCAGTCAAATCTCTACATTTTTACCAGTGCCCTTTATTCCCAATTAAAATTAATTTTTTCATCATTTTTAATGTTAATAGCTGCGGCAGCCGAACTTGATTCAGTCAAATCTCTACATTTTTACCAGTGCCCTTTATTCCCAATTAAAATTATTTTTTTTCATCATTTTTGATGTTAATAGCTCCGTCAGCCGCAGCAAAATCTTTAATCCCAATTAAAATTAATTTTTGATGTTAATAGCTGCGGCAGCCGCACTTGATTCAGTCAAATCTCTACATTTTTACCAGTGCCCTTTAATCCCAATTAAAATTATTTTTTTCATAATTTTTGTTGTTAATAGCTGCGGCAGCCGCACTTGATTCAGTTAAATCTCTACATTTTTACCAGTGCCCTTTAATCCCAATTAAAATTATTTTTTTCATCATTTTTAATGTTAATAGCTGCGGCAGCCGAACTTTATTCAGTCAAATCTCTACATTTTTACCAGTGCCCTTTAATCCCAATTAAAATAAAAATTTTCCTAATTTTTGATGTTAATAGCTGCGGCAGCCGCATTTGATTCAGTCAAATCTCTACATTTTTACCAGTGCCCTTTGATCCCAATTAAAATTAATTTTTTCATCATTTTTGAAGTTAATAGCTCCGTCAGCCGCAGCAAAATCTTTAATCCCAATTAAAATTAATTTTTTCATAATTTTTGATGTTAATAGCTGCGGCAGCCGCATTTGATTCAGTCACATCTCTACATTTTTACCAGTGCCCTTTAATCCCAATTAAAATTAATTTTTTCATCATTTTTGATGTTATTAGCTGCGGCAGCCGAACTAGATTCAGTCAAATCTCTACATTTTTACCAGTGTTCTTTATTCCCAATTAAAATTAATTTTTTCATCTTTTTTGATGTTAATAGCTGCGGCAGCCGCACTTGATTCAGTCAAATCTCTACATTTTTACCAGTGTTCTTTATTTCCAATTAAAATTAATTTTTTCATCATTTTTGATGTTAATAGCTCCGTCAGCCGCAGCAAAATTTTTAATCCCAATTAAAATTAATGTTTTCATAATTTTTGATGTTAATAGCTGCGGCAGCCGCACTTGATTCAGTCAAATCTCTACATTTTTACCAGTGCCCTTTAATCCCAATTAAAATTAATTTTTTCATCATTTTTGATGTTAATAGCTCCGTTAGCCGCAGCAAAATCTTTAATCCCAATTAAAATCAATTTTTTCATAATTTTTGATGTTAATAGCTGCGGTAGCCGCACTTGATTCAGTCACATCTCTACATTTTTACCAGTGCCCTTTAATCCCTATTAAAATGAATTTTTTCATCGGTTTTGATGTTAATAGCTGCGGCAGCCGAACTTGATTCAGTCAAATCTCTACATTTTTACCAGTGCCCTTTATTCCCAATTAAAATTAATTTTTTCATCATTTTTGATGTTAATAGCTCCGTCAGCCGCAGCAAAATCTTTAATCCCAATTAAAGTTAATTTTTGATGTTAATAGCTGCGGCAGCCGCACTTGATTCAGTCAAATCTCTACATTTTTACCAGTGCCCTTTAATCCCAATTAAAATAATTTTTTTCCTAATTTTTGATGATAAAGCTGCGGCAGCCGCACTTGATTCAGTCAAATCTCTACATTTTTACCAGTGCCCTCTAATCCCAATTAAAATTAATTTTTTCATAATTTTTGATTTTAATAGCAGCGGCAGCCAAACTTTATTCAGTCAAATCTCTTCATTTTTACCAGTGCCCTTTAATCCCAATTAAAATTAATTTTTTCATCATTTTTAATGTTAATAGCAGCGGCAGCCGAACTTGATTCAGTCAAATCTCTATATTTTTACCAGTGCCCTTTATTCCCAATTAAAATTAATTTTTTCATCATTTTTGATGTTAATAGCTCCGTCAGCCGTAGCAAAATCTTTAATCCCTATTAAAATTAATTTTTTATAATTTTTGATGTTAATAGATGCGGCAGCCCCTCTTGATTCAGTCACATCTCTACACGAGTAAAAATGTTTTCATAGAAGAAAATACACACGGATGAAATTCTAAAATAAACTTTAATTAAAAGTTATCAGAGGAGCTTTCAAGCTCGTGGCTCTTTATCAACTTCGCGTCTCGATAATAAAAATATTCGCCGGGGTTTCCCAATGAACAATTTCCTATGCACATACAAGTTTTTTATAATTTATACAATCTTACCCCACTTTTTTACGTCTATTTGACCTTCATCTAAATTCAAATTACCTTGTTTTTTTATAAACACGCTTTCTTTAAACATTCTTTTATGCCAGTTTTTTTCCCTGCCCAAAACTTCGGCCTTATCCCATTTTATCACGTGACCCTTTGTTTCCCATACGTGTTTCGCAATACCATTATGCATAGTCGCCTCTTTAATACATTTTTCGTGTTCTTTTTTTCTAATTTTAAACGCACGTTTAGTTTGCCCTACGTAATTTTTTCCGCATTCACATGGTATATTATAGATAATACCTGTTTTATCATTTAAATCTTCTTTTGGTCTATTTTTAATTAGATTTTGTTTTAGTGTATTATTTATTTTATTTATTAAATTTACGTTAAGTTTCATTAACTGTCGTTTTGTTTGTTCACTAATATTTTTAATATACGGGAGGGACATCACATTTTCAATTTCCTGTTTTTCTTTAGTTTCATTTTTAACTACGTGAGCATTAAATATTTTATCTATTACATTTGGTGGGTAATTACAGTTCATTAGTTGGTTCTTAATCATTATTTTATCCGTATCGGGTGTACATGAAATTTCTTCTATTTTATATTTTAATGTTTTAATCAGACCAATTTTAATTTTTTTATTGTGGGCCGAATTATAATTTAAGAAGGGGTAGGTTTTTGATACAACGAACATTGGAAATTATTCTAAAGTCTGTGGACATTTACGTCCAGGAAAGGCAACTGACCGTTTTTCTCTGTTTCGAACGTGAATTGGATATTTTGATTTATACCATTGGCTATTTTTGTGATCAAATTTATATCTAACCTATTGTTTCTAATTATAAACACGTCATCTACAAATCTATTCCATAATTTTACATGTTGAACCATAGTGGGATTTCGCATAATTCTATTTTCTATAAATTCCATAACTAAATTCGCAATCACACTCGAAAGTGGATTCCCCATCGCTAGACCGTTTTTTTGTTTATAATACTTTCCATTAAACTTAAAACATGTATTTGTCAGGCATAACTCACTTAATTTTAATATTGAATCCTTACTTAGTTTTGTTTTCTCATTTAATTTGTTATCATCTTCTAGTTTTTTCCCTAACACTTCCATAGCCAATGGTATAGGAATTTTCGTGTATAAACTAACAACATCTAAACTGCAGATTTCGTCGTTTTCATCAATTGGCACCCTTTTTAAATTTTTTATAAATTCACTTGTGTTCTTTATACCGAAACCATTTCGGCCTACATATGGGGATATTATCCTAACAAGTTGTTTTGCAGTACAATATGTGGGGCTGTCTATTGACGACACAATTGGTCTTAGTGGAACATTCGGTTTATGGATTTTCGGTAAACCGTATATACACGGTGTCTGTAGCGTTTGAGTGATATAGCGGTACTTTTCTTTTGATGTGAGTTCCCCATTTTTTACTGCCGTATTGATAAGAAGTCGTAGTTTCCTGTCAATAGTTAAAGTTGGATCTCTACATTTTTACCAGTGCCCTTTAATCCGAATTAAAATCAATTTTTTCATCATTTTTGATGTTAATAGCTGCGGCAGGCGTACTTGATTCAGTCAAATCTCTACAATTTTTACCAGTGCCCTTTTATCCCAATTAAAATTAATTTTTCCATCATTTTTGATGTTAATAGCTGCGGCAGCCGAACTTGATTCAGTCAAATCTCTACAATTTTACCAGTGCCCTTTATTCCCAATTAAAATTAATTTTTTCATCATTTTTGATGTTAATAGCTCCGTCAGCCGCAGCAAAATCTTTAATCCCAATTAAAATTAATTTTTGATGTTAATAGCTGCGGCAGCCGCACTTGATTCAGTCAAATCTCTACATTTTTACAAGTACCCTTTAATCCCAATTAAAATTATTTTTTTCATAATTATTGAGGTTAATAGCTGCGGCAGCCGCACTTGATTCAGTCAAATCTCTACATTTTTACCAGTGCCCTTTAATCCCAATTAAAATAAATTTTTTCCTAATTTTTGATGTTAATAGCTGCGGCAGCCGCACTTGATTCAGTCATATCTCTACATTTTTACCAGTGCCCTTTAATCCCAATTAAAATTAATTTTTTCGTCATTTTTAATGTTAATAGCTGCGGCAGCCGAACTTTATTCAGTCAAATCTCTACATTTTTACCAGTGCCCTTTATTCCCATTTAAAATTAATTTTTTATAATTTTTGATGTTAATAGCTGCGGCACTCGCACTTGATTCAATCAAATATCTACATTTTTACCAGTGCCCTTTAATCCCAATTAAAAAAAAAATTTCCTAATTTTAGATGTTAATAGCTGCGGCAGCCGCACTTGATTCAGTAAAATCTCTACATTTTTACCAGTGCCCTTTAATCCCAATTAAAATTATTTTTTTCATCATTTTTAATGTTAATAGCTGCGGCAGCCGAACTTGATTCAGTCAAATCTCTATACTTTTACCAGTGCCCTTTATTCCCAATTAAAATTAATTTTTTCATTTTTGATGTTAATAGCACCGTCAGCCGCAGTAAAATCTTTAATCCCAATTAAAATTAATTTTTTATAATTTTTGATGTTAATAGCTGCGGCAGCCCCTCTTGATTCAGTCACATCTCTACATTTTTACCAGTGCCCTTTAATCCGAATTAAAATCAATTTTTTCATCATTTTTGATGTTAATAGCTGCGGCAGGCGAACTTGATTCAGTCAAATCTCTACAATTTTTACCAGTGCCCTTTTATCCCAATTAAAATTATTTTTTCCATCATTTTTGATGTTAATAGCTGCGGCAGCCGAACTTGATTCAGTCAAATCTCTACAATTTTACCAGTGCCCTTTATTCCCAATTAAAATTAATTTTTTCATAATTATTGATGTTAATAGCTGCGGCAGCCGCAGCAAAATCTTTAATCCCAATTAAAATTAATTTTTGATGTTAATAGCTGCGGCAGCCGCACTTGATTCAGTCAAATCTCTACATTTTTACAAAAGCCCTTTAATCCCAATTAAAATTATTTTTTTCATAATTATTGATGTTAATAGCTGCGGCAGCCGCACTTGATTCAGTTAAATTTCTACATTTTTACCAGTGCCCTTTAATCCCAATTAAAATTAATTTTTTCATCATTTTTAATGTTAAGAGCTGCGGCAGCCGAACTTTATTCAGTCAAATCTCTACATTTTTACCAGTGCCCTTTATTCCCATTTAAAATTAATTTTTTATAATTTTTGATGTTAATAGCTGCGGCAGTCGCAATTGATTCAATCAAGTCTCTACATTTTTACCAGTGCCCTTTAATCCCAATTAAAATAAAAAATTTCCTAATTTTTGATGTTAATAGCTGCGGCAGCCGCACTTGATTCAGTAAAATCTCTACATTTTTACCAGTGCCCTTTAATCCCAATTAAAATAAATTTTTCCTAATTTTTGATGTTAATAGCTGCGGCAGCCGCACTTGTTTCAGTCAAATCTCTACATTTTTACCAGTGCCCTTAAATCCCAATTAAAATTAATTTTTTCATAATTTTTGATGTTAATAGCTGCGGCAGCCGCACTTGATTCAGTTAAATCTCTACATTTTTACGAGTGCCCTTTAATCCCAATTAAAATTAATTTTTTCATCATTTTTAATGTTAAGAGCTGCGGCAGCCGAACTTTATTCAGTCAAATCTCTACATTTTTACCAGTGCCCTTTATTCCCATTTAAAATTATTTTTTTATAATTTTTGATGTTAATAGCTGCGGCAGTCGCAATTGATTCAATCAAGTCTCTACATTTTTACCAGTGCCCTTTAATCCCAATTAAAATAAAAATTTTCCTAATTTTTGATGTTAATAGCTGCGGCAGCCGCACTTGATTCAGTAAAATCTCTACATTTTTACCAGTGCTCTTTAATCCCAATTAAAATTAATTTTTTCATCATTTTTGATGTTAATAGCTCCGTCAGCCGCAGCAAAATCTTTAATGCCAATTATAATTATTTTTTTCATAATTTTTGATGTTAATAGCTGCGGCAGCCGCACTTGATTCAGTCACAACTCTACATTTTTACCAGTGCCCTTTAATCCCAATTAAAATTAATTTTTTCATCATTTTTGATGTTAATAGCTGCGGCAGCCGCACTTGATTCAGTCAAATCTCTACATTTTTACCAGTGCCCTTTCATCCCAATTAAAATTAATTTGTTCATCATTTTTGATGTTAATAGCTCCGTCAGCCGCAGCAAAATCTTTAATCCCAATTAAAATCAATTTTTTCATCATTTTTGATGTTAATAGCTTCGGTAGCCGCACTTGATTCAGTCACATCTCTACATTTTTACCAGTGCCCTTTAATCCCAATTAAAATTAATTTTTTCATCGTTTTTGATGTTAATAGCTGCGGCAGCCGAACTTGATTCAGTCAAATCTCTACATTTTTACCAGTGCCCTTTATTCCCAATTAAAATTAATTTTTTCATCATTTTTGATGTTAATAGCTCCGTCAGCCGCAGCAAAATCTTTAATCCCAATAAAAATTAATTTTTTATAATTTTTGATGTTAATAGATGCGACAGCCGCACTTGATTCGGTCACATCTCTACATTTTTACCAGTGCCCTTTATTCCCAATTAAAATTAATTTTTTCATCATTTTTGATGTTAATAGCTCCGTCAGCCGCAGCAAAATCTTTAATCCCAATTAAAATTAATTTTTGATGTTAATAGCTGCGACAGCCGCACTTGATTCAGTCAAATCTCTACATTTTTACCAGTGCCCTTTAATCCCAATTAAAATAAATTTTTTCCTAATTTTTGATGTTAATAGCTGCGGAAGCCGCACTTGATTCAGTAAAATCTCTACATTTTTACCAGTGCCCTTTAATCCCAATTAAAATTAATTTTTTCATCATTTTTGATGTTAATAGCTCCGTCAGCCGCAGCAAAATCTTTAATGCCAATTAAAATTAATTTTTTCATAATTTTTGATGTTAATAGCTGCGGCAGCCGCACTTGATTCAGTCACATCTCTACATTTTTACCAGTGCCCTTTAATCCCAATTAAAATTAATTTTTTCATAATTTTTGATGTTAATAGCTGCGGCAGCCGCACTTGATTCAGTCACATCTCTACATTTTTACCAGGGTTCTTTATTCCTAATTAAAATTAATTTTTTCATCATTTTTGATGTTAATAGCTGCGGCAGCCGAACTTGATTCAGTCAAATCTCTACATTTTTACCAGTGTTCTTTATTCCCAATTAAAATTAATTTTTTCATCATTTTTGATGTTAATAGCTCCGTCAGCCGCAGCAAAATCTTTAATCCCAATTAAAATCAATTTTTTCATAATTTTTGATGTTAATAGCTGCGGTAGCCGCACTTGATTCAGTCACATCTCTACATTTTTACCAGTGCCATTTAATCCCAATTAAAATTATTTTTTTCATAATTTTTGATGTTAATAGCTGCGGCAGCCGCACTTGATTCAGTCAAATCTCTACATTTTTACCAGTGCCCTTTAATCCCAATTAAAATTAATTTTTTCATCATTTTTGATGTTAATAGCTCCGTCAGCCGCAGCAAAATCTTTAATGCCAATTAAAATCAATTTTTTCATAATTTTTGATGTTAATAGCTGCGGCAGCCGCACTTGATTCAGTCACATCTCTACATTTTTACCAGTGCCCTTTAATCCCAATTAAAATTAATTTTTTCATAATTTTTGATGTTAATAGCTGCGGCAGCCGCACTTGATTCAGTCACATCTCTACATTTTTACCAGGGTTCTTTATTCCCAATTAAAATTAATTTTTTCATCATTTTTGATGTTAATAGCTGCGGCAGCCGAACTTGATTCAGTCAAATCTCTACATTTTTACCAGTGTTCTTTATTCCCAATTAAATTAATTTTTTCATCATTTTTGATGTTAATAGCTCCGTCAGCCGCAGCAAAATCTTTAATCCCAATTAAAATCAATTTTTTCATAATTTTTGATGTTAATAGCTGCGGTAGCCGCACTTGATTCAGTCACATCTCTACATTTTTACCAGTGCCATTTAATCCCAATTAAAATTAATTTTTTCATCGTTTTTGATGTTAATAGCTGCGGCAGCCGAACTTGATTCATTCAAATCTCTACATTTTTACCAGTGCCCTTTATTCCCAATTAAAATTAATTTTTTCATCATTTTTGATGTTAATAGCTCCGTCAGCCGCAGCAAAATCTTTAATACCAATAAAAATTAATTTTTTATAATTTTTGATATTAATAGATGCGGCAACCGCACTTGATTCAGTCACATCTCTACATTTTTACCAGTGCCCTTTATTCCCAATTAAAATTAATTTTTTCATCATTTTTGATGTTAATAGCTCCGTCAGCCGCAGCAAAATCTTTAATCCCAATTAAAATTAATTTTTGATGTTAATAGCTGCGGCAGCCGCACTTGATTCAGTCAAATCTCTACATTTTTACCAGTGCCCTTTAATCCCAATTAAAATATTTTTTTTCCTAATTTTTGATGTTAATAGCTGCGGCAGCCGCACTTGATTCAGTCAAATCTCTACATTTTTACCAGTGTCCTTTAATCCCAATTAAAATTAATTTTTTCATAATTTTTGATGTTAATAGCTGCGGCAGCCGCACTTGATTCAGTTAAATCTCTACATTTTTACCATTGCCCTTTAATCCCAATTAAAATTAATTTTTTCATCATTTTTGATGTTAATAGCTCCGTCAGCCGCAGCAAAATCTTTAATCCCAATTAAAATTAATTTTTTCATAATTTTTGATGTTAATAGCTGCGGCAGCCGCACTTGATTGAGTCACATCTCTACATTTTTACCAGTGCCCTTTAATACCAATTAAAATTAATTTTTTCATCATTTTTGATGTTAATAGCTGCGGCAGCCGAACTTGATTCAGTCAAAACTCTACATTTTTACCAGTGTTCTTTATTCCCAATTAAAATTAATTTTTTCATCATTTTTGATGTTAATAGCTGCGGCAGCCGAACTTGATTCAGTCAAATCTCTACATTTTTACCAGTGTTCTTTATTCCCAATTAAAATTAATTGTTTCATCATTTTTTATGTTAATAGCTCCGTCAGCCGCAGCAAAATTTTTAATCCCAATTAAAATTAATGTATTCATAATTTTTGATGTTAATAGCTGCGGCAGCCGCACTTGATTCAGTCAAATCTCTACATTTTTACCAGTGCCCTTTAATCCCAATTAAAATTAATTTTTTCATCATCTTTAATGTTAATAGCTGCGGCAGCCGAACTTTATTCAGTCAAATCTCTACATTTTTACCAGTGCCCTTTATTCCCAATTAAAATTAATTTTTTCATCATTTTTGATGTAAATAGCTGCGGCAGCCGCACTTGATTCAGTCAAATCTCTACATTTTTACCAGTGCCCTTTAATCCCAATTAAAATTAATTTTTTCATCATTTTTGATGTTAATAGCTCCGTCAGCTGAACTTGATTCAGTCAAATCTCTACAATTTTACCAGTGTTCTTTATTCCCAATTAAAATTAATTTTTTCATCATTTTTGATGTTAATAGCTCCGTCAGCCGCAGCAAAATCTTTAATCACAATTAAAATTAATTTTTGATGTTAATAGCTGCGGCAGCCGCACTTGATTCAGTCAAATCTCTACATTTTTACCAGTGCACTTTAATCCCAATTAAAATTATTTTTTTCATCATTTTTGATGTTAATAGCTCCGTCAGCCGCAGCAAAATCTTTAATCCCAATTAAAATTAATTTCTGATGTTAATAGCTGCGGCAGCCGCACTTGATTCAGTCAAATCTCTACATTTTTACCAGTGCCATTTAATCCCAATTAAAATTAATTTTTTCATCATTTTTGATGTTAATAGCTGCGGCAGCCGAACTTGATTCAGTCAAATCTCTACATTTTTACCAGTGTTCTTTATTCCCAATTAAAATTAATTGTTTCATCATTTTTGATGTTAATAGCTCCGTCAGCCGCAGCAAAATTTTTAATCCCAATTAAAATTAATGTATTCATAATTTTTGATGTTAATAGCTGCGGCAGCCGCACTTGATTCAGTCAAATCTCTACATTTTTACCAGTGCCCTTTAATCCCAATTAAAATTAATTTTTTCATCATTTTTTATGTTAAAAGCTCCGTCAGCCTAAGCAAAATCTTTAATCCCAATTAAAATCAATTTTTTCAAAATTTTTGATGTTAATAGCTGCGGTAGCCGCACTTGATTCAGTCACATCTCTACATTTTTACCAGTGCCCTTTATTCCCAATTAAAATTAATTTTTTCATCATTTTTGATGTTAATAGCTCCGTCAGCCGCAGCAAAATCTTTAATCCCAATAAAAATTAATTTTTTATAATTTTTGATGTTAATAGATGCGGCAGCCCCACTTGATTCAGTCACATCTCTACATTTTTACCAGTGCCCTTTTATCCCAATTAAAATTAATTTTTTCCTAATGTTTGATGTTAATAGCTGCGGCAGCCGCACTTGATTCAGTCAAATCTCTACATTTTTACCAGTGCCCTTTAATCCCAATTAAAATTAATTTTTTCATCATTTTTGATGTTAATAGCTCCGTCAGCCGCAGCAAAATCTTTAATCCCAATAAAAATTAATTTTTTATAATTTTTGATGTTAATAGATGCGGCAGCCCCACTTGATTCAGTCACATCTCTACATTTTTACCAGTGCCCTTTTATCCCAATTAAAATTAATTTTTTCCTAATGTTTGATGTTAATAGCTGCGGCAGCCGCACTTGATTCAGTCAAATCTCTACATTTTTACCAGTGCCCTTTAATCCCAATTAAAATTAATTTTTTCATAATTTTTGATGTTAATAGCTGCGGCAGCCGCACTTGATTCAGTTAAATCTCTACATTTTTACCAGTGCCCTTTAATCCCAATTAAAATAAATTTTTTCATCATTTTTAATGTTAATAGCTGCGGCAGCCGAACTTTATTCAGTCAAATCTCTACATTTTTACCAGTGCCCTTTATTCCCAATTAAAATTAATTTTTTCATCATTTTTGATGTAAATAGCTGCGGCAGCCGCACTTGATTCAGTCAAATCTCTACATTTTTACCAGTGCCCTTTAATCCCAATTAAAATTAATTTTTTCATCATTTTTGATGTTAATAGCTCCGTCAGCTGAACTTGATTCAGTCAAATCTCTACAATTTTACCAGTGTTCTTTATTCCCAATTAAAATTAATTTTTTCATCATTTTTGATGTTAATAGCTCCGTCAGCCGCAGCAAAATCTTTAATCACAATTAAAATTAATTTTTGATGTTAATAGCTGCGGCAGCCGCACTTGATTCAGTCAAATCTCTACATTTTTACCAGTGCACTTTAATCCCAATTAAAATTATTTTTTTCATCATTTTTGATGTTAATAGCTCCGTCAGCCGCAGCAAAATCTTTAATCCCAATTAAAATTAATTTCTGATGTTAATAGCTGCGGCAGCCGCACTTGATTCAGTCAAATCTCTACATTTTTACCAGTGCCCTTTAATCCCAATTAAAATAATTTTTTTCATAATTTTTGATGTTAATAGCTGCGGTAACCGCACTTGATTCAGTCACATCTCTACATTTTTACCAGTGCCATTTAATCCCAATTAAAATTAATTTTTTCATCGTTTTTGATGTTAATAGCTGCGGCAGCCGAACTTGATTCAGTCAAATCTCTACATTTTTACCAGTGCCCTTTATTTCCAATTAAAATTAATTTTTTCATCATTTTTGATGTTAATAGCTGCGGCAGCCGAACTTGATTCAGGCAAATCTCTACAATTTTTACCAGTGCCCTTTAATCCCAAATAAAATTAATTTTTCCACCATTTTTGATGTTAATAGCTGCGGCAGCCGAACTTGATTCAGTCAAATCTCTACAATTTTACCAGTGCCCTTTATTCCCAATTAATATTAATTTTTTCATCATTTTATGTTAATAGCTCAGTCAGCCGCAGCAAAATCTTTAATCCCAATTAAAATTAATTTTTTATAATTTTTGATGTTATTAGATGCGGCAGCCCCACTTGATTCAGTCACATCTCTACATTTTTACCAGTGCCCTTTAATCCGAATTAAAATTAATTTTTTCTACATTTTTGATGTTAATAGCTGCGGCAGCCGAACTTGATTCAGTCAAATCTCTACAATATTTACCAGTGCCCTTTTATCCCAATTAAAATTAATTTTTCCATCATTTTTGATGTTAATAGCTGCGGCAGCCGAACTTGATTCAGTCAAATCTCTACATTTTTACCAGTGCACTTTAATCCCAATTAAAATTATTTTTTTCATCATTTTTGATGTTAATAGCTCCGTCAGCCGCAGCAAAATCTTTAATCACAATTAAAATTAATTTTTGATGTTAATAGCTGCGGCAGCCGCACTTGATTCAGTCAAATCTCTACATTTTTACCAGTGCCCTTTAATCCCAATTAAAATTATTTTTTTCATAATTATTGAGGTTAATAGCGTAAACCGGATTTTAAAGGGAAACTGTTACATTTGTTCTATTTGTTTTTAGGTTGGCAGCCGCCGCGGAAGAGGGGTACAACTCGGATGAGACGATACCCCTCGAAAGGGAGGATTTAGAGGAAAGGGAAGGGGATTTTGAAGATGAGGATCAAAACCCTCTGGATAATATAAGGTATTTATTGTTATTATGGTTTTTAAGGGTTTGGGTATTATATGCTGTTATGACGGGGTTTGACAGGATATAATCGGCGTAATCTTTCGAAGACTCCCGTGTACATTTAGCTTTCCCTATTCTATGCATGGAACATGGGTTTAAGGCAAATTCCAGTTTTGGGCAGCCCCACGCATTCAAATCAAAAGTTTCCTTTTGAAATAACTGGCAAACAATGATTTTTTTATCGTGACCTTTCACGTAAATTCGATTATAGTTTTGAAACTGAACATCGTTGCAATGAGCGTACAGACGTTTATAGGCCGTCATACCCAGGCTCCAACCGATACCTAACATGTTATGTATAATATAATTGTTAGTAGCTCTGACCTTAGATGGTATCTCTGTTGCAGCATAGGGCGACCTATACGTTGCTAGAAGAAGGGGTTTTGGTTGGTATTTTGCATAACCAACTGCTTCGAATTTAACCACGCTCATTTCTTTAACTACATATTCTGGTTCCAACTTACTACGATGAGAGTTAAACATCGGTTTTCCACGCAGATACATAATGTCCACAACCAAAGATTTTCCAATGAAGCTAAAATTAGAAAAATTAACATTAAAATCTTGTTTCTTCCAGATTGCCTGAAAATCCCACCTGCTCTTTCTGTCAATCGGCTCAATTAAACTATGATATTCTTATCCGTACCTTTCCCTATTTAGTTTACTATTGTATGAATCCCGAATGCCGCTTTCACGAACTTCTTATCGATATGGTTATCCAGTCTCCCGGCGAGCCTATTTTTATCAATTTAAATGTTCTGGATAACGATAGCGACTATAATCTCGCGATTACTTTCCATTTTCCTTGGTACCTTTAAATTTATAGCCCCTATTACCAGAAGAAAATAGAGGAAATGGATTGCTTGGCCTTAATCGCGAGGCGTCCCGTTTCGTTTTTTTCGCGCCATTTGCAACCCCTGGGGGTAGAGACAGACTGGGATTTTATCGCGCATTAACACGCTAGTGACGTAACATATAAGGGGCTACGCCGCTTCGCGTCTTCCAATCTTCGACTCTGTCGAGGTGTAAATCGGCTGGCAAGTAGTGATTAATTAATATTATTATTTTATTCGGTTTCATTATTAAATAAAAACTTACTATGAATTTCTACTTTGAAAATGAATTTGTCAGAGATTTTGAACCCTGACAGGGAAGATTACAAAGCAACATAAGACCTAAAGAGCAGACGACAGAACTATACCTGCCGGTCAAAGGTTAAAGATTGTTTCCACAACACGCTACATGGTGGCGCCTTCCTGTAAAAATATTCCGAGAGAGGATTTTTTTAAGCTTTGTCCCGATTGGCTAGATTCAAATTCTAGGGGTGAAGGGTGATATGACTATTGTTACGCTGGGGTAAGGGACGACTTGTATGGCTCAAAGGTACAGTAACCCACTTCCTCCATTTTCTTTTGCTATTACTAACCCTTTCAGCTTTTACATTTAATAACTGTCCTTTTATAGTTTTACATTTGTTTTCTAATTAACTAACCATTTATAGCTTTTACATTTCTATTTATCCAACTATCCCTTTATAGATAGTATAACTAGGGCTTTAATCTATCTAATTTGCATGGCGCTTTTTCCATGTCTCATAGTTTAATCGCCACCTCCAAGAGTCTAGCCTAATACAAGGCTGCCAATGTCATAAAGCACGCATGTTAGGATCTGGAACAAAACTAGCAAAGGCAAGACTTGTATTTCATTATATCTGTAATTTATATAGATACTTGCTACTATAATTTGAACCTACGAAATAGGGTTGATTTCAGGCATCAGTCGCCTGGCGACAAAATTAAACCATCTATTGACCGCAGCTGTTGGGAGCATTGATTCTAACAATGATTCTGACCAAATATTCATGCGTAGTTAAACTTCAGAGAAGCTATGTAATCACTAGTAAATTGATAATAGAAAAATGTACTTCTGTGTACACTTGTTTAGTAAAATGGACTTCGATCTATACTAGTCTAATAGAAACAGTCCTCTCACGCCTAGACTAGTAAGTGAACCGTTTATCATAGGAACTTCTATATATACATCTGATATTATCTCATGTACACTATATACTATAGTATACCATCTAATATAGTCTAATAAAATGATTGTTGAACTTGTTGAGCTTATTATACCTGGCGTTGTGTCTTTCTGTACCTGAACTTTGTCTATCCTTGAATTTTAAATAAAGATCTGTATTTGATAACTTTAGTACACTATTTACTCCTGCTCGTACTATAATAAACAGATTTTTGAACTTATTATCTCTGGCATTTTGTATTTCTAAATTCTATATATCTAGATTAAACTCTTGCCTGACGTAACACAATAACGCTAGTGTGGATAATACTATAAATGCAATAGGCTCAATGGGAGAGATATCTTTACAGGGGTCAGAAATAACATAAGAATATTTTCCTATCTAAGATAATGCAAAAATGGAAAACTTACCAGCAGAAGACGCCATGGTAGAATCTTTGTCCTTTTTGAGTGAGAAAGAAAACTTTGAAAATCGCAAGTTTAATCAAACTTTGGATATCTTTGCAATGATTACGAAACCTTTTTATAGTAAATTTCAGGGTTAAAACTGAAGGAGTTTACCTCGTGGACCACAATGACTAACATTAAAAAGAACCAATCAAAAGGCCGGTTACACGTGAAATTTGCCTGTATCAAAGCTAAATCCTATCTTTTATGAATTAACCAATCAAAAACTAATTTTACACGTGCCAACTAGTTTTTCAAGACTTATATAATTTGATGGACCAATCAAAAAATTAGAAAAGTTAATTACATAACTAGTTACTTATATTCTAACTTCGCCCAAATTACCATATTTTAAACGGAATATCGTGAACTTCGCCCATCTCTGGGATTTTCAAAACCACACCCAGATGAGTACATAAAGACGGGAAATTCAGGAAAAACCTCACAAACGTTTCCAGCTCTCATCTCTTCAAGTCTTCACAACCTTAAAGTGATCATGTAACTCATGGCTGCTAATTCATCATCGAATAAACGCAATGTAACCGACTTCTTTGATTCTTTACCTGATCTCTCAGATAATTTGGATTGGAAAGATGAATTAATCTCGCATATTAATACAGTTAAAGAAGGAAGTACTATTCAAAATCAAGGGGGCCTAGTTCCAAAATACTACGTCAAAGAAGACTCGGTTTCTTACTCTATAAGTTTACCCGCTCAAGCCGGAGATTACTACATTGATATCCAAATTTACGACTACAACAAGATTAAGAATTTACTAGCCAATGAAATTTGGATGCTGGATGGTTGAAGACTACAAGGAGTGTAAACTTATAAACTCTATTGTCACCCAAATTGCTAAAGATATGAGGGAAAATCCGAATAAGCAAATCACTCCAGCGAATAAAAGGGTCAAAAAGTAAGTCAATGACTTTTCAATTTCTAACCCGGTTACGACTTCGAAACGACTTACGGCCTTGCTGTTAAAAGTAAAATATCAATATGAACCCACCCAGTTTGGTAATAACGGCCATGAATTCGGTCTTAATTTATGGACAATCACGTTTATTCTTCATGTTAAAATTCAACAAAAACCTTGTCAAAGCCATTTACAAAAAACATTATAATTTTTGCAAGTATTTAACTATGTTGGAAAATTTGGAATGGATTGAAAGGTACCCGGATAATATTACAAGAAGGTACTATTATCAAATCCATTACCATCAATCACCCCTGGATGGAGGAATTTGACTTTTGGCAATTCTTTCCAAGCCCGAACGACGAAATGACGCGTTTAAATACCTTATCTCTCAAACTTTGGAAAGTCGAAGGATTTCCGACCTATATATTAACGGTCATTATTTTGAGGATGAGAAACTGGTGGAATACGTTCTGCATAGTCTCAATAAGCAACTTACAGAAAAATACCAATCTCTAAAAAATGAATATAACTTTAATGAACAATATAGTAGTTATCTAGGGGACGGGTGGTGGTATGTCCTCGACAAGGATAGTAAGCGTGGAAATCTCGATGTAAGTGATCTCGAAGTAGATTTTATGTCCCAGAGTTTTAAATTTTCATACGACTATATGATTTTTACCAGATTTATTAAGGGATACATTTCTTGTATTTTTAATCTTTTAACACGTAACCCAAAACAATTTTATTCTATTGATATAATTCTAGCTAAACACTCGCGGAAATACAAATGTCAGCAGATAGAAGGTAAAGTGCGCTTCAAAAATTTGGATCAAATTAAATTGACTGAAATTCACGAAACTTTTGTCAGTATTATAAACTCTTTACTGTACGAATTGTTACGGTACTACCAAGGGTACAATAGAGTACGCTTCTGTATTCGCTCGGATGAATTGGATAGCCCTATTAACCTAGCCTTTATGAACATAAATGACCTAACAGCCGAGAGAGTTATTCGAGCTATTAGTCAAGTAGCGCAATCGAACCAAAATTTTCATCTTGAGAGTTCACTCACTTTTGACGTGGTTTTATTACAATGTGACGTCCCAGTTGGAACTCTCCAAAAAGGTTTGAACAGTCGAATTATAGTCCCTTTTGATACGTTTATTAAAGTCAATCCCAATTACATTTAGCTGGAAAATGATGATCATTTATGTTTCGGCCGAGCTTTGGCTATTGGTATCTTTTTAGCCGATCTCCGGGTCGAGAAAAGAAAGAACAAAACCTTCAAACCGAGCAAAGACCAGACGTATTACTTTAGGGAACTTAAAGACAGTACGAAAGATTTACAGAAAGAAGAAGCTCTACGCTTATACTATAATGGCAAAATCGATCCAGGGGCCGTTAACTTGAAAAGTAACGAAAAATTCCAACACTTTCTGGTTGACTATCAAATTGTCATTATTCGATTAGAAAATATTAAAGAATTTTATTTTCTTGGTCCCTGGCGTGAAAAACAAATTTTTATGGTCCTTGTAAACGATCACGTGCACATTTTGAAGGATTATCATTGTCTGAAGGGCGGGTCATCCTATTGTCCCAAATGTTTAAAGATTTTTACTCCATATAGTCGTATTAAAGAACACGATTGTGAGACGCGTGTGAAATGTACTAGATGCCGTACGCTAAACGTTTTCCACGAAGAATTTTACATTCCCTTACAGAGATGTCGCGACTGTGGGCGTTACTTTAGAGGTCCAGATTGCTTCAATTTACATTTAACTAACGACACGTGTAAAAATTTTAAACGATGTGTAAAATGCGGATTAGAATTGAAGGACAATCACAAATGTTCAAGACCCTGTAAAAATTGTCGGAGAAAACACGAAAAAAAACGTTGTTACGTCATGCCTTTGGATACCAAGTACGAAAAGAGACGTTATTGTTATTTTGACACTGAGACTGTGACCAAAAATAACGTTGGTTAGCGCCATGGAAAGTGAAGAAGACGGAGAATACACCTACAGTATATTTCGAGGGTTTGACTGCGTTGACCAGTTTATGGCGTACCTCTTCCAAACGAAAGATTGCTATATTCAACATGCCATGAAACGTATGAAGAAAACGGTTCCAGTCTTTGAAGACCTCACATTAATCGCCCATAATTTCCGGGTACTTATATTACTTAATTTGTGTGTTCAGGACCCAAATCCTATAGCTACAAAACAGCCGACGGTAAAAGCGTCACTAAAATGAAAGGCATCATCAATTTTGATTCGATAAAAGCTGCCTTGGACAAACCAGAAACCACGTACTCGGTGGAGGTCCCCTTTAACGTGCTGCGCAACAAGAGTCAGGCGAAGCTTTTTCTGGGTAATTTAAAGAAGACTTTTGGTGTCACCTTTAATAAAAGAAATATCAAAGATGATTATTCGATTTATCGTGAAAGTAAAAGATTGGAGACCTTTAACAATATCAACTGGTTGACGGCCTCGAAACATTTGCCACGCCACTCGTATCTAGCTTCGGAACTAGCTGAAGCGGGTTTTTTCTACTTGAACAAAGGCTGTAAGACTAGATGTTTCTGTTGTCACAATAAATTTGACTGGAGCGAAAGCAGTAACGATGAATATCCACTAAGCGTGCATCAAAGAGAAGCCCCGTTTTGCGCCTTTTTACTCGATCAGGATAAAACTAATTTGAAAGCGTACGAAGAAGCCCATCAAGAAAAATTGGCCAAGGAAGCTGTGGAAAAACTCACCATTTTGATGAAAAACAAACATATTTTGAGGTTTGTGGAAGCATTACGCGAGGTGGTATTAGATGGATTTGGAAAAGAGTATAAAAAAGGTGACATTGACGAGATAACGGTTATTTGGTATATCCCTGTCGAGGATCGGATCAATTGGAATTTTGTCAATCATTTCCGTTTTAAAAAGAGAATTAAAGATTTTGAGCTTAAATTTGAAAAATGTCGTGCCGAATCAAATTTCAAGCCCCAATGCAGCTGTTGGTGAGTGGTCCAACCATAAGTGGCAAAACCAACTGGATATTTAACCATTTAAAAATCGCCGACATTTTAATTGAACCTCCACCCAATAGGATCGTGTACTGTTATAAAGAGTACCAACAAAAATTTAAAGACATGCAGATAGAGATTGAAAATTTGGAGTTTATAGAAGGATTGCCACCAGAAGATCCCCATTTTTTAGATAAAAATTTGCATAATTTTTTAATTATTGACGACTTGGCCTTTACCTGCTGTAATAACGCCCACATTGCTAGTATCTATTGTGTGTCCTCGCACCATAAAAATGTGTCAGTAGCTTTGTTAACTCAAAATCTATTTGGGCAAGGGAAAGAAAGCCGAGCAATTAGCCTTAATTCCTCGTATATCATATGTTTCAAATATCCTCGCGATGGAAGTCAAATAAACTACTTGAGTAGACAAATATTTCCCCATAACAAAAATCTCGAGGCCAAAGCTTTTCATCTAGTGACGGCTGCTAATCCATTTTCTTACTTGTGTATATATTTAAAACAAAATATGCCTGACGAGTTACGTTTAAGAAGTAACCTATTCCCTCACGAAGGAAATATGATTATTGTTTGCAATGACAAATAAATAAGCTTGTTTCTTCAATAAAAGTGTTATTACGGATCTTGACTTTAAAAGAACATGATGAGAAAACATACCTCAAGACGTTTGAGGAGCAAGCGAAAACCAATATCATTAATGAAAAAGTTTTATTACCGAACGCTCGGAGGGCTTTAAGGACCCAACCAGATTTACCAGACAACGTCATCCCTTGAAGAAACACTTGTCTTTCTTACGGAGGTTGGTCAACGTTAGTCAAAAAGGAGGTGGAAAACTAGAGCCGTTTTTGAAAAGAGCCAAGGCCCCTCAAATTAAATCAATCAACAAAACGTTTTTTAACTTGTTACGCGGTAACATTGAGATACCTGAGGAAGCCCGTTTGTACCTAAAACAACACCGAGGTCTTGTCCGTCAATTAGGCAGTAAACGGGGGACCACCAAAACGAATCGGAAATTGTATATAAAACAAGCTGGAGGTCTGTTGCCCGGTTTAATCGGTGCTCTGGTACCGACTCTGATTTCTGGTACGATGAAGCGAATGGCTTTGTTACCAGAAACGGCTCTTTCCTCGGAAGCGGGTAAAGAAGCCTCAGCTCTTGATCGTGAAATAAAGAGGATTTTGAAAATGAACATGTCACCCGAAAACAAACTTCGACACTATTTGACGACTCTACAACAATTTTTGACCATGAAAAGTTTAATAGAACCTCCCTCCGTCAACGTGCAGAGCTTTCCAGCCAGTCTGACGTCACCAATATCAATACCAGCGCCACCAATGACAGGACCGACGCAAATTCCACCCGGACCTCCACCTACACCGAGCTGGTTTCCAAGTTTTACAACTACTCCCGCCTTAGCGTTGTCGTCAACTGGTACGTCTACACCGCTCGCTTCTATATCAGGGACTCCACCTCAGATATCAGCCGGAGCATCAAGCAGTCAGACCCAGCGTTTGTCACAAGCGATTTCGAATCTGTTGACTTCTCAAGCGGCTACCTCTTTACCTCCGCTACAACTTGCTCACCTGCCCCCGAAGCGTAGCGCGAGCAGCGTGGCTAAAAAACTGTTGGCGAAAAATCGAGAAGAGAAACGAGAGCATCATAGGTACGCCCGTCGTACGCTTACTTTGAAAGATGCAACTGATATTGCCGATGATGAGGATGTGCCACCCCGAATGACTATGAGAAAAAATCCCAAAAAGACTAAACAATCGGGTAAAGGAACATTACTTTGGGAGTAATTGACAATGATTTATTCTATCGCGAAAAAGTTTGCTAAACTGGTTTTATGCATAGTAATATTTTTGAACTTAACGTTTTGGTTAATTTTATTTTTACCCATTTTGATACTTTGCCTTTTATATACCAAGTTTAAACATAGGAATTCAATCTGTTGTGAATGTCCGGGATTAGTCCGTCTTTGTTTTCACGATTCGCAGTTTCGTCGAGCATATTTTTTTATTTGGTGTAATTCTTTACACTTTATTATATTTCTTGTAAAGGCCCTATTATCCTTTAATCTTAAAAAAGTAAAAATGCTGTATTATTCAGCCTTATTTGTCTTAACTTCTGTTTTTGGCGCGGGTTACGGTGGTCTTTGTAATTATTGCCATAAAAGTATAACAAAGTAATAAAATATTTTTTTATTCAAGACAAAATTGATTATTATGATTCCATAAATGTATAAGCATATTTAACATAATTATAGCGTCGTTGTACGTTTTGTCATTCTTGTTGTACATATCTTGAAGGATATCTTCGAAACAAATTCCGGAGCACAGGTTTGTCAGAACAAAAATGACGTGTCCGCCGCAGGAGAAAGATTTGGTTGGCTGCAGTTGTGTAAGATTGTGTTTCCAGTTTGAGGCGTATCTCGACAAATCTAATCCGTAAAAATCCGGTTCTTTCGCGTAAAAACAAAAGAAAATGCCGTCAAATCCAAGTGCTCGAAATTAAAAGGATTTTCAGTTAAATCTCCGTTGAAGGCTGATGTCTTTACGAAAGCAATTATAATTCTATTTGGGATTCTACCCAAGAAGACATTTTCTTTCGTCGTGTCAGTGTTACCTCTTTCTATCCCAAAGTACTTTGCCACAGTCTGATGAATCGGGTAGACGCAGGGTGTTTTTTCCAAAACCTTGGCGTGGGCTAACATTAAGTCTGGGTTTAACTTAATTTTCCTAACGTAGAGCGAAGCATCGCTGATGACGAATCTATATTGAGTGGCGGCTGGGGGCAGCGCGGGCGGGGCTGGAAGTGGTTCTCGCGATATAATGGGAAACGACACTCCTGATCTAATAAATTTAAATTTTACATCTACATTGTTTAAGAGGATTTTATTCATTTTACAAATATCCAGATGGAGTTTCCCTATCATTTCACATACTTGCGATGGATCAACGCGCTCTTTTCTCAGTTTCATTCTTTGATTAGACGCGTCAAAAATATCCTCGGGTTTTATCTTGGTATCTTTGTAAAACATTTCGAAAGCTAATTGCCTCTCTTTGCCATCTTTCCCGTAATTTAACAATGTTTCGAAATAAGCGATATACGGAGCTGAATTATTAACGGTTTGTACTAGCGTATCATTTAACATTGCTTCTATTTGAGAAAATAAAGCCCATAAGAGTAAATTCACAGGTCCAACTGTGTCTACCGCCGCCTTCATATCTTTCCAAGAATTATTCGTCGTGTTTTTTTAATAATTTAACGTTAAGCTTTAATCTGGTTTTTGATAAATCGACATAGTGTTTTGGAGTACCGGGGACGAAAAATTCGATTGGTCCTCCATCCGTAATTGAATTGACGGGTTTTAATTCAATATCATTACTAGCCAAAATATTATAATTACTAACAGGTTTGACGAACAAGTCGGCTTCAGACATCATACCTTCAGACCCCATATTGTCGTGTTAGATAACTACAACTAAAGCCGATGCCGGCAAGATCCGGCTATTTATATCCCTATGATAAAAAAAACTGTTTTCCTTTACGACCCTTTAGACTTTTTCTTTTACCCTTACCAGTGCCGTATTGCGAATTGAGAACTTTGTCACCAGCTGTGTGTAATAGATTAGAACCAGCAATTTTAATATTCCTTTTTAAAGCTGTTTTTGGATCTTGCCCCGCTGAAATATCACCGATCCAGCGACTTCCAACACCAATCGCTTCCCGACCTAAGGCCTTGGCCGCTGGCTTTATAATGGGGGTAATGAATCGAACTAGACTTAAAAATTGAACCTAACCCGTTACCTCGTTGAAAAACGGGACCTCTGAAGCCTCCTCCTCCAGCTTGCTGCAGGTAATAGTAATAATACCTATTTCGCGACGCCATTTTTCTTACCTTCGTTTAAAATGTAATGTGGTCACTGTTTTCCCGAGTTTGAAAGGAATTTTACTTCCCGAATCAGTGGCAATTTCTATATCAACCACGTTAAAATTCGGTGTTCTGACGGGGTAATAATTAATCGGGTTAAACGTTATCTCGTAGGGGGTATTATACTTGTTGTTCTTTGGTCTGGAATTGTATGTAATAGACCTCCAAAAGCGTCACCTATAACCTGAGGGTATATGAGACTGGTATAAACGAATAAACTCTGAACACCTCTATTTATATCAGCGATATGTTCACCCTGGGTCTTATGCGTTAAGCCTTTCTCAATTTGTTTGGTATCAAAACCCAGCATAAGACCTAAACCAGGATTGGATTTGGGAAAGCGAATGGTAAAACTGTCTCGCAAATTTTTTTGTTGATCCGTGAGAAGATAATCGGGTTTTGCTTCATCAATTAGCCCTAGACCACAAAGTATCGTTACCGTCCCATTGTTATTTTGTTCAAAATCAAAATAAGGCCACATTCTTGATGGTAAACACTCTCGTTCCTTTTAATACCTTCTCTATAGTTTCGTACGTACCGTGTGGTAGTTGATAAGTTTTAGTTTGATATAAAAGATTTTCGACTCGTTCGTTACCCGTTAATTTCTTGTCTCTTTTGACCATCTGCCGAACGTAAAAAGGGGGATATTTGGAGGTGTCGAGTTTGATCCTGTTCTGGTCTAAAGCTCGTGTTCCAACAATGGTTGTCCCCGTTATCCATTTTTCACAATCCCGCGCTTCTAAAACTAATAATTCGCAATACATTCTGGGGAATTTAACGAAGGTTTCACCATTGGGATCTTTAAATTGAATAAGAAAACGTTCCTGACCGTTGACGCTCCCGATTTGAAATTAATAATAATAATAATAATAAGAATAATAATAATATTTATTTCACAACAACAAAGTGTTGTTGGCAACCACAGAGGCTTAGCCTATTCTGGGTGGTTGCCAGGACACATACAAAGACAAAAAATAATTATATAGAAAAAATTATTAATTAACAAAGATTGGCAAAGTAAATAAAAATTAAGAATTAATTAAAATTAAAAAAAAAATCTAAACCTAAATTAAGAATTTTGGAGATACCAATTGTCCAAAAAAAAATTTGAGACTAAAGACCGAAATTGAATAATAGAGTAGTGAGTGGCATTCTCCCTTATTTCAGTTGGCAAAGTGTTCCATGTCCGAGCGCTTCGTAGGAAAAAGGAATTCCCAAAGGCCAAGCATCTGGCGAATTTAACGGTATAGGTAGGGCAAGACCGCCGAGAATTCAGAGCCATGTAGTCCTCAAGCTTAATAACCGTAGATTGGAGTAGTCTCGCGAGTGTGACCATATCACAAACATCTCGACGAACAGAAAGTGGCCAGAGACGGAGGAGTTCCAGACGCTTTCCGTAAGGAATGTGATTGGGTGAATTAGGCCGAGGAGACTTTAGGTAAAATCGAGAGAAGTTACGTTGAATACGCTCCAACGACGTAATGTCTTTTGCGAGATGAGGATTCCAAACTGGAGACGCATAGTCAAGGACCGGTAAGCACATCGAACGAAATGGTGTTGTGGAGGCTCGCGTAAAACCAGTAGTCCTACGAATTAGGCCACATAAGCGTCGGGCTCGATTACCAACGTGATTAACGTGTAAAGCCCACTTGAGATCGCAGGAAATAACGACGCCGAGAATCTTTATGTGAAAAACGCGAGCCAGCAGGACGTTATTTAAACGGTAAGAGACCTCCTCCTCAGAACGCCTCCGAGTAATGACCATAAACTACATTTCTTGATATTGAGAGAAATGTTATTGTCGACGCCCCATTGGTAAACGAGTGAAACGTTGTCTTGCAAGGTGAAACGGTCAGCCGCTGATCGAATAGCGAGCGAAATATAGCTGTCATCAGCGTACTGATAAAGTGAACAACCGGGAGTTAGCGCGAAGGGTATATCAGACACGAATATGTTGAAGAGTAACGGTCCAAGAATCGAGCCTTGAGGAACCCCGGATCCAACTGGGCGGTATGAGCTGAATTCGCCACGATAAATTACTCGCTGAAAACGATCCGAAAGGAAATAACTTGTCTTTCACTTGTTGTTGAGTAACAGACGCCTGCGTCTGATTAATAATTTTATGATAAATACTTTCATTCGTATCTTTAATTATTGTACTTTTATCGTTTACGGTTCCCTGACCGGTTTCGTATTTTAAATCTAAATCAACCATTCTAACGACGAAAGTATCGAAAAAGTCGGTAATATTATCCCATTTCGAAGGCATACTAATGCCCGATAAACCGACTTCCCAATGTCCTTCAGATAAATCAAATGACGTGGGTAATTGCGTCGTGTAACTGATTTTTGTGTTTTTCGGGTATTGAGTCATGGAGGCGTTACTCGGGAGAGTCAAGTAGATCGAGTCGGAGATGGGAGCGAGCATCGTCAAGCAGAGTTGAAGGATAACAATGAAGAAGAAACAAGCTGTTCAGACTTATTTATCCTTCCTTTTGAGAGGATTTAATCCGTCGCACCAGTGGCATATATGGTTTAAAGGTTTCAACTCGTAGATCTCCCAATAATACGGTAAAATAAAGATTAGCCCAAGAATATCGTACCATGGGGCCAGAACGAATCGAGAGTCTCGAGAAATAATTGAACGAATAAGACCAATGGGGACCGTGATCGGAGTCAAGAAGACTCTAAGCCAGTATTTACAATGGCGAAGAGTATAAGAATCGTGAAAGAACCATCGCTTCCAGATACAGCATTGACATTTCTGTAATTGAACGCGAGCAATTTCCTTCGTTACCCGTAAATCCATTTTAAGCTGACTTTAGGATCGAGTCTTTTATATGATATCCATCTCATGAGTTATTGCCCCCCCCCCAGTCTTTTTGGCTATAGAATCCCCCTTTTATATCCGGAGTCATGCAGAAAAACAAAGGAGCAGGGAGGGAAAAAATAAAAAATAAAGGAGCAGGGACGGAAAAATAAAAAGTACTGTCAGTCCTCCTTGAAAATGGGTTTTTCGACCGGGGGTTAAGAAGGGTCAGGCTGGACTAGCCGGGCGGGGCTAATTAGGCCAATTTGTGGACGGATGAGGTCATTTGTTGACGGATGAGCTGTTTATTGACGTGGGGCGGGGTTAATTAGGCCAATTTGTGTACAGAGGGGGTGGGGTCTACTAGGCAAATTTGTTGATGGATGTCGTCATTTGTTGACGGATGCGCTGTTTGTTTATTTTGGGGGCGGGGCTAATTATGCAAATTTGTTTATTTTAGGGGCGTGGCTTATGCAAATTTGTTTACTTGATGACATCAGTAGTTTATTCCTATACAACAAGGGTAAAATAAACAAATGACGTCATCAAGTAAACAAATTTGCATAAGCCACGCCCCCAAAATAAACAAATTTGCATAATAAGCCCCACCCCCAAAATAAACAAACAGCGCATCCGTCAACAAATGACGTCATCCATCAATTTGCATAATAGACCCCACCCCCACAGTCCACAAATTAACCCCGCCCCCGTAATTAAACAGCTCATCCTTCAACAAATGACCTCATCCGTCAACAAATTGGCCTAATTAGCCCCGCCCGGACCGTCCAGTCTGACCCTGCCTAGCCCCCCCCCGTCGAAAAACCCATTTTTAAGGAGGACTGACACAAATTTTCATTTTTCCGTCCCTGCTACTTTTTTATTTTTTCCCTCCCTGCTCCTTTATTTTTCCAAAATTGTCAAAATTTTTAACACTATATCGGTAGAATTCTAGGCTCATATCAACGTCATTCCGACGTCATTTTTAAAAACATCACGTGACTTTAAAGGTATCAAACAAAACAACTTTCAGTTAAACGTCATTTAAAGTCGGAAACCCAAACTTTGAAGATGTTGGATCTTGACTCGTTTTTAACTTTTACTCTCGATATCTGGATCGACTATTGGATATTACTAACTGGGATTTTCATTGTACTACTTCTTCAAATTCCACCAAATTGGTTCGTCGCTCTAGTCCTTATATTTTTGTTACCCATAGCACTACCAATTGCTTTTTGTTTTTCTTTATTAACAAACGATCCACATTGTCTCTTGGTAACATGTTCACCTTTATTTTGGATTTTGTTTTACGCATACGAAGCTTTAAAAACATTGCTTTTAGTTCCTGTAAAAATCTCAGAGTATTTTTATAGAGAAAGTCGGTTTTATTATTTTTCGTGCCTCAAGAAATATGGAAAATTAAATGACAAGCAATAAATTGTTTTGTTTAACATATTTGTATTTTATTCATAATTTAAAACACACCACATTTCATCATTGACAGCCTCTTCTGCTTGGCATTTATCAAAGTAAATTTTATCTAGACTTTTATCTTCAATTAAGTCATTAGAAAAAAATTTTCTCCCTGGGGTCGTAATTAAAAGGTTTGATCATACACGAAAAAAACCTGTCTTTCTCCTTATATTGACATCCGTATATTTTCAAAAGGGCATAAGTCCGTTTTAGTTCTATTAATTTGATGGCGTTTTTATGAAAGCCTGAACCAGGGCTGGCATTTAACGTTTGCACATTCTTGATTGTTATTGTAGAATGAAATTGATATAATATTTTAATTAACGCTGTATGCAAAACAGCTTCAGCGGCCTTGACATCGTGACAAACATATCCCAAAACAATGGCAGCTTCTTGAACATGTTGACATTCTTCGCTAGGATTATATTTGTGAATTCTTCCTTTTTCACAGTTTCTTGATATAACGCGTTGACCGGAATCCCGCGAATAAATCCGATAAACCACATGAAAAGCTAGACTAAAGCTGGGTTTTCAAAGGAACGGGTAGCGGGTCAAAATCCAGCGGGTGCGAGAAAATGGAAGCGGAGCGAGAATATCTAATCGAGTTAGATCGGAGCGGGTAGCGATTTTCTACCCTCTTTCCCGCGATTTACACGCTCTCCCGCCAAAACTCGCTTTTATGAAAACGGTCTTTTGCTTAGCGGGAGCGAGATATTTTAGTTTTTTCTCGCACCCGCTGGATTTTTGCCCGCTACCCGCTCCTTTGAAAACCCAGCTTAACTGAAACAGATAGTTCAACTATAATCTCGTCTAGACGTAAGTTTTTTACCATCTCAATAGACACAATTTTTTCTATTAAATGTTGGAATCTCTCACCATACTGTTCGCGGTTATGTTCAATCTCAATGAGACACAGCGTACTTAAACGCGGCACTTTAAATTTTTGATTGTCTTTAACATATTCTATATCCCCACAGTTATATGTCCAAGAAAAGGAAGTAAATTTATCCCCTGACATTTGTGAAAGAGATATAAGGCTACATATGGGATTCGGAAAGGGACGAAAGGTTAAAAAGGATTAACAAGTTAAAGCAAAGAAAGAACCGGCTGATGTAAAGGTCAAAGTAAGTGAGGAAGGAAAGGTTAATGGTAGTGAGGATTAACAAATTAAAATAAGAGAGGAAAGGATAACGTTAGAGAAGACTAGGAAGTTAAGCTAAGAGAGGAATGTAAAGGTTGTTACCATAAGACTAAGCAAGGGGATAGCGACAGCAGTTATAGTTAACTTTATTCTCCCTTTCAAAAACGACACAAGTTCCGACGGACAAAAAACCTTACAATTGACGCATATGTCATTTACCGGCAAATACTTTAATGATGGATATGACATTTGCGTCAAAAGAATATTTTCTTTCTGCAAATAAACTGCCTATTTGAAGACATAACACGTAAGGGTCAAACAATAATGTACAATTCCGTCATTAACGCTTAAACACGGTTACTTGATCACACGAAGGACACAGCACCACTTCATTCCTTTTTATGATTTTTTTTTTCCACGACAATTTCGCCTTAGATGAAAATCTAAAACAAAATCAATATATATGTCAAGGTTTTTCTTTCTATTTAACATGTAATCTAACTATAATTAAAATATTTAAAGAGCGTTTCAAAACTCGGCTTATATAAAAAAGTATATTTTACCCTAAAAAGTTAATTACTTTTTTACAAGGGCGTGTATCATATTGAAAATATTAGATCCTCTAGGGCATAAATATATTCAACTTATTTTACTATAAAGTATTCAAGGTTTTAAGTAAAGAGTTTCTTATAAGATAATTAAACTAAGCTAGGATATGTTTAATATAGATATTATTCATGTGTTCATACATTAAAAAATGTATTTCTTAAGAAAAAACTCGAATATAACTATATAACCAGATAATATAAAATAACCTTGAGTTATTCTAGTATATAAAGCCGGCTAATTTCTACAAAATAATCATTCTATTCAACGAAAAGAGTATATTCGACTCAATTATTTTAAAACTAAGCTAACATGTGCCGTCAAGAGAATCCCGAACAAATGTAAGTATTTTTACAATTTTATTTTCAAGTGTTATCCGAATTAAATTAACTATATAACGTAGTTGGGGCTACGAGCAAGACTGGCCGGAGGGAGTCCTAGCGGCTCACCAACAGGCTCTTCTCGACCAGAACGAATCGGGAATTTCGAGTAATAATTGAACGAATAAGACCAATGGGGACTGTAATCGGAGTCAAGAGGACTCTAAGCCAGTATTTACAATGGCGAAGAGTGTAAGAATCGTGAAAGAACCAACGCTTCCAGACACAGCATTGACATTTCTGTAATTGAACGCGAGCACTTTCCTTCGTTACCCGTAAATCCATTTTAAGCTGACTTTAGGATCGAGTCTTTTATATGATATCCTTCTCCCCTAGTGAATGAATGAGTCATTGGCCCCCCCAGTCTTTTTGGCTACAGAATCCCCCTTTTATATCCGGAGTCATGCAGAAAAACAAAGGAGCAGGGAGGGAAAAAATAAAGGAGCAGGGACGGAAAAATTAAAATTTGTGTCAGTCCTCCTTGAAAATGGGTTTTTCGACCGGGGGTTAGGCAGGGTCAGACTGGACGGTCCGGGCGGGGCTAATTAGGCCAATTTGTTGACGGATGAGGTCATTTGTTGAAGGATGAGCTGTTGATTGACGGGGGCGGGGTTAATTTGTGGACTGTGGGGGTGGGGTCTATTAGGCAAATTTGTTGATGGATGACGTCATTTGTTGACGGATGCGCTGTTTGTTTATTTTGGGGGCGGGGCTTATTATGCAAATTTGTATATTTTGGGGGCGTGGCTTATGCAAATTTGTTTACTTGATGACGTCATTTGTTTATTTTACCCTTGTTGTATAGGAATAAACTACTGACGTCATTTGTCTATTTTAGTCTTGTTGTACAGGCTTAAACTACTCGTGTAATGCCCACAAAAACGTAGCCGGGACTATTTATACCCAATGATTGGGCCCAAAATATTCACTAGAAACGTCTGCACTATTAAGGCCTAATTTTTGGACCTACATTTCCCGTGTTCTGGAGGCCAATAAGACCAATATTTTATAAGGTCCAAACTTTGGGCGTAAATAGCAAATTCCGACAGTAGGCTGTTTAGGCCCAAAATTTGGTGCAAATAGCCAATTTTTGCCAGTAGGCTGTTGAGTCCAAAATTTGGGCCTAAAAGAAGTAGCCTTTACAAAAAGCCAAACTCAAAATTAGACTTGCCCTTTTCAATATCGCGAGTGGCATAAAGGCCTTTTCCCTTCTTTTTTGTAGTTCTTACACGAACAGAATTAGTAACTTTCTGCCTGATTTTATCGTCAATTTCCTCTTCCATTTCTTTTTTTGACAATCGATGAGGAACCTTCTGTTTTATAAAAAAAGAAGTTAGGATGTGAATGTGTTAATGTACTTATTATACATTTAATATGTATATTTACGCTTACATAGATTTAACTTACCCCTTCCTTCCAAAATGATTAGATTTTTCCTATCAAGTCTTTTTTGTGCCACCCATTTGCTTTCAGGTTGTTCTCAACCAATTGCCAGTCGGGGTCGTTTCGAAAGCGTAACCTTAATATAAATTTTTAAAAAGAAATTTAGATGCATTTTCTTATTGTAATGTTCAGTGTAATTTATTACTTATGCGCAACATCTATGGCTCTTGGGCTATCCTGCCTCTGATGCCATCAATATCTTATGCTTTTAATTCTTTTTTCGGAAATCTTCCACTCCATTGCTTTTTCTACAATTTTTGGCGAATTCCTTGTTTTTCGGAAACCTAGCCGTGGGTGTAGCTGGTACCATATAGCTGATTTTGGATTTCAATTCCACCTACTTGGACACATCATCGTCCGAGTCACTCTTAGACGAAGCTGGTGAAGAAATTTGAAGTCGGGCGGGTCCCGAAGTGGAAAGGTTAGCATATTGCTCTTCATTCTCCTGGTCTATAAATGAAGAATAAATTCATTAGAATATGTGTTATGTTATGGCATATGTTATATTGTAGTGAGTACATGGTATTGGGTTTATGCTATTGTATATTATGCATTATTATATATATATTATACATTCTATATTATTCGGAGAACTCCGAACCTGGTAGGGTTCTTACGTTATGGGCTGATCGTCATCTGTAATGCAATTTTGATTTCCTTAAAAAATTGGACCTTTAGCCAATCAGAACGCTCCATTTCCCCATTGAAATAACATAAAAATCGACTCTTTCGAGGACATGTCTCTTGCTTCGCATAACTAAAAGAGGAATTATTTGTTACGGTTAAAATCAATTTTAAGTGGTAGAGCAAGGTTCGAATGTGTGCCTTTTCCAAGTTTCATTTAAAAATATTAAGTCTAAGTATTTTAAAATTAATTCTGAAGTTGACCCTTTTTTTGGTACTTAGCTGGTTTCGCGCATGGCCAAATTCGTAATGTTATTCTATGGGATTTGGTTTTTTGAAAGTGGCTTACCTTTCAGGTTTATTTTCTAATACTCCCTAATATTTTTCAGACTTGGATTTTCCGTGTGGTATGAATTAAGTTTCAAGCTTTATTTTAAGACTAATTTCATAATTTTACAACGATTAGTTGGCCCACAATCTATTCATGAAAACGGAGGGAACAACAAGGCGGAGAAATAGATTCGCCAAAAACCTAAGCCTAATTTGACAAATTAGCCTTAGGTTTTATATGGCAAATTCACGCGCAGGAGGAGCGCGCTTGATTTGGAGGCTATGGGTATTGAACTCTTATGACTTAATTTCTCCTTCTTCAAATTTTTGCCGTTTTTATAAATAGACTGTGGCCAAACTAATCGGTGTAAAATTATGAAATTAATCTTAAATTAAAGCCCGAAAAATATCTGGAAGCATTAGGAAATAAATCTGAAATGTAAGTCTCTTACAAAAAATCTAAATCCCATAGAATAACATTAAGTACTCTCCTTTTTAAAAATGAGTGAAATTCCGAACGACTTGCCATTTCGAACGGCAATAAGGAAGGTATTAGCATCAAAAATAATGAAAAAAATAATTTAAATTTGGTTTAAAGGGCAATGGGGAAAATGTAGAGATCTCACTGAATCAAGTGAGGCTGCCCCAGCTATTAACATCAAAAATTATGAAAAAATGTATTTTAATTGCGTTTAAAGGCCAATGGTAAAAATGTAGAGATCTGACTGAATCAAGTGAGGCTGCCCCAGCTATTAACATCAAAAATTATGAAAAAATTAATTTTAATCGGGTTTAAAGGGCATTGTAAAAATGTAGAGATCTGACTGAATCAAGTGAGGCTGCCCCAGCTATTAACATCAAAAATTATGAAAAATTTTATTTTAATCGGGTTTAAAGGGCATTGGTAAAAATGTAGAGATCTGACTGAATCAAGTGAGGCTGCCCCAGCTATTAACATCAAAAATTATGAAATTTTTTATTTTAATCGGGTTTAAAGGGCATTGGTAAAAATGTAGAGATCTGACTGAATCAAGTGAGGCTGCCCCAGCTATTAACATCAAAAATTATGAAAAAAAATTTTAATTGGGTTTGAAGGGCAATGGTAAAAATGTAGAGATCTGACTGAATCCAGTGAGGCTGCCCCAGCTATTAACATCAAAAATTATGAAAAAATTTATTTTAATTGGGTTTAAAGGACAATGGTAAAAATGTAGAGATCTGACTGAATCAAGTGAGGCTGCCCCAGCTATTAACATCAAAAATTATGAAAAAATTAATTTTAATTGGGTTTAAAGGGCAATGGTAAAAATGTAGAGATCTGACTGAATCAAGTGAGGCTGCCCCAGCTATTAACATCAAAAATTATGAAAAAATTAATTTTAATTGGGTTTAAAGGGCAATGTAAAAATGTAGAGATCTGATTGAATCAAGTGATGCTGCCCCAGCTATTAACATAAAAAGTTATGAAATATTTTGTTTAATTGGGTTTAAAGGGCAATGGAAAAACGTAGAAATTTGTTTAAATCAAGTGCGGCTGCCGCAGCTATTAACATCAAAAATTATGAAAAAGTTTATTTTAATTGGGTTTAAAGGGCATTGGCAAAAATGTAGAGATTTAACTGAATCAAGAGCGGCTGCTGTAGTTATTAACATCAAAAATGATGTAAAAAAATTATTTTAATTGAAGTTTACTATAAAATGTAAGACTGAAGGAACAGATATTATATCAAAAATGTCTTTGCGAACAAAGACCCAGAAGGACACGTTATGATTTCGGAAGGCTGAAGCGACAGATATTATATCAAAAATGTCTTTGAGAACAACGACCCAGAAAGATCTGTTATGATTTCGGATGGCTGAAGGGACAGATATGTTAAATTTTCTTTTAAAACGTAAAATTTAATTATAATCGCAATCTGACAGGATTTAGAGTCTAATTTCAAAACAACTGATTTTATTCACTCGCAAATATTTAAGAAAAAACATAACAGTCGATTTTCTCCCATTGACCCTTAACATTAAATTTGGCTTAATTATTTTTCAGGGATTACGTGTCAGCCAAAATAAAACTTTTCGTTCGATAGAAAAGGTTGGGTATTCTAACTTTCGACTTAGTCGTAAATTCATTCACCGAGATTTAAGTATATTTCAGACACATTTTTTATTCTTACTTTGAATTACTATTCGTTAAAGACCACATGCTATCCCGAAACCAGGGATTACTCAACGTCGTTGTTTCAAAGGCCATATCTGCTCTAGAATGGGTACTATTAAAAAGCTCTTTATTTATGTCCTCGATATGTAAACAAAACAAGGTTGTGAGATATGCGGCTTTAAAGGGGCTAAACGCTAATCATGGATAATTTCTTTAACTATATGTATTTCGATAATTAATATTCTTAAATTTGTAATTGACGAATACTCGAATACCTACCTTTAAATTCCGTTAAAACTCGGTTAAAACTACTTAAATAAATAATGTTTTATTATAACTCCTCGACTTTTGTCGAGGCAATTCGTTCATATTGCATTATGCGTGCTGAAATAAGGAGTTTATACGGAATAAAAATTCGCTGTATTTTAGTCCCAATTTACGTTGCGGATTTCCAAAACCAAAATCCTTATGTATTTAGGTTTTAGCGCTAGAAAGTGATCTCTTTCAAAGGAATCATAAAATAAAATTATAAGGTTTTCCTCGAAGAAAAATAACTACGAATAATTTAAAAGGCCTATCTTTTCTGAAATTTGCCCCCTTTAAAATCCTCATTTGACTGCTCAATTTGTTACGGTCAACGTCGTCTGCTAAGCTAGAAAACACGGTGAGTACAAAGGGGCTTTAAAAAACGCAAATAGTCCCTATAAGATACTCATTCTTATAAACCGGTGAGTATTTTTAACGATCTGTTGAAGTACGAGTCGTGACAATTTGGGGTTAAAAAAAAGTGAACTCACTTTATACTAAAAAAAAAACAATTCAATACACGTTTTCCCTAAAAAATAGTTAAGCCAAATTTAATGTTAAGGGTCAATGGTTGAAAATCGCCTGTTATGTTTTTTCTTAAATATTTGCGAGTGAATAAAATCTGTTGTTTTGAAATTAGACTCTAAATCCTGTCAGATTGCGATTATAATTAAATTTTACGTTTTAAAAGAAAATTTAACATATCTGTCCCTTCAGCCATCCGAAATCATAGCAATCTTTCTGGGTCTTTGTTCACAAAGACATTTTTGATATATATATTATTTAGAATTCATTCTATATTATATATTATTTAGAATTCATTATATATTATTTAGTATTCATAATATATTATATATTATTTACTGTCTATTTTATATTATATACAGGATTGTTCACATAAAAAACTTCATATCTTATATTAAATTGATGTTGAACGCGTGCGTCTGGTGCATGTACTTAAACACTTCAAACTTGAAAGTAATTAATTGCAGTGGATTACACGCTCAATGGCAATTGAATCATTCCATAGAATCAATTGAGTGTTTTATATGAACCACCCGTAAAGTATTTTTATTTTTAAACTATATATTACATACTACATATTACATAATATATATTATATTTTTAAATTATATGTTATATACTTAATATTATATATTACATATATTCTATACTTAATATTATATATTACATATTACGTAATATATTTTATGCTTAATATTATGTATTACATATTACATAATATATATTAAACTTTTAAATTATAATTATATATTTTAAGTTATATATTATAATTATATATTTTAAGTTATATATTATATATATTATAAATTTTTAGTTATATGTTATAAATATTATAAATTTTAATGTTTACTTACCCTTCTGCAAATTTCGCATTAAGCTCACACGAGCGGCCAAGTGATCTACTGTTAGGGTTCGGTAGTGCTTGGCCGCCGTAGTTTCGCTATGTGCCATTAATCCGGAAATCATAGCCCGATCTTCTCCTTTCTTATCCACCATTGCGGTTTGCAAAGCCTTCCTTGATTGGGTTGCAGTGGTTTTTGGAAGGTTTAATCCTGATTCAAACCTTTTAATGTATACGTGTAATAATTATTAGTAATAATACTATATTGATTCTTATTGATATTTTTGGATAATATATTATAACTGTCAATCTCATTTGAAGCAGTTATTGGGTTTCCTTTCGTGTTTACGAAGAAATTACGGCAAATTTTGGCACTAGGCATATTTTTTAGAATTTTTAGGTACCTTCATAATAAAATTTCGGAATAATTGTAGATTTAAAGAAGTTATTAATGTAAACTAACGAAATGTTTAATACTAACTAAATGTTTAATATTTACGAATCGAAAAAACCTTTAATTTCTATATCTATCGGGAGACTTCCAGGGCTTGTTGTACATGTCTTATGTTTCAAAACCCAAACCATAAAAACAACTCCCTTCGAATCTAGTTTACCTTTTTCATATTCTGAAATTGTAACGTTTTGTGGTATCCCCGATCGCTGACCATTAGCTAGCGCCGAATATGCAATTAAATATCTTAAGAGGGAGAGAACAAACAGTAAGAAGAAATATTTCAAAAATTAAAGTTTGTACTCCTGGGATTCTAGTTCACCAGGTCACTCTTACGAAGGGCTGAAATGAAAATTTCTTTTCCAATTGAGCAAGATCTTTTTCGATTGGTTCCCTTATTGTAGGATCAAGGAAAAAAGACAACGTGTATGTAATTTCTTGGTTTCCATCGCCGTCCACAACGTTTTTAAACCTCTTAGCAGCCATTTCCTTTGTGATGTTTCGATGGTTTCCTTTTTTCCATACATTAACGCGTTAGATAAATGTACATGTCTTTATCTATAAAGAAAAAAATTTAAATTAAATTAGTCATCTACGCGTAATAATCAAAGCGTGACCTAACAAATATCTGGTTTCTCACAGTTTTTTATGTTTTATTGTTTTATATGTATGAAACATTTAACTCACTCTCATCTTGGAGCTGTGTTCCTATTCTAATGTACAAAACAAATCGACGAAGGGCGTCCCAAAGATTTTCTATTCCTTCTGCTGCCATCTGCAAAACCAAAAATATGCTTGATTATCTTCAAATTTGACTTTTACTTTGAGTAACGTAAATAGATAAGTTATAGAAGTAATACGTTCCGGTTAGTTCAAATGGAAAGGAGAAATGGTTGTCTAAATTAAATTTAAATGTGAAGTACGGAAAAAGAAGGTCGAATACTTACACCACATTCTTTGTAGTTAGCCACAAATTCTTGGATTCCGTTTTTATTTTTTAACAGTTCAATACCAATGGATTTGTCCTCCGTTTTATTAGCTAAAAAGAATAGAAGTTTTGCGGTGTGTCTAAGGATGTTTTTTCTCGATCCTAAAAAAACCATTTTTAGAATCAATGCAGAAAAAAAGAAAATGGAGGATAAGGTGTCAATCTTTAAACTTGCTTTCACTGCTGTTGTTTTCAATGGTTTCCATATAATTGCCAAATCCTAGGAACAATGGGTGCTTTTTCTCTATAGCTTGGTAAAGGCCGGCTTTGCAAAGATCGGCTTTCACTCCCGTTTGCCATTTTACGTTTTTAGACACATTTACTTCGGATTCAGAGTCTTCCCCTGTTATAAATAATATCCAACAGAAATAATTTATATTTTATGATATAAATTATTATAAATACGGACTTACCGCTGGAGTATATCCCCGAAACTCTTTGCCTTTTTTTATTAGGAAGTTCACATTCTTCATCAGAAGGTCCTTCCTCTAATTGGTCAGTTAATCAGGAGTAAGTGCTTGATCTTCTTGGGTTTTGCGTTCGTCTTGTTGCTCTAAAATATCTTCAGTTATAAAAAGTTGATTATCAGCTCGGTCTCTTATAAAGCAGTAGCCTAGATGCTTCGCTAAGAGATGCTAATAATATGTTTAATTAATATTCTTAACATTATTTTCTTCGGCTTTTTCTACTTCAATTTCCACGTCCACAACCTGTAGCAAATTCTTCACATCTAATTAATATACCAAAATCAAATTCCATAAGAAGATCATTTGGTCATAAATAACCTTACCGCCAAATTTGATCGTGTTCTTCTCAATGTTTGCTCGTTCTAACTTTTCACGGCAAATTTTTAAAGATAACTTTAAATGTGCTCAATGAGCAAGTTGTTTGAATTGTGTTTTTCTTGCTATTCTATTTATTTCATCTGCTTCCGATTTCGGTAAATATTTATGCGCCCTTTCCAAATGCTTGGGAAGCAAGCCCCTAGCATCAACGTAGCATATTGGGCAATATAAATGAATTCGATTTGGATAAATTTTCTAAAATTTAGACGCCACGATCTTTTATAAACTAGTGCATACAAATTTATCCTAAATAACTAATATAGCTTTAACTTTGGCTTTGAAGTATACTTAAAAATAGACTTACATAATCTTGAAAGACTAAAATAGGTCTGTAGGCTGCTTAAAAGCCTACGACAATTTCTAAAAAATTAAAATAAATTAAACCAAACATATAAGCTATTTCTTAAAGAATAACGTAACTTAATCTTTCATATAAATAGGACTATAAAAGCAATTACTTTGAACATTCAACAATTTGAAAAAAATTTTTAGTCTTTCTATGTTATTATTATTATAAAATATACTGACTAATTTATAGCTTTAATCAATTTGCGGAATTTTAAAGTGCAAATATAAATAGGTAAGCATAGTCCTGGTTTAACACCCTTATAGTTCATAGTAATAATGAAGCATGATAATAACATTAAAATCTGTTAGAAAATTTTTTCATGTTGTAAGCACGTACAAACCGTTAAAAATGCTAACATAAGGTAAAATTTATATTAATACGATTGAAGAAAATAAATCCTGTCTTTGTACGTGCTACCAAAATTAAAAAGAATTGAATATTGACTTACTAATTTCAGACATTCTTTACTCCAAAATTAAACCCAAAGATAAAATACCACGAATATTTTTCGAACACACTACATAAATTCAGCCAGCAAAAAAAAAAGAAGTTAACTGTTAGAACTGGAAACAACGAATAATGTAACAAGGTAACACAGTTTGAACAATGAAAACCTTTTTCCAGCGCGAAAATGAAAACCCTTTTTCACAGTCAAAAATACACTGGACAGTCAAAAGTACACTTGAC
Source organism: Odiellus spinosus (assembly GCA_963920705.1). Taxonomy (NCBI): domain Eukaryota; kingdom Metazoa; phylum Arthropoda; class Arachnida; order Opiliones; family Phalangiidae; genus Odiellus; species Odiellus spinosus. The sequence continues at coordinate 5,174,681 of OY987240.1, forward strand.
AGTCCAAAGTACACTGACAGTCGAAGGTACTCTTAACAGTCCAAAATACACTTGCCGGTCAAAAATAGACTCTACGGTCAAAATACACTTGAAAGTCAAAAATATTCTTGAAAGTCAAGAAAACACTTAACAGCCCAAAATACACTTGACAGTCAAAAATACTCTTGAAAGTCAAAAATACACTTAACAGTCAAAAGTACCCTTTACAGTCCAAAGTACATTTGACAGTCCAAAGTACACTGACAGTCCAAAGTACTATTGAAAGTACAAAGGACTCTTGACAGTCCAAAGTACACTTGAGAGTCAAAAGTACACTTGACAATCAAAAGTACACATGACAGTCAAAAGTAAGCTTGACAGTAAAAAGTACACCTGTGAGTCAAAATACACTCTACAGTCAAGAATACATTCTAGTGTCAAAGGTACTCTTGACAGTCCAAAGTAAACTGACAATCTAAGTACTCTTGACAGTCCAAAGTACACATGACGGTCAAAAGTACACTTGACGGTCAAAAGTACACTTGACGGTGATAACAAAAATATACCTATTAAAAATATACCTATTAAAAATATACCTATTAAAAATATACCTATTAAAAATATATCTATTAAAAATATATCTATTAAAAATATACCTATTAAAAATATATCTATTAAAAATATATCTATTAAAAATATACCTATCAAAAATATACCTATTAAAAATATACCTATCAAAAATATACCTATTAAAAATATACCTAACGGTCAAAATTACACTTGATGGTGATTACAAAAATATACCTAACAAAAATTATACCTAACAAAAATTATTCCTAACAAAAATTATTCCTAACAGTATATTAAAAAAACTTAATAAAAAATCTTACCTAATTAGTCCAAGAGAGTAGAGTCCAAAGGAACAGAGTGAGTCCAGAAGTCATATGAAAAATTGTGGTAAGGGATGAGGGAAGCTTCAATTATAAAATTTGTACTTTGTGTTTAGCTATGATTATAGATTATAGTACGTAACAACTATTTATCTTGTTGTTTGTTGAAAAATATTATAGGATTCATTGATGATTGTATTAAATGTTTCTAATATTCTAATCTTATATCACTAAAAGTCTGTTTTCTGCCTGCGAAAATGCCAAAAATACCATCTTTTTTTAGCTTTAATATTATAAAAATAAACAACTTTTTCATCCACGCTCGAAAAGGTTATTATTACGCCCCGGATATGTTAATTAGCTAAACTAACTTTATTCTCTAAAGTTATACAGGATTAATTCTGATGGACCACATGTGAGACATGAAAATAATTACTGTAAAAAATCAATATTTTCCAAACTTTGGAAAAGAATAGTTACATAAGTCAATAAATGGTATTGTTGATTGATCACATAAATTAATAAAGTCAGGAAATAGAACCGCGCAAATATTTTGGACTTGGAAAGAACAACAGCAACTCCCCATAAGAGTCTGGGTCCACGTAATGTTAAAAATTTTCGTCTCTTTTATGATAAATTCGTATTATATTATTAAAATAGGGTAGTTGGGGGATAATTTAAAGCTAAAATTCGAGCTCACAACTGTAAATTTTGGGAATTACAACGAATGGAAGGTTTCTTCCATAATGTAAAGAATAGGAAGAATCTATGACTTCCGTGCCGGATATGAAAGCCTTCCCCCACACGAAAATCTTGAACGGTTATTATTTTAGATTCATAATTATGTTAGGAAAATATTAGGAAAGAATTATTTTGTAACTGCCACGGGTATAGTGCTGGCGGCAAAATGAAATTCGTATATTTTTGGTCTACAATGCCTCGAAATCCTCGAAAACGCCTGTAGAAGTGTTCCACTTGTCAAGCATTCATGCAGTAGGCTTTTGCTAGCTTTACAGGGGCCGTGCAAAGACTATATAGCTTACTTGAATAGTCTTTGGTGTATAAGAAACTCGAAAAATAAATAGAGAAATCATACCAATTAGAAGATACTGGAGTAGTATCTTTAATTTTTATTTCATATTAAACAAAACACACTTGTATAAAACGGACAAATTATTCATTTAACGCTAAGGTTTTCTACGTTTAACGTATGTCTGGTAGTTCAAGCTCAGTGGCATCTTCTCACACTACACGCAATTTTGACTGGTACCAACTGCCTCGATCTTCATGGCGACGATAACCAAGATACCAGATTACGCTGCTAACGTGAACACAAGTACCTATCGTCAAACTACCACCTTTGCAATTGCAATACCAGCCTTTAATGGCATTTGCACCTGTCCCGTTCGGTACATAACGAATTAGAGCTTGGTGAACAGCTGAGGTGGAAAATTGACCAGGCACGCGTATACGAATTAAGTCATGTTCAACTTTGGACACTTCGACGCTGAAAGAGCCGGATTTCTCTATAGTCAACGCCACATAAGATTCAGCGCGTTTCGTTTTAAAGTCGCTCATTACCACCTCACGTACATCACTTTCACGAAGTACAGGGAAGTCTTGAAATTCACTATCCTCAATTCGTTGCCATTTAGACGGTTTGCGAAGCAGATTATCGCGCTCAACTACTTCCTTAAGAGGATTTTCTTTCGTAGAGACTGTCTTTAATATTTTTTGCCAGCCAGGTTGGCGAAAAATAATTAAACCTGCTTTTATAAACATTAAAAAAATTGTAATATCTGGTTTGAACCATGATCTTAAGAACTTTCCTTATCAATAACATCAATGTGAGAGTCACTTGGAATTTGGAGATGGCTCCAAATACATGTTACGCGTGCAATCGGAAAGTTACCAATAGTACAAGTAGAGGTATAGGCACTCACGTAAAGGCTGTCTTTGCTCGTTTTCTTCGTTTAGTAAAGGGTTATTACCACTTGTAATTAATAGCAAAACAACGAAGATTTGTTTAAAGTGCTCGGGTCTGTCACGAAAGTTTCAAACGTTCTTAAATACTAGCAAATCGTCCTTCAGTAGTGATCATGGCTCTTCAACGTCATCGTCTTCACCACAAAAACGAAGACAAATGACGCAAGTATCTAATCCATCAACGTCAACAGTACCTGAGCCATCAACGTCCACAGTACCTGAACCAACGAAGTCCACAGTATCTAATCCATCACCGTCACCAATACCTCAGCCATCAACGTCGCAATTACCACGAAAGCGTACGTCATCAAACACTATTGCCATAAAGCACAGTTGTGTTCGGCCCCTGCCAAAGACTTGCTTCATTTGCGGTGTTAGTACACGAACCAGGGTAAAAGCCGAAGTGAGAACAAGTATATTTGTGGAAAGAGCCATATTTATTCATCGGGACAACCGAATGTGCTCCACGCATCTCGTTAACGGAGAGCTTCCCACCGAAATAATTGCTGGAATTCAGGTTTCCGCTAGATCAACCATTATGACTGCCACGGACATTGAGCAACTATTACAGGACCTCAGGAAATGTGTTAACGACCTACGGACGCCGAGCTTTGACCACTTCATACAAAGTGATGAAGACTGTAAAGTATTAACTTCATTGTCCCTGCACGAGTTCCTAGAGTTGCATTCGACTATTGAGGACATTATTCGTACCATCAGATGCTGTTCGTCGAAGACAGCTCTAGCAGTATTATTGGTGAAATTACGATTGGGTATCTCCAATAAGGTGTTATCAACTTTATTTCATTTAACTGAAAGATCGGTATCAAACACGGTAAAAGCGGTTATTATGGCTTTATCGGAGCATTTCGTGCCACATCATTTTGGCCTGCAACACTTATCACGTGACAATCTGATAACAAACCATCAATCTGGAGCAGCAGTAAAACTCTTTGCTAACAACAAGCCAAATTGTCTTATTACCATTGTAGATGGCACCTATATCAAGGTTGGAAGATCCAAGGACTATACCGTTCTTCACAAATCCTTCTGTGTGCACAAAGGCCAGCATATCATCAAGCCAATGTTAATGGTAACAACTACGGGTTACATAATAGATATAATCGGACCCTACTTTGCTAATGGCCGCAATAACGACGCGCGCATTTTAAACCATTCTATCAAAAAGAGAGAAGAACTCCAGTCTTTCTTTCAAGTTGGTGACGTTGTACTGGCAGACCGCGGTTTTCGAGACTCCAACAGCGTACTGACTGAACTGGGTGTGGATTTACAAATGCCTTCGTTCTTGTCTAAAGGCGAGAAGCAAGTAAACACGCAAGAAGTTAATCGTTCCCGATAAGTAACGTACCTCAGGTGGCCGGTTGAAGTTAGGAATGGGCATTTGCAGACGGTGTATCGTTTTTTTCAAAACCGTATACCTGTGCATATGTTACCATTAGTTCCGGAACTTCTTCAAATTGCTGCTGCGCTGTTGAACGCCTACCACCCGGAGTTACATCTTAAAGGTTCCTGGGAAGACTCCGTCGAAAAAATACTGGCAGTCTCTACGAAAGAAAATCCTCTTAAGGAAGTAGTTGAGCGCGATAATCTGCTTCGCAAACCGTCTAAATGGCAACGAATTGAGGATAGTGAATTTCAAGACTTCCCTGTACTTCGTGAAAGTGATGTACGTGAGGTGGTAATGAGCGACTTTAAAACGAAACGCGCTGAATCTTATGTGGCGTTGACTATAGAGAAATCCGGCTCTTTCAGCGTCGAAGTGTCCAAAGTTGAACATGACTTAATTCGTATACGCGTGCCTGGTCAATTTTCCACCTCAGCTGTTCACCAAGCTCTAATTCGTTATGTACCGAACGGGACAGGTGCAAATGCCATTAAAGGCTGGTATTGCAATTGCAAAGGTGGTAGTTTGACGATAGGTACTTGTGTTCACGTTAGCAGCGTAATCTGGTATCTTGGTTATCGTCGCCATGAAGATCGAGGCAGTTGGTACCAGTCAAAATTGCGTGTAGTGTGAGAAGATGCCACTGAGCTTGAGCTACCAGACATACGTTAAACGTAGAAAACCTTAGCGTTAAATGAATAATTTGTCCGTTTTATACAAGTGTGTTTTAGTATGTCATAATACATATTCTAAATCTTAATTTTCACAAGGAGTCACTGCGTATACTTTTTTTCAATATTATTTATTGAACTATATAAACAACGTTTCGGAGCTAGAACTCCATCATCAGGTCTAACGATATCAATACTAACATTTTCAATATATACATTTTTTAAAAAACACATTTTATCTATCATGTAGATAAGAAAATTTTTTTTTATTAATTATGCTATCTAAAATTAGTTTTTTCTTCGTTTATCATTAGGGAAAATGGGGGTGGATTTAGTTAGTAAGGGAACGGACACACTAGGGAAGACAATTGTAAATTGGGGTGAGGCTAAAAGGACAGAAAAAATCTTAGATGAAAACAAGAAAGGTGTGGTTTATGAGGTGAATTGTAGTTGCGAACACAAATATATAGGGGAAACAAAGAGAACATTCAGAGAAAGAAGGAAGGAACACCAGTATGCGGTCAAAAAATTGGATGAAAAGAATGGAATAGCTATGCATTTAAAGAATAATATGAAACATGAAATGGATTGGAAGGGTTTTAAGGTTTTGAAAATAGAGAAAGATTATTGGAAGAGAAAGATAAGGGAAAGTTTAATGATAGAGAGAATAGGAAATATGAATTTAGAAGAAGGTCTAAAGATTAAAGGTTGTTGGAAAAGAAAAAAATAAAGAAAAATAAAAAATAAAAATAAATAATCTGTTGAGAGGACCAAGGTACACTTTTGATAGGGTGAGAAACGCGAAAATGATAAACGAAGAAAAAACAAATTTTAGATAGCATAATTAACAAAAAAAAAATTCTTATCTACATGATAGATAAAATGTGTATATTGAAAATGTTAGTATTGATATCGTTAGACCTGATGATGGAGTTCTAGCTCCGAAACGTTGTTTATATAGTTCAATAAATAATATTGAAAAAAAGTATACGCAGTGACTCCTTGTGAAAATTAAGATTTAGAATAAGTGTGTTTTGTTTAATATGAAATAAAAATAAAAGATACTACTCCAGTATCTTCTAATTGGTATGATTTCTCTATTTATTTTTCGAGTTTCTTATACACCAATGACTATTCAAGTAAGCTATATAGTCTTTGCACGGCCCCTGTAAAGCTAACAAAAGCCTACTGCATGAATGCTTGACAAGTGGAACACTTCTACAGGCGTTTTCGAGGATTTCGAGGCATAGTAGACCAAAAATATACGAATTTCATTTTGCCGCCAGCATTATACCCGTGGCAGTTACAAAATAATTCTTTCCTAATATTTTCCTAACATAATTATGAATCTAAAATAATAACCGTTCAAGAGTTTCGTGTGGGGGAAGGCTTTCATATCCGGCACGGAAGTCATAGATTCTTCCTATTCTTTACATTATGGAAGAAACCTTCCATTCGTTGTAATTCCCAAAATTTACAGTTGTGAGCTCGAATTTTAGCTTTAAATTATCCCCCAACTACCCTATTTTAATAATATAATACGAATTTATCATAAAAGAGACGAAAATTTTTAACATTACGTGGACCCAGACTCTTATGGGGAGTTGCTGTTGTTCTTTTACAATTCATATAGTTGTTACGCCCCGGATATGTTAATTAGATAAAATTCGTTTTTTATAAGTTTAAACACATACTTAATAGAGTAAGTCTGTTTATTTTTTTTTAACTTTATGAACCACATGAGGGACATAGAATTTCTATGTCCTTGTCCCACATATGGCCTCATAGGAATAACATTATGTCCCATATGTGGGACATTTTTAAAAATTGTAATAATTAAAAAAAATAGTTCCTTATAAGTGTAAACACATACTTAATTGGTTAAGGCAATTTAATTTTTTTAATTATTATGTACCACATGTGGGACATGAAAATTGGCTTTTATGTCCTTGTTCCAAATATGGCCTCATAGGAATAACATTATGTCCCATATGTGGGACATTTTTTTAAATTGTAATAATTAAAAAAATAGTTATAAAAATTTAAACACATAATTGATTAAGACAATTTAGATTTTTTAATTATTGTGGACAACATATGGTCCAATTGGAATAGCATTATGGACCACATGTGGTACATTTTTAATAATGGTAATAATTAATTTTTAATTAATTTCCTATATGTTTTAACACATTCTTAATTGATTAAGACAATAAAAAAAGTTGTCCCATATATGGTCCTGAGGTGAAGGTCAACAGGGTCTTCTTTCCCCGCTGTTTTTGCCAAGCCCGTTCCCTTGGCTGTGGTTTCGCTAGATAGTAGATAGGGACAGTGGGAATCTCGTTAATCCATTCATGCGCGTCACTAATTAGATGACGAGGCATTTGGCTAAAACTATATTTTATTATCACTTCAACAAACAGTGAGAGTAAGGCCGGACACCAAAAAGTTACAACCCGTAATTAAAATGGTAAAAATTACACAGATTAATTAAAATATTATTTTTTTTACAAAAAGGTTTGAAAAAGAGCAGGTTTTCCCTGTTAATGTTACCAGAGCCTAAAAAAACTGCCACGTGCCCGGCTGGATTTTGGGTAGACCCGTACGAGGCAGAAAAATTACACATAAGTACAAAAAAAAAGAATTAACATAGCGAAGAATAAAATATGTAACATTGCAAAGAATAAATAAAACAAAATATAAGTTAAGAATTGTATAGATATATATAAACAAGGTAGCTAAGAATAGAACTAGAAGTTTAACTGAATAAAATTTTTAAGTAAGAAACCCAAGGCTAATTTAAATAAAATTATACAATACTAGGGAAAAAGCAATGATCCCGACAAAACTAAGATGTTAAACGTTGACGTTAACCCCGATTATTCCTGTCAAAAGCCCTCTTCGTAAATTCCTGATAGAGGTAAATGCTATTTTCCATTACTATCTGGACTGATTTAATTCTAAAACCTTTACCCAATCCTACCAAGCTACCAAGCTACAAAACGTGTCATTTCGAGAGGTGTATAGCCCTCGGCCAGAGAGAGTATACGCGAAGAATTTAAGTTCCCGCCCAGGAAAACGCGCTAACAAGTACCGCCTAAAGATCGGGGAGTCGTAGGTTTTGGCCTTGACATCGTAGGAAGAGTCCAACGACCGTGGTGTTTCCCAGCAAATGCCAATATCCACCACGATCGCCAGACTCTCCGAGACCAAGATGAGATCGGGCTTAAAAATTTGGTTGTTATAATTAATAACGGGCTCCCTGATTTTCACGAATTCTGGCCGAGTGATGGATTTCTCTAGAAATGACAAAATGTTATTGTGCCGACTAACCCTTTTGTCCATAACGGAAGTGCACTGTTGGGAAATATGGCTTAGCGACTCGACGCGCCCGCATCCGGCCCGACATAATCTCTCGCCCCTATTTGCTGGCATACCCCTACAAGCTAATAGATTTAAACGTAATTTAAGTTTTTTAAGATGCATACGCGCGTCAGAGTCAAAAGCGAAATTACCCAACCAATGATTCGAAATACTATTGTCGCCCTGATTCAAACCCATACCATAAACCGATTGCGAGAAATTTTTAAGAAAGTGTGCTTTTAATTTAGCCTTATTAGTAATGGTTCCCAGCGAACTACGACAGTGCGTCAAGACCCGATTGACGTAATCGGTCCCAACGATGTCTCTAATCATCGGGGAAATATTGGTTTTTAAAGCAGCAACTCGGTTGATGGTATGTAAAGGCATGGAGAACGAAAAATTAACCAGACCTAAACCCCCCTCCTTAGCCGAAGTATAAAAGAATTCATTAGGGGTATAGTGCGGCAAGCGTAATACTTTTTTACAGAAAATTCTAACTTCAGTATCTAATTTATGGAGAAGACATTTGGATAAAGCAGATAGAGTCAAGACATGAGTATAACGAGTCAAGATAAAGAGTTTCAACATAACGATCTTCTGTTGAGGCTTTAGACAGGCAGTGCGCAAAAGTTCGAGGTGACGCCGAAGATCCGTGACAACCGGGGAGATTTTACCACTCGTACCTTAGACAATTCCCAGATATTTGAATAATTCGCCGGATTTGATAGAACGGATGGGCTCGTTACCCATGAAAAAGACGTTACCAGCGGCGACAACGAGTTTGACAGATTTACCAATCTTGCGAAAAACTAGCGAGTGACACTTTGACACATTGATGCCCAGGGAACGAGCGTTGAAGAAACGAACCGCGCTGTCCAAAAGAATTCGCATCCCGGCTTCGGATTCAGTGATAAGGAAAACATCGTCCGCAAACGCGAGTACTTGAAGCCATACATCGCCGACTGGAACCCCAATGCCATCAGGTAAGCTGTCCAACAACTCATCAAGGACCGCGTTGAAGAGAAGAGGAGAGAGCGGGTCACCCTGTTTGACCCCACGGAAAAGACTGAACGGACCACAACGAGAGAGACCGCAAGAGATGTCGGTAGTGGCGTCAAGGTAAGTATTAAGGATGTAGGTAATTGTTTCGGATTCGATGTTGAGCCTGGTCAAGGCCCGACGGAGACTGTGATGACCCACAGAGTCAAACGCCTTCGCGAGATCCATAGAAACGATAGAGAGAGTCTTCTTCTTTTTCGCACGGTGGATAACAAAGTCCAGCGCAAGAGTGTTTGCCATAACTCCGTCCGCCGAGACAAAGGCTTGTTGTGTAGGGTGTAGAACCATGGATTGACGTAGCCGGGCAGCAAGGATATTATGAAAAACACGGACCAGAATTGAAAGGATCGTAATTGGCCGCCAGTTTGTCGCTTTCGAGAGATCGCCGGACTTGGGAATAAGAACCGTTCTACAGAGTTTCAGAGAAGTTGGTAAGTCTTGGATGTAGAACATGGCGTTGAATGTAAACGCGAGATCGACTAATCGAAGGTTTTTGATGTCCCGTAGCAGAAGACCATCAGGGCCTGCGGAAGTTGCACCTTGACGACGGATAGCAAGCTCAACTTCGGGAACCAGAATAGGATGGTAGGTGTCGAGACGCCGTGGTTTGATCGTAAAAGGTTCATCATCTGCTGGCGAGCGAGAAGAAAATAATTCACCGAAAGTGGCTTCAATGTCGTGAGTAGTCGGCATATCTTGACTAGGATTATACGGTTCCAGGATTAATTTAGAGAGTTTTCTCTTATTGGTTTTGAATAGTGTCTGGTATTGGGCGTACTGGCGTCGTAGTCGTTGACGTCGACGGACATTTGGTTGGTCGTTGCGGGAACCCAAGCTGGCTTAGGAAAACGAGTAGAAAGAAGCGAGGCGATATCGGCGAGTACCGTTTTATCTTTTAGTATGGACTTTGCGGCGAAATTGCGAAACTCAGGAGGAGTACCATCGAGGGCGAGGTAATCGGTGAAGAAACGGATAAATTGTTCTTCGGAAGTTTCGACAGGCAACGGTGGTAGAAGATCCGGGACAGGACGAGGTAAGTTCGTGGCAGGTAAGTAGTTGGTTGGTGTAAGGTAAGTATCGTTCGGTAGGTTTTCAACAGGATCAGCGATGGAAGATACGTTGGTGGCGTCGGTTGCAGACTGCGGGTTAATGGGGATTCGCTTGCCGGACCGTAGGTTCTCGACCATTTGTTTGTATTGTGGATCTCGTCGTTTGGATTGAATAGCTTGGATCGGCCGAGAAGTAAATAGTGCAGCGAGACGTTGGTTCTTGTTATAAGTATCCAGTGGTAAGGAAGATTCGAGGGTTGCCAAGTGGGAGATTTCCTCGTCGTGCCAGTAGCGATAGTCTCCGGAACGTTGGTTTTTGGCAGTGTATTCAACAGGATGCTTATTGTTCTGGTGGACCCCTAGACCTCGAAGCGTTTGACAAGTAAATGGACACCATTCGCAACGATTCGGAGAGGAAATGTCAGGGGCTGGAGTTGGTAGGACGGTATTCGAAGTGGCGGATTTGCAAAAGTTAGCGTGGACGCTGACTCCAAAAATACTTAGAAAAGAGCTGCCGCACAAGCGACAGAGATATTGAATGTCACTTGAAGAAACGCCGTGGGAAGTCATGTGTTTTAACCAATCCGTATGAGAAAGAAAGTTCTTGCCGCACTTATCACAGGTAATGGCGCCTTCACTAGGATACGTAAAACTGTACATAGTAAAAAGTTAGTGTATAGAAAAGTTCTTCGATATACGGAGACGCGAGACGAGGAAAAAAAAACCGTGGAGAGACGACTGTAACTGGTGTGTTAATACGATACCCGGGACTGATAGAGCTGTACTTGGCGGTGATAAACTTGGCACTTTGCGTCAGAAGCTTCGTGATTGGTAGGAAAATTGGTACCACGCTGGGAGTTTGAGGCACAACAGTTAGGACAGCGAGGATCTTTAGCGCGACACTGCTGGTACGCGTGGTTTCCTCCGCAATAACTGCACGTTGGCGAACGAGCTGGACATTGGCCTGTAACGTGTCCGAAATCCTGGCATTTGAAACATCGTCGAACATTGTAGCGTTCGTGTACCCGATGACGGGTGAAGTTAAGGTAGACCGCGCCGAGCTTTGAAATTTCTTGGAAAGGTTTGGAACCGAGTTCTATAGTACAATTGAAGCCGCGCCGTGTTTGATAAAGTCCAAGTACTTTAATTTCTCCCGGTTGGATCGTTACTGATGGCTGATTGAGCATGGCCTCGAGTATGTCCGCCTCCTTGAGTTTGCTGTCGATATCAAAAATGGTTAGCTGCGGAAGTCTAGGTAACGGGTCCTTGAGGGTAAAGATCGTAGAGAGCGCCGGGTCATTGGTAAGGTGATCCCGAAGGGTGTTGCGGTCGGTTTCATTACGCAAGGCGATAAAGATTCCTTTGTTTTGACAAGGACGAACAATGTTAATACCGATCTTTAGCTGGCGCGGTTGGACTGACGTAATAAATTTAGTCTCGACTTCTTTACTGGTGTCCGTGGTAAGTTTGGAAAAGACCAGAAGAGTGTTGTTGGTAACTTGACGAGAAACCAAAGGTGGCGCTAGGGATTGACCGGAATTGATATTTGTTCCTCGAACCATAGCCGCGAATGATATTGGTCCTTGGACTGGTGGTGGCAATTGGGCTGGTGCTGGTAATTGAACTGGTGGGTGAAAGACTTGAGGAACTGACTGTCGGGATAGTAACTTGCTCTGTAGGTTATCCATGGCGCGATCCTTTTCATCGGAAGCACCCTCCAATCGGGATCCGTAGGCGTATAACTCCATAATAAGGCTGGTGACTTCTTTCCAAATAGATTCTCCGGTTTCTTGTTGCGCCAGTGGTAAAACGCATTTATTCGAGGATCTGTAGTGGATTAGTGCTAAGAAGTCGGTGGTCAAGGCTTGTAATTTTTCCGTCGCTTGAATAGATTGAATATTAGGCTTGGCGGTCAAGGTGTCTGGTTTCTCCGCGGATTGCAAAAGTTTTACCCGATCATTGAAAGAAGTAGGAGGCCGTCGCGAAGTCGTGTCACTGGTTGTGTTATTCAGCACTACCTTTGAGGAGAGACTCTTGGGAATTGTATTACCGGAGATGTCATCATGCCGTGAAGCCATGTCCGAGCAGCTGTTTGAGCGAATGTTTCTACTGACGGGATGGTGAATGGTAAGTGGTGAGGTTAGACTATCCTCAAGGCGTGGTGTCCCGGCACTGAGAATGTCGGATTCCCTTCGTAGGTTTTTACTCGGTTTAAACGGATCATTGTTTGACTGTGGCGGTGAATGCTGCATAAGCGAAGAATCCAGGCAGAAAGAGACGAAAGCTAGCGAGATACGTGTCTATACTAGTGCTAAAAACTGGCGCCTAGGTAAGAACTGTTAAAGAAATTTAACCTTAAAGATTAGAAGCTAGAGCCTATGTAAAAACCGTTAAGGAACTTTAACCCTATGCTAAAGCTGGAGTTAAAACACTTTAACATTAAAAAATACTATATCGTAGAGAGCTATAAAATGCGACCGCACCGGAGAAAGACTAATTCAAACTTTATTGTCATTTCTTTACCAATGAGAACGTATTTACATAATATAAGTAAACGAACCAATCGCACGGCACAAAGTGAAGTAAAACTACCGTGCGTAAGGGAACGTTGTACAAATAGGGAAACCACTCATTAATCTAAGCATGTAGCTTTAGGTTAATTAAAAAGTTATTAGAAAACAAAAGTGGTAATGGACGGGTTTTTCCCGATAACGCGCCAGAGCCCTGTATTATACGCAGCCCGGGGTGGCGACTAATTTAACATAAAGTTAGCTACGTACGGTAAATATAGAAAAGAAAAAAAAACAATTATAAAATAATAATAAAAAAAAAAATAAAAAAATATACAAAAAAAATTAAAATGGAAATAAGTATGAAACTAAACAACAATGACAATTAATACACTTAATACAAAATGACTGCAATGGAGACTAAAATTAACACAGAATTAAAAGTGACTAGCTTCGCCACCCATTGAAAGGAAGTTAACATCTAGGATAATAATAATAATGAGTGATTTCCGAGAGTTGACAGGTTATAAATATACAATAATTAGAACAGGTAAGTATGATTTTTTTTTTTTTTATATATATATATATACAGGTAACTCGGTTTCAGAGTACTGGTATTATTAAACAGCCAAGTTTTATAATCGAACGGTGATTGTTTTTGTTATATAAACAGGAAAGTCGGTAATATTTAAGTATTATTATTAAACAGGTAACATGTAGCCTTTGTTTTTGATGTATTTATACAGGTAAGTCTGTTGAATTTGAGTTCTATTACTGAACAGGGTTAGTTTAGCGGTATCTTTAAACAGGTAAGTTTAATTGAACAACAAAATGAGAGGTTTAATGGACATACAGGTAAGTAGTTTTTTTTTGTCATAATATTTACAGGAAAGTCGGTTTTAGTATTGAACAGGTTTTGTTGTAGCGGTCTTATTGAACAGGTAAGTTTAATTGAACTACAATTTTTTTTTTTATACATATTTACAGGGAAGACAGTTTTATTTTAGGTTTATTAGTAAATAGGTAACATTTGGTGTTCAGTTGTGGAATTGTTTTTTTTTGTGTACAAGCTAAGTAGTATGCGCCTTATGGAAGACTGCTTTCATAAAATTCTGGTAAATGTAAACCCCCTGCTCAAGAACAAACTTAACACAAGTTAATTTGAACCCCTTGCCCAATCCAACCAAACGACAAAAATCATCATTTTCGGGGCAATACAGGCCCCTGCCAGAAATAACGAAGGCATGCAGAGCAATAGTCCGAGTGGGATATAACTCACGTAATCTAGACAAAAACAGATCATCATTGTATTGGTCTCGTTTGTCCCTGTGGGCAGTCTTCAGAGATTTAGGGCCCTCCCATGAGATTCCAACATCACAAACTAAAACCTGAGTGGGTAAGAGAATTATAAGGTCGGGTTTGAAAAGGTGCTCTTTATTCAAATGATCCCGTTTGGTAATCCGTGGCTCACGAAGAACGGTATATGTGGTATTTTTGGAGAGGGTGGACACGAGAAACGATAAAATTTTATCATGGCGGTTTATAAAATTGGCTTTGGAGATAGGACTCGCCTGTAGTATGTGAGAGAGCGATTCAATACGTCCACAGCCAGAGCGACAAGACCGGTCGCCGCGATTAGCCGGGGAGCCACGACAGGGTAGAAGATTAAACCGCAGTTTGAGCTTGTTTAAAAACCCACGTCCATCAGGGTCGTGCGAAAAGTTACCAAGCCAGAAGTTAGAGATAGAGCTCTCACCCTGGTGGAGACCTGATCCGTAAACGGTATTATAAAAAGTATTTTTCATATGAGACTTCAGTTCGCTCTTAGAGGTAGGGACACCTTCAAGGAAGGCCATCGTTTTGTCACAGAAGTGTAGGATGAGTGGAGTGGAAAGAAGCTCAGTTATCACGGGCCAACGATTAGAACGAAGACTGTTTAATCGATTCAAGAAATTCAATGGCATATTGTGGGCGAAACTAGGAATACCGAGACCCCCGTCTTTGGCGGGTGTATAGAGGGCCGAATCCGGTGTGTAATGCGGCAAGCGAAGAGTTTGTTTCACGAAATGGCGAACAGTTATTTCGAATTTATTCAGAATCTTCTTTGTAAGAAGGGATAGGGACATAATGTGAACAAAACGCGGTAAGAGATAGGTGCGTAAAATAATGATCTTCTGCTGTGGTTTAAGCGGAGCGCCACGCAAAAGGTTAAGGAGTTGCGAAAGTTTCTCTATCTGCGGCTGGATCTTTCCATTTGGATTAAAGTTAACTCCGAGGTATTTGAAAAAACCGTTGGACGGAACGCAAGGAAGTTTCTCTCCATTGAGCTCAAACACCGGAGTAGTGACCGTTGTAAGACGACCGCTCTTACCGTGCTTACGAAAGACCAGTGAGACGCATTTGCCGGGATTAACCCTTAAGTGCCGATCGCGCATAAACACGGCCAGGGAGTCCAATAAGAGGGACATGCCAAATTCGGAAGACGCAACCAAAATCAGATCATCAGCGAAGCAGATAGCACGTACAGAGGCACTACCGACACGAATACCGACCGTGTCAGGGAGGGTATCAAGTAACTCGTCCATTACCGCGTTAAACAACAGAGGAGAGAGGGGGTCACCCTGTTTGACCCCACAGTTCAGAGGAAAGGGACCAGCGGAAGTCAGCCCGCATGATATAGTGGTAGTCGCACCTACGTAGGTATGCATGATGTAGTCTATCAGTTCATCTTCAAGACCAAGGCGCTCAAGCGCGCGCCGAACAGAAGAGTGCGACACACTGTCAAAAGCCTTGGCGATATCTATGGACACTAAAGAGAGGGTTTTCCTCTTTTTACGCGATACATTAACGAGATAATCTAAAAGTAAGGTGTTCGCCATGGCGCCGTCTTCAGCAATAAAAGCCTGCTGGGCAGGGTTAAGGTTCAAGGCTAAACGTAGGCGTATAGCGAGAACGTTATGAAAAAGGCGAATAAAGATCGATAAAATAGTGAGCGGTCGCCAGTTGCTAGCGCTAGAGAGCTCCCCTTGCTTCGGGATGAGGACCGTGCGACATTGTTTTAAGTCTCGCGGAATATCTCGCAGAAATAAAAACGCGTTATAGTAGAGTAGTGTAGTTGGCAAACTAAGTTTCAGAATATCTTTCAAAATTAAGCCATCAACGCCAGGGGACGAGGAAGATTGTCGACGAATTGCACCTTCTAATTCAGGAAGGGTTAGCGGATAATACGCTGGAGCGAGTGATGGTTTACGAAGAGAGGGTGTAGAATCAGCCACAGATGGGCGAGAAAATAAATTGCCGAAGGTAGAAGAGATATCGTCAGCAGTTGGTGAGGAAGTACTCTCAGGGGAAGGCTCAAAGATTTGTTGCGCAAGTTTCCGTTTATTCCAGCGAAATAAGCGTTGAAAATAGCCGTATTTCTTCTTACGAGAGACCCGTTTGCCAAGAAAACACGCGTGGGAATTAGGTTTATTCTTAGGGATAGATGTCGGTCGAGGTAATTTATCGCGAAGGAGAGACATAAGATCATCAAGTGAAGACAGATCCCTAGATAAAATACGCGGAATTAGAACGACCAGCGCAGGGTCGGTCGCGGAATCATTGAGGCAGTGCTCAAAAAATTTAATAAATTCTGTGGTCGGAGCCGGTTGACACAGCCCTGGATTCGGTAGAAGGGCTGGTTGCACAAACGAAGCGTCCGGCAAAGGCGCAATGGTAGAGGCACCCGCACCATTAGAAGAGTGACGGCGTGATGAAAGCCCGTCGCGAAATTTCTGCACTAAAGTTTTATAAGCGGATTGTTTACGCTTGGCGAGAATTGCAACACTAGACTTACCGGGAATTCGCTTAGACAATTCTATATTAATATAGGGAAGGCTTGGGGGGAGTTGACTTTCAATTTTGGCCATAGTCTCTGTAAGTTCAGTAGGCCAATAACGGAGGGGCTTAGTAATAGCGTGTTCTTCATTGTATAAAACAGCGTGTTCTTTCTGTCGATGAACCGACAGGCCACGTTGAGACGCAAAAGAACTCGAGCAGTTAGGACAACTGAAGGAATGTTGGAAGCTCATGGGCTTAGGACCAGCCTTATTACATCGCGAGAAATGAATAGACACACCGAAAATAGATGGGTACGTTTTAGAACAAAGACGGCATTCAAAGTGTAAAGCGTCAGGTTTAAAGCCGTGACTTAACATATGGGTATGCCAAGTGGCATGGTCGAGAAAAGGTTTGTCACATACTACACAATTAAAATGTTCAATAATAGGATACCGACAATAAACTATATTAATAGCCATTAACGATTATAAATAGTAATATCAAAAAAAAGTCATAGTTACTCCCGCCGTTTACCCGCGCTTGGTTGAATTTCTTCACTTTGACATTCAGAGCACTGGGCAGAAATCACATTGCGTCAACACCGATCAACGGCCATCGCAATGCTTTGTTTTAATTAGACAGTCGGATTCCCCTGGTCCGTGCCAGTTCTGAGTTGGCTGTTAGTTGCCGACCGAAACGGTCGCGCCAGGCGCGAGACCCAGCGCGCCGCGCAGCTGAAATATTCCACGGGAAGGCCCCGACGCTGGTCCGGGCTCAACCGAAACCGTTTCCGGCCCGGTCTCGCCCAGTCCCGGTGCAGTGCCAGACCCGCTTCGGACCTCAGCCCGATCGGCCCAGCCCTCAGGGCCAATCCTTGTCCCGAAGTTACGGATCGGTTTTGCCGACTTCCCTTACCTACATTTTTCTATCGACTAGAGGCTGTTCACCTTGGAGACCTGCTGCGGATATGGGTACGGTCCGGCACGAAAATCACTAACTCTCACTCGGATTTTCAAGGGCCGACGGGAGCGCTCCGGACACCGCAAGAGGCGCGGTGCTTTACGGAAACACCATCCCTATCTCCGGGCGAGCCGATTCCAGGGAGTCGAATCCTTACAAAGAAAAGACAACTCTTCCCGGGACTCCCGTCGACATCTCCGAGCTCGTTTGCGTTACCGCAATGCACCCCCGAAGGGGACGATCTCCGTGTCCGATTTCGGGAATATTAACCCGATTCCCTTTCGGTCACCAGCGGGACTTGCGAATGAGAGGTCCCGCCTCGGAACGGATTTCTCCTATCCCTTAGGACCGACTGACCCATGTTCAACTGCTGTTCACATGGAACCCTTCTCCACCTCAGTCCTCAAGGTTCTCACTTGAGTATTTGCTACTACCACCAAGATCTGCACCAGAGGCGGCTCCAGGCGGGCTTACGCCCGGCACCTTCGACGCGCGTCTCTGCGCCCCTTCTACTCACCGCGACTTAAAACACGAGGGTTTTTCGGCCGCGGCGGCCGGGTATGGGGTCGACGCTGAAGCGCCATCCATTTTCAGGGCTAGTTGCTTCGGCAGGTGAGTTGTTACACACTCCTTAGCGGATTCCGACTTCCATGGCCACCGTCCTGCTGTCTATAGCAACCAACACCTTTTATGGGATCTCATGAGCGTCTCGTATCGGGCCCCTTAACCCGGCGTTTGGTTCATCCCACAGCGCCAGTTCTGCTTACCAAAAGTGGCCCACTTGGCACTCGCATCCAAGTTGCCGTCCGGGCTTCAGTCGAGCAAACCGGACTTCTCACCCATTTAAAGTTTGAGAATAGGTTGAGGTCTTTTCGACCCCAAGGCCTCTAATCATTCGCTTTACCGGATGAGACTGCATCCTCCGAGTGCCAGCTATCCTGAGGGAAACTTCGGAGGGAACCAGCTTTTAGATGGTTCGATTAGTCTTTCGCCCCTATACCCAGGTCTGACGATCGATTTGCACGTCAGAATCGCTGCGGACCTCCACCAGAGTTTCCTCTGGCTTCGTCCTGCCCAGGCATAGTTCACCATCTTTCGGGTCCCAACGTGTACGCTCTTGCTCCGCCCCGTCGACGAGGCGATCGGGACGGGCCCTTGGTGCGCCCACGAACGCGAGGCTCGCAGGATCCCAAGGCAACCGGCCGAACCGGTCTTCACTTTAATTACGCCTTTGGGCCTATTCAAGACCCAATGACTCGCGCACATGTTAGACTCCTTGGTCCGTGTTTCAAGACGGGTCGGGTGGGTTACCGACCTACTCGCTGCTGACCACCTGAGCAACGACGAGTGCGAACGAGAACCAGCGGAGATCGCCGGCAGCCGCCCACGCAAGGGTGAAACGACAAACCAAACGACAACACCTGTCCCGCCGCTAACGTTCCCGGTAAAGGGAGTGCTCGGCGTAGCCCGCACAGGGCTAAAATCGTCCCCGGTCTGGCGAACGCTCACTCGTGAAACGAGCTGGCTAAAACACCGGCAACCACACCGCGAACGGAGACGGTTGCCGGCCACCTTCCGGCGCCCGCTTTCAAAGACATCAGTTTTGATTGTTAAGGGGGTGCACCGTACTGGGTAACACATAACACCCCCGCCAATCCGTGCGGCTGCATCATTTGTCCCTAAAGTGCCGCACGCGAAACCGTGCCCGGAACGGGTAACAAGGTCAAACAGCGGGAACCGAAGAACCCCAGACCAGTGCTCCCGCACACACGTGAGGAGGCTAAGGCAACAAAAGGTGGAGAAACGGCTTGGCGACCAGAACCCACACAGCTGCGCCATACGGCCTCCGTAATGTAACCGTGACCCAACAAGACCGACTCAAAGGCAGAGGGAGCTGCCAGGGCCCAGGACGGGCCCCACGAGTCGGCCGGGTGTGGGCGAGACGGCCGTGTTCCAATTCGCGGAACTAGGACGGATCCTAGAACTCGGGCCCCCTCACCACGACAAGGATGGAACACTACCCCCACCCTGCGCACGGACAGGTGGGGGGGAGGGGGCGCTTTCAAAGACAGACAACTTTCAGTGACCAGACCGGTCGCAGCGTAGTTCGAACGGAAGGAAATGCGCCAAACGGCCCGCAGCAATCGCTCGCCCGGCCGACCGAGGTCCGCACCGTTAGAGACGAACGACGCACGCGGTCACGTCCGACTGAATCCCTCCGACGATCACCTTCGAGGGCCCACCCGTTTACCTCTAAACGGTTTCACGCACTCTTGAACTCTCTCTTCAAGAGACAAGGGCGCTGGCCGCCGACTATCGCTTCTCGGTCTTTTGTCTAGGATCATCGCGTAGTATCTGTTCTTATCAGCCGAATGAAAAGGCCGATCCGGGTCGAACAACGGCGGCCCGATTTGGGATCTTCTCCGTGGCTTGTTTGGGTGCTCGAGGCTGTTATGGGTTCCGGCTCGGTCTTGGCGCCGCCAGGAGGCGCGGATCGCGGCCACGGCCGAAGCGCGAGAAAGCAAGCGCGAAAGAAGAGGTGTCGCGAGCCGCGCGGCGGACCGAGCGCCGCGACGGGCATCGCTTCTCGGCCTTTTGGCTAAGATCAAAGTGTAGTATCTGTTCTTAAACTCCGGGTCTACCTTTGGTCTTACCTTAAGTGTCGAGTTGCGTGTACTCCTCGTTAGGGGCGCTAGTGTTTGACTAGTTCGTCTTCTGGCCGTTGACGTCGCTGACGTCGGGATAGTTCCTGTCTTCGCCGGTAGTGGTGTTGTTCGAGTTTGAGTCCTGCTAGAGGCTCCTTCAGTTCGGGTCCGGCCGTTGCGCCGAGAAGTTCGAGACTCCGGTTGCAGTTGTTCCTGTTGTTGGGGGGCAGGGCCTTTGCGCCCTGCAAGTTCGAGCCTGCGTTACTTGCCTTCGGGCAGTAACTTCGTGACGCCCTTCGCCTGCCTCGTCTGGGATGACGACCGTCGGCAAGGAACGCGCCGCTTCCGCCAGGATCACCCACGAGGGTCTTCCGTACCTGACCTTGGCCAAGGCGATCTACGAGCAGATCGGACCAAAGGTCATCGACACGCTGCAGCCATTGGGGAAAAACACCCTTTTGGTTACGTTTTCCTCGCCTGCCGCCTTTTTAAAAGCGGTAACAGGAGGTACGCTTTCCGTGGGGGAGAAGCTGCTTCCGCTAACTGCTGTTGAGTCGCCGACTCTGACAGTCTTCTTGAAGGACCTGCCTCGATGGGTTACTAAAGAAGCCATCACTAGTGCCCTTTCGAGATATGGCGAGGTCTTGGACATGACGTTCGAAATTTATAAGGACGGCATCCTCGCCGGGGTGAAGAACGGAAATCGGCGTTTGCGTTTCCGGGCCAAGAAGATGCTTCCCAATATCGTCATGATATCGGGGTACCGTGTCCAAATATCCTATCCTGGTGTCGAGAGGCAGTGCTTCTACTGTAGAAGTATTGCACATATCGTAAAGAACTGTCCAAAACGGAAGAAGCGCCCTCAACTACCGGTCGAGGAACGCCCGGAGGAGGAAGGAACGGAAGAGGTCCCTCTAATTGGTGGAGAAGACTTTCCTGTTCTTAAGGGGAGTGAGACGGATTATGTTCCACCCGTCGTGGATATGGACCATGCGGTTGGGGTCGAGAATTCCGTGAGCGAATTTGAACTAAATGTGTCTTTGCCAGCTTCAGAAGAGAATGCCTTCGATCTGGTGTTCAGTGGGGAAGATTCGCCTGTGAAGGAGGTTCCTGGTCCGACTTCGCCTACTTTCGCTGCTGCCGTCAAAACCTCGCTGCCGGGTTTGAGCGGCATTTGGGCCTCGGCGTCCAGTTACGCTCCTTCAAAGAAACGTCCCGCTGAATCCAGTCAAAAGTCAACGAAAACTGTGGCTAGGAAAAAGAATCCGCTCTCGAACTTAATTTAATCTTAATTTTAATTTTATTTTAATTTGATTATAGTATTGTTTATTTTATTTTAAAATTTTTGACGTAAAACTTGTTTTTAACTTTAATTCGCGCTTTAATTTAATCTCTCGCGCGAATTAATAATTTCTCGACCTTGCATTTGTATGTGTATTTTTTCTAACGATGGTCCTTAATAAAAAATTTAAGTATCTGTTCTTATCGGCCGAGAAGTCGATAGCTCAGTATAGTTTTTTACTAGTTCGGGTTTCTTCCGTTGGAGTCGCCTCGGCTGTTTTAGTTCCGGTTTTCGTCACCGCGAATGCTACAGTCGCGTTAGTTCGCGTCGCTACCACAGGTGTCGCTGACACTGGTCTATAGTACCTGCCGTTCCAGCGCCATCGCCAGTTCGAGTCCGGCCGGCGAGCCGTGAGGTTCCTGCTCTCCTTTCCTTAGTCCTGGGGAAACGCCTGCCCTCTGTGGTAGGGGCCCTTGATCCCCCACTTAAGTCCTTTTTAGGACTTAAGTTGGACTGTCGCATCGGTTGCTGCCGAGTCTATTCCCGACTCGCTACGTACTTGTAAGTGTTGCTTAGTTCTTCACTTGGGGTTCGTTCTTTGAACGTTCCTATTTTGTCCTTGTGACAACCGCGTTTTTCCGCTTTCGGGGCAGGGCCTTTGCGCCCTTCACGTTCGAGCCAGCTTTACGGAGAGGTTTTTTCGGCCCGCAAGCTTTTCTTCGACTACCGTCTACGATGGCGGACGGCTCAAATGCTGACAAGAAGAGGACCATGCGTCTTGAATCGGACGCTATCTACAAAGACGTGGCAAAAACGCTGTACCATACGTTTGGACCAAGGTCGGTTGACACTATTCAACCTACCGGAAAAGGGGTTTACCTCATTACGATGACAACGGATGTATTCGCCAACAAAGCTTTGGAAGCTGCTAAACTTACTATTAACGGGAAGGATTGTCCTTTGACGAGCGTCGATGACAGCGGTATATGGATAACCATACGTAACTTACCGAGATGGATTTCGTGGTCTTCAGTTGTTTCTACTTTGGAGACCTCCTATGGCCAAGTTATCAGCCGGAAATTCGAAGAATATGAAGACTTTCCTGGCATCAAGACCGGAAACAGACTTGTCAAGATCAAAATGACCAAGCCCATTCCGAACGTAATGTACTTTTCAAGAGTACATAGAGCCATGATCTACTACCGAGGAGTTGAAAAACCTTGCTTCTTGTGCCACGAAGTGGGCCACACGAAGGCTGGGTGTCCCAAGCGGGTCCAGCGGGAGCCAGAAAGTTCTACAAGGCCTCCACATTTAACGCCTGAGGACTTTCCCGCTTTAGTTAGCGAAGAGTTGCCGATTGATTTAACTCCGGTGCCGACGGCTCCTAATCCGGTTACAGAAGATACGGTTATCGAAACCTCTAATGTAACGGCCCTAGACTCAAGTTCCAACGACGTTGATTTAAACTTGGATACGGAAAGTGAAGATGATGTACCTTCATCGTCACCCAAAAAGAACTTAATGTCGTTTTGCGACACAGCCATGGCTAATTATCCATCTACAGGAACAAAACGCCCAGGAAGCCCAGCTTCACCTAAGCGAGCTAATTCGCGCCAGAAAAAACCAGTACTCAGTAACACACGTGAACCAGCGAACAGAATCTGAGAAGAAGAACTTTAAAGGAAAAAGAAAACAAACAGAAAACACGACTTACCTTTATGACCATACAACCAACTGGGAAAAAACTGAAAAAAAGAAAGAAAACTAAAAGGAAAAGAGGAAAAAGCCAGAAAAACTACTTACCATAATGAAGAACAAAACTAGCAAACAGAACCTGAAAAGAAAAACGGAAATTAAAAGTAGAAGGGATTTAAGACAGAAAATACTACTTACCGATAGGATCAGCAACACCAGCGAACAGAACCTGAAAAGAAAAAGGAGAACTAAAAAGAAAAGCCGACATAATGCATTACTTACCTTTATGATCAGCTACATCAGCGATTGGAACCTGAAAAGAAAAAGGAAAATTAGAAAGAAAAGAAAACAGAACACACTACTTACCTTGAGGATCAGCAACTTTAGCGAACAGAACCTGAAAGGAAGAAAGAAAATTAAAAGACAAAGGGAATTAAGACAGAAAACACTAACTACCGATAGGACCAGCAATACCAGCAAACGGAACCTGAAAATAAAAAGGAGAATTAAAAAGAAAATTAGACAAAACGTACTACATACCCGTATGAACAGCAACACAGGAGAACGGAACCTGAAAAGAAAAATGATAATTAAAAAGCAAAGAAGACAGAATAAACTACTTATCTGGACGATTAACAACCACAGCGAACAGAAATTGAAAAGAAGAAAGAAAAATAAAAGAAAAAAGAATTTTTCAAGGGCCGACGGGAGCGCTCCGGACACCGCAAGAGGCGCGGTGCTTTACGGAAACACCATCCCTATCTCCGGGCGAGCCGATTCCAGGGAGTCGAATCCTTACAAAGAAAAGACAACTCTTCCCGGGACTCCCGTCGACATCTCCGAGCTCGTTTGCGTTACCGCAATGCACCCCCGAAGGGGACGATCTCCGTGTCCGATTTCGGGAATATTAACCCGATTCCCTTTCGGTCACCAGCGGGACTTGCGAATGAGAGGTCCCGCCTCGGAACGGATTTCTCCTATCCCTTAGGACCGACTGACCCATGTTCAACTGCTGTTCACATGGAACCCTTCTCCACCTCAGTCCTCAAGGTTCTCACTTGAGTATTTGCTACTACCACCAAGATCTGCACCAGAGGCGGCTCCAGGCGGGCTTACGCCCGGCACCTTCGACGCGCGTCTCTGCGCCCCTTCTACTCACCGCGACTTAAAACACGAGGGTTTTTCGGCCGCGGCGGCCGGGTATGGGGTCGACGCTGAAGCGCCATCCATTTTCAGGGCTAGTTGCTTCGGCAGGTGAGTTGTTACACACTCCTTAGCGGATTCCGACTTCCATGGCCACCGTCCTGCTGTCTATAGCAACCAACACCTTTTATGGGATCTCATGAGCGTCTCGTATCGGGCCCCTTAACCCGGCGTTTGGTTCATCCCACAGCGCCAGTTCTGCTTACCAAAAGTGGCCCACTTGGCACTCGCATCCAAGTTGCCGTCCGGGCTTCAGTCGAGCAAACCGGACTTCTCACCCATTTAAAGTTTGAGAATAGGTTGAGGTCTTTTCGACCCCAAGGCCTCTAATCATTCGCTTTACCGGATGAGACTGCATCCTCCGAGTGCCAGCTATCCTGAGGGAAACTTCGGAGGGAACCAGCTTTTAGATGGTTCGATTAGTCTTTCGCCCCTATACCCAGGTCTGACGATCGATTTGCACGTCAGAATCGCTGCGGACCTCCACCAGAGTTTCCTCTGGCTTCGTCCTGCCCAGGCATAGTTCACCATCTTTCGGGTCCCAACGTGTACGCTCTTGCTCCGCCCCGTCGACGAGGCGATCGGGACGGGCCCTTGGTGCGCCCACGAACGCGAGGCTCGCAGGATCCCAAGGCAACCGGCCGAACCGGTCTTCACTTTAATTACGCCTTTGGGCCTATTCAAGACCCAATGACTCGCGCACATGTTAGACTCCTTGGTCCGTGTTTCAAGACGGGTCGGGTGGGTTACCGACCTACTCGCTGCTGACCACCTGAGCAACGACGAGTGCGAACGAGAACCAGCGGAGATCGCCGGCAGCCGCCCACGCAAGGGTGAAACGACAAACCAAACGACAACACCTGTCCCGCCGCTAACGTTCCCGGTAAAGGGAGTGCTCGGCGTAGCCCGCACAGGGCTAAAATCGTCCCCGGTCTGGCGAACGCTCACTCGTGAAACGAGCTGGCTAAAACACCGGCAACCACACCGCGAACGGAGACGGTTGCCGGCCACCTTCCGGCGCCCGCTTTCAAAGACATCAGTTTTGATTGTTAAGGGGGTGCACCGTACTGGGTAACACATAACACCCCCGCCAATCCGTGCGGCTGCATCATTTGTCCCTAAAGTGCCGCACGCGAAACCGTGCCCGGAACGGGTAACAAGGTCAAACAGCGGGAACCGAAGAACCCCAGACCAGTGCTCCCGCACACACGTGAGGAGGCTAAGGCAACAAAAGGTGGAGAAACGGCTTGGCGACCAGAACCCACACAGCTGCGCCATACGGCCTCCGTAATGTAACCGTGACCCAACAAGACCGACTCAAAGGCAGAGGGAGCTGCCAGGGCCCAGGACGGGCCCCACGAGTCGGCCGGGTGTGGGCGAGACGGCCGTGTTCCAATTCGCGGAACTAGGACGGATCCTAGAACTCGGGCCCCCTCACCACGACAAGGATGGAACACTACCCCCACCCTGCGCACGGACAGGTGGGGGGGAGGGGGCGCTTTCAAAGACAGACAACTTTCAGTGACCAGACCGGTCGCAGCGTAGTTCGAACGGAAGGAAATGCGCCAAACGGCCCGCAGCAATCGCTCGCCCGGCCGACCGAGGTCCGCACCGTTAGAGACGAACGACGCACGCGGTCACGTCCGACTGAATCCCTCCGACGATCACCTTCGAGGGCCCACCCGTTTACCTCTAAACGGTTTCACGCACTCTTGAACTCTCTCTTCAAGAGACAAGGGCGCTGGCCGCCGACTATCGCTTCTCGGTCTTTTGTCTAGGATCATCGCGTAGTATCTGTTCTTATCAGCCGAATGAAAAGGCCGATCCGGGTCGAACAACGGCGGCCCGATTTGGGATCTTCTCCGTGGCTTGTTTGGGTGCTCGAGGCTGTTATGGGTTCCGGCTCGGTCTTGGCGCCGCCAGGAGGCGCGGATCGCGGCCACGGCCGAAGCGCGAGAAAGCAAGCGCGAAAGAAGAGGTGTCGCGAGCCGCGCGGCGGACCGAGCGCCGCGACGGGC
Source organism: Odiellus spinosus (assembly GCA_963920705.1). Classification (NCBI taxonomy): domain Eukaryota; kingdom Metazoa; phylum Arthropoda; class Arachnida; order Opiliones; family Phalangiidae; genus Odiellus; species Odiellus spinosus. The sequence goes on from OY987240.1 coordinate 5,201,215, forward strand.
ATCGCTTCTCGGCCTTTTGGCTAAGATCAAAGTGTAGTATCTGTTCTTAAACTCCGGGTCTACCTTTGGTCTTACCTTAAGTGTCGAGTTGCGTGTACTCCTCGTTAGGGGCGCTAGTGTTTGACTAGTTCGTCTTCTGGCCGTTGACGTCGCTGACGTCGGGATAGTTCCTGTCTTCGCCGGTAGTGGTGTTGTTCGAGTTTGAGTCCTGCTAGAGGCTCCTTCAGTTCGGGTCCGGCCGTTGCGCCGAGAAGTTCGAGACTCCGGTTGCAGTTGTTCCTGTTGTTGGGGGGCAGGGCCTTTGCGCCCTGCAAGTTCGAGCCTGCGTTACTTGCCTTCGGGCAGTAACTTCGTGACGCCCTTCGCCTGCCTCGTCTGGGATGACGACCGTCGGCAAGGAACGCGCCGCTTCCGCCAGGATCACCCACGAGGGTCTTCCGTACCTGACCTTGGCCAAGGCGATCTACGAGCAGATCGGACCAAAGGTCATCGACACGCTGCAGCCATTGGGGAAAAACACCCTTTTGGTTACGTTTTCCTCGCCTGCCGCCTTTTTAAAAGCGGTAACAGGAGGTACGCTTTCCGTGGGGGAGAAGCTGCTTCCGCTAACTGCTGTTGAGTCGCCGACTCTGACAGTCTTCTTGAAGGACCTGCCTCGATGGGTTACTAAAGAAGCCATCACTAGTGCCCTTTCGAGATATGGCGAGGTCTTGGACATGACGTTCGAAATTTATAAGGACGGCATCCTCGCCGGGGTGAAGAACGGAAATCGGCGTTTGCGTTTCCGGGCCAAGAAGATGCTTCCCAATATCGTCATGATATCGGGGTACCGTGTCCAAATATCCTATCCTGGTGTCGAGAGGCAGTGCTTCTACTGTAGAAGTATTGCACATATCGTAAAGAACTGTCCAAAACGGAAGAAGCGCCCTCAACTACCGGTCGAGGAACGCCCGGAGGAGGAAGGAACGGAAGAGGTCCCTCTAATTGGTGGAGAAGACTTTCCTGTTCTTAAGGGGAGTGAGACGGATTATGTTCCACCCGTCGTGGATATGGACCATGCGGTTGGGGTCGAGAATTCCGTGAGCGAATTTGAACTAAATGTGTCTTTGCCAGCTTCAGAAGAGAATGCCTTCGATCTGGTGTTCAGTGGGGAAGATTCGCCTGTGAAGGAGGTTCCTGGTCCGACTTCGCCTACTTTCGCTGCTGCCGTCAAAACCTCGCTGCCGGGTTTGAGCGGCATTTGGGCCTCGGCGTCCAGTTACGCTCCTTCAAAGAAACGTCCCGCTGAATCCAGTCAAAAGTCAACGAAAACTGTGGCTAGGAAAAAGAATCCGCTCTCGAACTTAATTTAATCTTAATTTTAATTTTATTTTAATTTGATTATAGTATTGTTTATTTTATTTTAAAATTTTTGACGTAAAACTTGTTTTTAACTTTAATTCGCGCTTTAATTTAATCTCTCGCGCGAATTAATAATTTCTCGACCTTGCATTTGTATGTGTATTTTTTCTAACGATGGTCCTTAATAAAAAATTTAAGTATCTGTTCTTATCGGCCGAGAAGTCGATAGCTCAGTATAGTTTTTTACTAGTTCGGGTTTCTTCCGTTGGAGTCGCCTCGGCTGTTTTAGTTCCGGTTTTCGTCACCGCGAATGCTACAGTCGCGTTAGTTCGCGTCGCTACCACAGGTGTCGCTGACACTGGTCTATAGTACCTGCCGTTCCAGCGCCATCGCCAGTTCGAGTCCGGCCGGCGAGCCGTGAGGTTCCTGCTCTCCTTTCCTTAGTCCTGGGGAAACGCCTGCCCTCTGTGGTAGGGGCCCTTGATCCCCCACTTAAGTCCTTTTTAGGACTTAAGTTGGACTGTCGCATCGGTTGCTGCCGAGTCTATTCCCGACTCGCTACGTACTTGTAAGTGTTGCTTAGTTCTTCACTTGGGGTTCGTTCTTTGAACGTTCCTATTTTGTCCTTGTGACAACCGCGTTTTTCCGCTTTCGGGGCAGGGCCTTTGCGCCCTTCACGTTCGAGCCAGCTTTACGGAGAGGTTTTTTCGGCCCGCAAGCTTTTCTTCGACTACCGTCTACGATGGCGGACGGCTCAAATGCTGACAAGAAGAGGACCATGCGTCTTGAATCGGACGCTATCTACAAAGACGTGGCAAAAACGCTGTACCATACGTTTGGACCAAGGTCGGTTGACACTATTCAACCTACCGGAAAAGGGGTTTACCTCATTACGATGACAACGGATGTATTCGCCAACAAAGCTTTGGAAGCTGCTAAACTTACTATTAACGGGAAGGATTGTCCTTTGACGAGCGTCGATGACAGCGGTATATGGATAACCATACGTAACTTACCGAGATGGATTTCGTGGTCTTCAGTTGTTTCTACTTTGGAGACCTCCTATGGCCAAGTTATCAGCCGGAAATTCGAAGAATATGAAGACTTTCCTGGCATCAAGACCGGAAACAGACTTGTCAAGATCAAAATGACCAAGCCCATTCCGAACGTAATGTACTTTTCAAGAGTACATAGAGCCATGATCTACTACCGAGGAGTTGAAAAACCTTGCTTCTTGTGCCACGAAGTGGGCCACACGAAGGCTGGGTGTCCCAAGCGGGTCCAGCGGGAGCCAGAAAGTTCTACAAGGCCTCCACATTTAACGCCTGAGGACTTTCCCGCTTTAGTTAGCGAAGAGTTGCCGATTGATTTAACTCCGGTGCCGACGGCTCCTAATCCGGTTACAGAAGATACGGTTATCGAAACCTCTAATGTAACGGCCCTAGACTCAAGTTCCAACGACGTTGATTTAAACTTGGATACGGAAAGTGAAGATGATGTACCTTCATCGTCACCCAAAAAGAACTTAATGTCGTTTTGCGACACAGCCATGGCTAATTATCCATCTACAGGAACAAAACGCCCAGGAAGCCCAGCTTCACCTAAGCGAGCTAATTCGCGCCAGAAAAAACCAGTACTCAGTAACACACGTGAACCAGCGAACAGAATCTGAGAAGAAGAACTTTAAAGGAAAAAGAAAACAAACAGAAAACACGACTTACCTTTATGACCATACAACCAACTGGGAAAAAACTGAAAAAAAGAAAGAAAACTAAAAGGAAAAGAGGAAAAAGCCAGAAAAACTACTTACCATAATGAAGAACAAAACTAGCAAACAGAACCTGAAAAGAAAAACGGAAATTAAAAGTAGAAGGGATTTAAGACAGAAAATACTACTTACCGATAGGATCAGCAACACCAGCGAACAGAACCTGAAAAGAAAAAGGAGAACTAAAAAGAAAAGCCGACATAATGCATTACTTACCTTTATGATCAGCTACATCAGCGATTGGAACCTGAAAAGAAAAAGGAAAATTAGAAAGAAAAGAAAACAGAACACACTACTTACCTTGAGGATCAGCAACTTTAGCGAACAGAACCTGAAAGGAAGAAAGAAAATTAAAAGACAAAGGGAATTAAGACAGAAAACACTAACTACCGATAGGACCAGCAATACCAGCAAACGGAACCTGAAAATAAAAAGGAGAATTAAAAAGAAAATTAGACAAAACGTACTACATACCCGTATGAACAGCAACACAGGAGAACGGAACCTGAAAAGAAAAATGATAATTAAAAAGCAAAGAAGACAGAATAAACTACTTATCTGGACGATTAACAACCACAGCGAACAGAAATTGAAAAGAAGAAAGAAAAATAAAAGAAAAAAGAATTTAGTCACAGAAAATTCTACCATCCTTTATGAATAGAAACACCATAAAACTCACAACACTAAATGTTAACGGAATGCGCGATCTTACCAAGGCCACCAACGTCGCAGCTTATTTTCTCGGTTCGGACTCGGACATTTTATTCATTCAGGAAACACATTTAATCAACCAAGAAGATTGGAGGCCGGTTCGCTGCATTTTTAACGACGCCGCGGTGTTTCATAGCCCTGGGAGTACACGTTCCTCTGGAACGGCCATCATCTTGAAGCCAAAGTATAAAGATTCCGTTACTGGTTTCCGTATTGACAACGAAGGACGCGTCGTGAGCTTGAACTTTTTGATCAATGGCCAGCGACTTCGTCTTATCAATATTTATGCACCAAATCAACCGGCTGCTCGCAAGAGATTCTTCGTTAACTCTTACCAATTCTTGGAGGGTACATGGGACCTTCTATTCTATGGAGGAGACTTTAATTGCGTCTTAAATTCGGCGCTTGATAAAGATAGTCCAGATTTGTACCCGGACAATAGCCGAAATGAATTGATAGATTTTGTCCAGGATATGGAGATCCACGACGCATGGAGAACGTTACACCCTGGCAAAATACATTTTTCCTGGAGATCAAGTCGGGCTAAGAGCAGACTAGATAGACTCTACTTACCGGATAATCCCGATGTCCAAGTTACTACGTCTAGCTATATTCCAGTTGGAAGCGTGGCAACGTATATTTCCGATCATGATAGCCTCGAAACAGTCTTCCGTATTAAAAAGAAATTTCCACGAGGTCCAGGACTATGGCGGCTAAATACTTTAGTAATCCGTGAAGATCTAAATAATGAACTAAAAAATCAAATCTTGGGGATACTACCTAAAGATCTGTCAGCCCCTAATTGGGAGGTTTTTAAAGAGAAGGCCATTACCATTTTGAAAGCGGCTGAGAGGAAACGCGCTAAGAGTAAACGTCAAAACATAGCTCTGCTACAATGGTCCCTGCAAAAAGTTATGCGAGTCCCTGGAACTCCTGATCAGCAGCTAATGAAGGCAATAGAAGAGGCACGTTCTTCTTTACAAGAAGAATACCTGCAGGAGTATTTGAATTTACAACGGAAAAATCGCTCTGAAAGTCTTAATGAAGAAGAGACTTTCTCCGCCTCCTTCTACCGACGCTTAAAGAAACCGAAGAAGCAAATACCCATATCCAGTGTAGTCACGGATAAGGGAACAATAACAGACCAGGCCGAAATTGAAGATATTTTTACACGCTTTTACGAAGAATTATATTGCGAGCCAAAGGATAAACCCGTTTTTTCCTTCCTCGACCAGATCTCAGGACAGACTAATACCATCTCACAGCAAGATAAAGAAGCTTTAGATCGTCCGTTGGATGAGTTCGAATTGGCTAGAGCCGTCTCTAGTATGTCAAAAGGAAAAACTCCAGGACCTGATGGACTTCCTCTGGAGTTTTATTTATGGATCTGGGACGAAGTACGGCCTATTTTGTCTGGGGTGCTAAACTCCGCATTGGCCAATAGAAGACTACCGTCATCGTTTCGTCAGGGGGCAATCACCCTTCTTTGCAAGGATGAAGCTTCCAAGGACAACCCGCAATCATGGCGCCCATTGACGCTCTTGGATACGGACCGCAAAATTTTGGCCAAAGTTATGGAAATACGGATCGGAACTGTTAGCCACGGTCTGATTGCCCCCTATCAAACTTGTGGTGTCCCAGGAAGAAAGGCTCACCATAACTTGATTTTACTCCGAGACATTATTAATTACTACAACGAGCGCAACCACGAAGGATATTTATTATCCGTCGACTTTGAGAAAGCATTCGACAAACTAGACAGGCGCTATATCTTCGAGGTCTTAGAAAGAATGGGCTTTGGTGCAGTCTTTATTGGATTTTTGCAAACAATCTATGACCAGAACGAGAGCCAAGTGCTGATCAACGGCAACCTTTCACGGAGCTTTAAAGTCAATCGGGGAGTCCGTCAGGGATGTCCTCTTTCTCCTGCGTTATTATGCCTAGCTCTCGAACCTTTACTTATTGCACTAAGCACCTCCGATTTGACTAGAGGACTCTACTGCCCTAGGAATAAGACACAACCGGATATTTATTACACGGCTCACGCAGATGATGTCAATAATTTTCATCGGGACACGGACTCGTTACAAGCCGCGTGGGCAATTTTAAAAAATTTTTGCTTCACTTCCGGTTCAAAGATAAACCAACGTAAAAGCGTTGTTCTCGCTTTGGGTACTAGAAGAGGCGTACGACTACAGATCCCGTTAACGATTATCACTGAACCTTTGAAGATTTTAGGAGTTTGGTACGACTCAAGAGGCGCTGCAAAGACGAATAATTTACATTTTATCAAGAAATTTAAAGAGACTTTGTCGTTATGGCAGGACAGGCCACTTTCCCTTCGAGCTAAAGCCCATCTGCTGAGGCAAGGGGCACTACCGCAATTATCATATGGAATTCCAGTGGTAGTATTTACAAAACTAGAATTGGAGGATTGTACGAAGGCCATGTTCCAGTTTATTTGGAACAAGAAGCAGGAACCCGTATCAAGAGCTACGCTTTATCTCCCAGCAAATGAAGGTGGTCTGGGAGTTCCGAATCTTGAGGTCGAACTCAAATCTTTATCGTTATCACGTTACTTGTCAGCTCTTAATGAAGATTCCCATCCAGTTTACTCATGGGCATCGTTCATGCTTTCTACTGCAGGGAAGACAATTTTTGGACTCGAATGGTCAACACTCGTCCCACATTTGAACGAAACTCACCAAGCTTACCAGGAGGTTAAAAATACAGCCATTCAAATCCGAAAAAAGGACCCGGCGATAAATATCCTCGCACTGAAGAACAAAGACATTCGTTTCTTTTTGAAAAAACCAGGAAGACCTCGGGTTTGTGCTTTAAAACCAAATATTCCGTGGCCAACAGTATTCCGGCGAATGTCAAGCAGTTATCTGGAAGGCACCCGACGAGACTTTTTGTTTAAAGTCTCACACGATGCGCTACCAATACGCGATGAACTTTATAAAAGAGGGATGGTCCAAACTAGAAGCTGTCCATATTGTCCTGCTTCAGAAACACAAGTTCACCTTTTATATGACTGTGAACCAGCTAAACTCCTACATAATTACGTCCGAATTTTTATGAAGAAACAGTTCTTGTCGTGGCAGACATTCATTTATCTGACTCCGCTGCCAGTTCCGCTGCACCTAGTTTATGCAGTTACAATTATACTTACCGAAGTCAACTTCCAGCTCTGGAAGTCACGAAACGCCCGCATTTTTGAGGCGCGCAAAGATTCCGCCATTACAATCTTAGAAAGAACACGTTTCCAGATCCTACGACGCGCGTATGACGACCTCAATAGATTGCCCCTACCGCAATTTGACTCCAGATGGACTGATCCCGAGTTACCTGTAGTGATTAGGGACGATAGAAAATTGAAATTATTGTTTTAAATTTATCACAGACTATTACTTTGATTTAATTTCTTTGTACTTATTTTTAGATATTTTTTAGTGTGTTCTTAAAAGATTTTAGATATTAATTTAAAATTTATTTATGCTCTTGTGGTTTTATCTTAGTATTAAATTACTTGGGATTATTCTCTGGTAAGAAAAGGAAAATTTAGCACTTGGAATATTAAGAATTAAAAATTAGAATATTTAAAAATTAAAAGAGTAAAAAAGTAAAAACACTTACCTGAGAACTTTTTGTTTATATACGAATCTGGAAATAATTGTTAATGACACACACCTGTAAATAAAATGCTGAAAATAAAGGAATAAAACGCGAACCTGTAATTAAAGGATTAAAACGCGAACCTGAAAATAAAGGATTAAAACGCGAACCTGAAAATAAAGGATTAAAATGCGAACCTGAAACTAAAGGATTAAAACGCGAACCTGAAAATAAAGGATTAAAACCGAACCTGAAAATAAAGCATTAAAACGCGAACCTGAAATAAAAGATTAAAATGCGAATTTGTAAATAAAAAAAAAAAAAAAAAAAAAAAAAAAAAAAGATTAAAACACGAACCTGTTAATAAAAGTTTAAGAAGAGGAACTTGTAAATAAGTGTAAAACGGGCGAATCTGAAAAAGAGACGTGTAAAAAGCGTTTATAATTTTGGTTACTATCTTTTATTTGTTTAAAAACTTACGCTAAGTTATTTAATTGTCCCGTATGTTTTTAAATTTTCTATTGTAATGACACGTGATACCTCTAATAAAAATTTTAAGTATCTGTTCTTAAGCGGAGGAAAGCGTCCTCTCCCGTAAGGGATCCCGCGTCCGAAGATGAAGTACTTCCGAGGGACTATGTCGCGTGTGGCGAGATGGATTCCGTTCGGGCCTCGTCTGTAGTCTCGTCCGCTCCGTCTCCTGCACCGCCAGACGTGCCAAGTTCTGAGGGAGATGTTCCGTACAGCTTTCCAAGAGAGCCCAACTATTTGCTGGACTTATTCGACCCGGATGTTCCTGTCTACACGATTTAGAAGTGGTGTACTGACTGTTTCAACACTAATGTTTTTAGTCTTTCTTGTACAGCCTGCGAGTTTTGCGAGAAGTTTAAGCGACCGTGCGACCTACGGAACTATGTATTTGTAGGCGCAATAAAAGGGCGTCACGCCATCTACAATGTAAAGTGGACAGCCGACGGCAAACGACTTGTTGTTCGGCGCCCTTTGAACACTACTCTGCGAACCAAACAGTGGGAATCACCAGACTATATGTTTCGGAAGAAATAGTGATAATTTATTTTTAATTGTTTTTAATTAGGTTTTAACCCTTTTTAATATTGTAAGAATTCGTTTAAAGGAAAAATTCGAAATGTGTATCTGGACGATTCGCGCTAATTTAATTATAAATTTAATTCGCGGTTGTGTTTTTTTTGGACAAAGATAACTAAATAAACAAATTCAGTATCTGTTCTTAAACTCCGGATCTACCTTTGGTCTTGCCTTAAAGTCGAGTTGTGTGTACTCCTCGCTAGGGGCGCTAGTCTCTCTCTAGTTCGTCACTTGGCCGTTGACGTCGCTGACGTCGTGCTAGTTCCTGTTCTCGCCACCAGGGGTGCTCCTTGGGTTCGAGTCTTGCAAGTGACTCCTTCAGTTCGGGTCCAGCCTTTGCGCTGTGAAGTTCGTGTCTTCGGCTGCGCTTGTTCCTGCTTGTTCGGGGCAGGGCCTTTGCGCCCTGCAGGTTGGAGTCAGCGTTACTTGCCTTCGGGCAGTAACTTCTTCGTGCGGTTTGGGTACCCTCCTCTGCGATGACGGCGTCATCAAAAGAGCGGGCCGCCTCAGCCAGGATCAGCCACGACGGGGTCTCTTTCCTGTCGGTTGCGGAAGCGATCTATGAACAGATCGGGCCGAAGGCTATTCACTGTTTTCAGTGTCTCAGCAAGACGTCGCTCCAGGTAACTTTCTCGTCCGGGGCTGCCTTTTTAAAGGCAGTAACGGCGGGTAGTTTGCAGGTCGCCGAGAAGTCTCTTCAGATCATCGCGATCGACTCGCCGGTCCTGACAATTTACGTTAAAGACTTACCTTGCTGGCTCTCCAAGGATGCAGTCGCCAGCGCATTGACCAGTTATGGTGATCTCGTTGAGCACCATTTCGAGAGGTTTCAGGATGGTATCCTGGCTGGCGTTATGACCGGGACGAGACGTATCCGTTTCCGGGCGAAGAAAGTGGTGCCTAACGTCATCACGGTTTCCGGTCACCGGGCTCAATTAATGTATTCCGGGGTCCAAAGACAATGTTTCGTTTGCCGTAGTGTCTCTCACCAAGTGAAGAACTGCCCAAAACGAAAACGCCGTCAACCACCTGGTCAGACAGATGGTACCGCAGCACCCGACAACGCGACAAGCGTCGTTAGTAAGACGCCAGTCCTTGAGGACGTGAATCCGGTTCCGGCTCCGGTCCCGGCGGTCATCTACGGAGGTGGCTTGGTTAGGACCTCACTTAACTTGAGCGACTCGTCCGATCCTGATGAGTCTATGGAGGAAGTCACGCCAGCAGTAAAGGACACCGCAGTTGATCCAGTCCTTGTTCCGGAGGAAGAGGCCAACTGGGCGGCAGATTTTTTACTTAACGAGTCAAACGATATTTCTCGCGACCTCGTCATCGATGAAGATGCAGGGTCACAGAAGAGGGAATTGGCTTCCACTTCGCCAACGTTCGCAGCCGCTGTGAAGACAAAACTGCCCGGACTAAGTGGCATCTGGGCTACGGCTCCAAGCGATTCCCCGAGAAAACGACGGGCGGTTTCGGGTAAAAACCCCTTGAGAAAGTTGGCGAAAAAAGTCAATTCCCCTCCGTTGGGGAATTGAACAATTTTTGTGTAGTGAACTATATTTTTTTGGATTCTCCCTTATTGGGAGTTCTTGAACTTTGAACTTTTAAACGTGTACAATTTTTAATTTGTGTGAATTATTTTTAAAATTTCTTTTAATCGTAAAAAAAAAAATTTTTTAAATGTTTTTAATCACTGGTTGCTTGTGTTTTTAATTTAATTTCCCAACGCGAGCTCTTAAATTTATAATTTGACTTGTAAAACGTATTGTATATCTAACGATGATACTTAATAAACAAATTCAGTATCTGTTCTTAAACTTCGGATCTACCTTTGGTCTTACCTCAAGAGTCGAGTTGCGTGTACTCCTCGCTAGGGGCGCTAGTGTTTTTTCTAGTTCGTCTTTTGGCCGTTGACGTTGCTGACGTCGATTTAGTTCCTGTCTTTGCCACCAAGGGTGCTGTCCGTGTTCGAGTCGTGCAAGTGACTCCTTCAGTTCGGGTCCGGCCATTGCGCCGTGAAGTTCGAGACTTCGGTTGCTGCTGATCCTGTGTTTGGGGGCAGGGCCTTTGCGCCCTGCAAGTTCCTGCCTGCGTTACTTACCTTCAGGTAGTAACTTCGTGACGCCCTTCGCCCGCTTCGTCTGTTGGGGTATAGCGCCCATCCCCCAACCGTTCTTGTTGGCTTACTTACTCTTTGCTTTATGCTAGGTTCCAACCATTATGTCCAATTTCAAACCCCACCCCTCTTTCCTACCCCAAAAATTTACAAAAGGACCATAAAAAGCGTGGCAGATCAGGCTGCAACAGGGCGCAAACAATTTGAAAAGCCCGCCATCTTATAAGCCCAGTAAGGTTGGTGGCGCCCTCTTGCGTTTTCCCGCCCAAAACTTTCCTAGCTGTGAGAAAAATTAAAAAGTTCAGTTTTCTGTTGTGGCTCGACCGGAGACTAGTCTCTCTTGACTTGGGTTAGGTTTTTCTCTATGAGAAGTTTTGAATTAAGAGTTAATAAGAACTCATTGTAAATAATAAGGAATTTTTGGTGAAGGAATAAAGAACGAATTTCGTTGAGCATAATTTTGGTAGTATTCTTTCAATAGAGAAGTCGACAATCAACTTAACCCTTGGCCAGTATGAAACCCAAGTACAAGGTGAGTAACCTTTATAATTAGAATTTAGGAAATTAGGAAGACTAAAGTTAAACAAAAGAAATGAAATTGTTCCCCAAGAAAGAGAAATTAAATAATCGAATTTAGGCCTAGGGTAATAGGGAATTGTAACAGTGAACTTGAACTTAAGTAGTGGGCTTCTCTGAAGGGGGAAATTAGAGGTACAAAGTTTAAGCCTGTTACAAAATGGTGCCGTTGACCACACTCGTTAGGGTTATTGCTTTTATTTTCATTGAATTATTTTGGATTTTATTTAATCTTATCGGCTCTGCATTCCTGTACATCTACCCTCTCTCTTTTTAAGAGGGGGGAGGAATAGGCCTAAGCCTAAAGACGCCTAAGACCTAGCCTAAAGAAACTACATGTTAAAAAAGTCAACTGGTCTATTTTGGCCAAAACTCGTTTTCCCTTTCTAAATTTTTCCATATTCAACCTCTACATGATTAATTGATAACTGATAAGGTAAAATTAATTAATGATAAGGAAATTTTAGAATGATTAAGCAAACAGACCTAAATAAATAACTAAAATAAAACCAAAAGAATCAATGAAATAAATAATAATTACATATTTAATCGAAATAAAACAAAATTAATCTAATTAAAACAATCAAACATCGAAATAATTTAAGATCAAGGAAATAATTCGATTAAATAAAGACATCAAATAAATAAAATTTAAAAATTTATTAAAATATGGCCAATTAAATGAAACAAAACGGAGTCAAGACCCCAATTTAGAGTTGATGATAGTAAAGTACAGTAGAGATCTACAGATTCCGAACCCGGAAGTTACCCAGAAGAGGAACATTCCGAACCAGTTAAACTTAATATAGATTTAACTTCGGCAATTAAAACCCCTAGTTTATTTTATTCTTATACTAACTTATACCCTACTGCAAAAACAACAAGTTCTACACAGACCGATCCGATATTTAGGAAACCCAAAAGAAAGAAAAGACGTTCTTTTAGTTTAGAAGGATTAGGGTTAGCGTTAAACAACTTGTATTTGGGTTGGGATTTTCCCTCTCCAACAACATCATCGGGAACCATGTCACTACCAACTGGAAGTGTTCCCGTAATGGGAAGTACGCGACCTAGAATGACAACCCCCAAAACAGTTGCGTTAATAACGAATGTACCAATTACGACAAGTCCTGCGACCACAGTGTCCACAATACCAACGTCAACAGTAATGTCTCCAACAACAGTGCCTCTAACTGTTGTTCCACCAACAACCGTGCCTTTGACAACAGTTCCATCGATATCAACCCCTTCGATGGCAACGCCTTCGGCAACAACTCTCACGACAGTTTCATCGATAATAGCCCCAACGATACCGGCTCCTACAACAGTAGCTCCTACAACAACAGTCATTTTGACGACAACACCGACCATGATCTCTCCACAATCAGTACCAACCACTGTATTAGGAAAAACTGCAGGACAAATTCCACAAATGATTCCGTCGACCATGCCATACCCTTCGCCTTATCCCGCAATGATGGGATTAGGATCCCAAATGGGATACAGTTTTCCTCAATGGAATTTTCCGGTTTATCCTCAGTTTCAGCCGGGAATTTTCCCGTTTGGGAATCAACCATCAAAGATGGGTGGTCAATTCCAAATTCCAACAACTACTACTCCAATGACCACAACTCCAACACCTCGAATTACTCCGTCACAAGTCCAAACGAGTACAACTACTACGGTGACTACGACGACACCTTCTGCCATTCCAACACAAATTCAAACGACTCCTAGTGGAACAAGTCAAGGAACGCCAGCACCGCTTTCCCAAAGTTCCACACCTGTTGGAATGGGAATTCCTAATGCAAGTGGAGCCTTTTCAACTCCGCAAGCTTCAGACCCGCTGACTACAGCGTTATTGGCACAAATTCTACGAAACACCAGTTTAAGAGAGGGCAAAAGTAAAACACCACCTGAACATCTTGCTTTCCACGGTAGAGTGGAAGACAGTGTCTCCGAATTTCTTCAGGGATTCGAAGAATATGCCAAATATAACAAAGTCACGGATGATAGGAAAATGGAGATGATGCCTCTACTGATGAGATCGCATGCCAAATACTGGTTCAGATCATTTCCAGACGGACTCACCAGAGATGAATTTAAAGCCAAAAGGAGGATACACTACCGAGTAGAAGAAGCTGAAACTCAAGCGAGAGCTGAATTAATGAACAAAAAGCAGGGACCAAAAGAATCTGTAGATGAATTTTTTGGTCATTTTGCTCGAGTTAATCAAGATTTAAACCCTCCAATTTCCGAAGCCGAATTGATTGCCACTCTCAAAAAAAACCTCAGGACGGAAATAAAACAGTTCTTGGTCTTCATGGAAGCTAAATCAGTCTCAGAGTTACATCATCATTCCTTAAGAATTGAACAAACACTCGGACTTTTTCCAACAAAAAAAGGAGAAAAATGAAAACACTTCTGCCGACATTTCAGAAAAAACCATCAGAGAAACTCCAAAAACAACATCAGCCAAGACCCCAATACCTATTAGTGCCTCAACATCAACACCAGGGCCCTTGGTTCCGATAGCGACAGATGTACCAACGGCAGGAACATTTACAACACCGTCTCCACCAGTTAGACCTCAACTACCGAGTGGAATCAGTCCAATGAGCCCCTATGGAGTAGCCTGGTCACATTACCAGACTTTCCCTAGCGGAAATGAGTCAGAGAATGACCCATATCCCGCACCGATAAGTCCTTTTATGTATTTGCCATGGGCATTTCCAGGCATGGCTCCCCAATATACACAACAGCCAAATGTAACCTGTTCTCATTTTCACCCAAATCCTTCAACAGGATACCCCCAACGAGCTAATAATCCAAGTCAACAAAGAAGAAGAGGTTACGATAGAAACCGAAGACAGCAAAATTCTATTTCAAATAACGCCAGACCAAGAGCACTTCCCCCAACGGGAACTCGATATCAAAGTCCCCGGGGAAATACCACAAGAACTTTTCAGCCCTCAAGTAATCCTAGAAATGAAATTACGTGTTTTAACTGTAACGGAATCGGACATTTGGCCAGGAACTGTCCTTGCCCACGAATTTTCAGAAATCAGAACCAGGGAAACGCCGGAGCGGGAGGCAGAGTTACAAACGCCCAGCCTCCCGCCACCACTCAATAAGTTCAAACAGTTCCGATTCATCCGAATTACCTCCTCCCCCTAGGTTGGGATTAATTAAACGAAGGAGGAGATATTACAGACTTCCTCATATCATTTCCGTTGTTTTCGAACATGGAACAATACCTACCCGATTAGACAATGGAGCGGAAGTTTCAATGATTAGTATCGAACAATGAAGAGAAATAAAGAAAAAACGAGGCGAAGAAGAGACTTTTGCTCCAAATGAGAAAGTGACGGAATGCATTATAATGGGAGATGGTCACTACACTTTTACGAAAGGATCTATTAAACTGGATTTCGAGATAAAATTCGAAAATGGTGAATCAAGGAAATTCACTCAAGAGTTCCACATCGTCCCCTCCTTACTCTGCGACGTTATCTTGGGACAAGATTTTCTCGAAGATTGGAAGGTAATTACGAATTTCAAAGATAAATCTTGTCATATCAACGGAGCTACTTTGAAATTTCAAGACCTCCAAAAAGATAAAGGCCCAACTTCCCATCAAATTGTTCAAAACATCAATGAAGCGATTGATAGAACTAAACTTCCAATGAGATATAAGAAGGAATTACAGGAATTACTCCTCCGTTTCCAAGATTTGTTTAGCGATAAATTGGGAAGAACTAGCCTAGTAGTTCATGAAGTCCACACTGGAAATTCCAAACCAGTTACTAAGATGCCGTATCGAGTGAGCGACCGAAAGGAGATTATCGAACAGCACATTTCCGAAATGTTGAAAGATGGAATAATTAGACCTTCTACGTCTCCATGGGCATCTCCGATTGTTATAGTAGAGAAAGATGATGGATCCGGCACTGGAAAGATCAAAACTAGATTCTGTGTGGATTTAAGAGGAGTAAATAAAGTTACTGAAAACGACCCGTACCTGTAGTGTTATTAGTAATATGATCAGCCCGTATAATAGGAGGAGAATTGATATGGCAGCATGGTCCTAGAGAGGGGTCTATATAATCGTCTGCTGGAGGAAGGACGGGGGCTGGATTAAGTCGGACGCGATACATGTCGTGTAACTATGTGTATTAAACCTGTTAATAAAGTACTGTTATGATTTCCATATCAAGTTTAATACCCTAACACAACATGGTGCCAGAAATTGGTAGCCATAGAAAACAGTCGCGAATACGGATACGTTAAAAGTTCGTTCAGCAAAACAACATTTAACAACGGAAAATTTCGTCATGCCGAATAACGAGGACCTAAGACCGACTACGTCATTTCAAGTAACACCGCCGGAGCCGTTTAATTTCTCAGCCCCGAGCGAGTGGCCGAAATGGTATCGAAGATTCGAGCGTTTCCGATGGGCGTCAGGCTTTAGCAATAAAACAGAAAAGGAACAGGTTAATACCTTAATCTATTTCATGGGAGATAAAGCAGACGACGTTTCCATAGCATTAGGACTCACAGCCGCCCAACAAGACGTTTATGCGACAGTCATAGCAAAGTTCGAGGGTCACTTTGGGGTTCGGAAGAACACAATTTATGAGCGGGCTAAATTCAACTCTCGTTTCCAGCTTGAAGGCGAATCGGCAGAAGAATTCATAATAGCATGTCATACTCAAATCCAAAAATGTGAATACGGCACACTTCAAGATGAACTGTTACGAGACCGGATCGTTGTAGGAGTAACCGACAAAGACTTTTCAGAGAAAATGCAGCTCGACAGTACCCTCACCCTAGAAAAGGCGAAAACTACAGTCCGCCAATCGGAAGAAATAAAGCGCCAACAAAAGATCCTTCAAGCAAATAAATCATCGGAAGTAGACAAATTGGGAGCAAGCCGTGAAATTACTTCACGAGACAGATATACTCCAAAGAAAGAATATAGCAACCCAAGAACGGGAAACACGTGGAACACCAGATTTCAGAACTCCAACCAGTCGACATCAAATACTAGATGTAAGAAATGCGGGCGATACACTCAACACAGCCGAGATCAATGCCCAGCAAGAAACGCCAAGTGTTATAAATGTGGGCTACGAGAACACTTCGAAACGGTATGCAATAATACTCATCCAAGATTTGCTAGAGAAATTACGACAGAAGAAAACGAGGAAATAACGTAAACAGACGCATTCTTAGGCGAAGTAAACGGACTACTAAAACAAAGCAAGTGGATGGCACAAGTTTTCGTAAATGGAATACCTATAACGTTCAAAATTGACACGGGAGCCGATGTCAACGCAATACCGGAAGAAACGTACAAAAAGTATTTAAAAGACTGCGCAGCGAAGATACCTGATAGACAATTATTCGGCCCGGGAAGAACTAAATTAAACTGTAAAGGGGTCCTTCAGGTGGAGTTATCCCATAGAACAACCGCCATCCAGGACAAGATCTAAATAATCGAAGGCCTACAAGTACCACTCCTGGGCCTAGAAGCAAGTGAAAACCTACAATATATTGAGCGGCTGCAACAAATAGATGCAAAGAGGACATCAACTATGAGACCCTGTTTGCGGGATTGGGTAAAATCAAAGAAGAGTATGAAATTAAACTGGAGCCAGACGCCATTCCGTATTCATTGTCAGTTCCAAGACGAGTCCCAATACCGTTGATGCCCAAGATCAAGGCAGAATTAGAACGCATGAAAGCTCAAGGTGTTATACGAAAAGTAGAGGAAGCAACGGAATGGTGTGCACCAAGGGTGGTTGTAATGAAAGCAACAGGCGAGCCCCGAATATGTGTGGACCTTACCAAGTTAAATACATACGTACAACGAGAAAGATATGAAATACCTGCGGTGGACAACACTTTAGGAAGATTAGCCGGCGCTACTGTTTTTTCCAAACTCGATTGCAATTCAGGGTATTGGCAAATACCACTGAAACCACGGTCCAGGCTACTCACTACATTCCTCACGCCATATAGGCGTTTCTGCTTCAATCGGCTACCCTTTGGCCTTAACTCGGCATCTGAACATTATCAGAGGAAGATCAGTCAATGTATGGGCTTAAAAGTCAACATATGACTTCGCCCTTCCCCTCTAAAAATGTAAATCCCCAATATTTAAATAAATTTGTATTATTATTATTATTATTATTATTATTATTATTATATAGAAGAAATAGAGGACACAGTAAACCATCAAGATGATACCTTGGTTTGGGGAAGAAACCAGAAAGAACATGATCACAATGTGAGACGAACATTACAAAGGCTCCAGGAAGAGGGAATAACTCTTAATCCCGATAAATGCCAATTCGGAGTTACGCAAATCAAATTCCTGGGCCACATAATAGAGGCAACAGGAATCAAACCGGATCCAGATAAGGTCCGGGCAATAACAGAATTACAACCACCTGAAAATGTGGCTGAAATCCGAAGGCTCATGGGCATAGCAAATTATTTCGGAAAATTTATCCCGAAGATGGCTGAAAATCTACAACCACTGAACAGCCTGTTAAGCAGGAAGAATCTCTGGGCATGGGGACCAAGCCAAGAAGCTGCATTTAGCTATTTGAAATCGATCTTAACAAATGAACCGGTATTGGGTCTATATGACCCGAAGAAACAAACAACAGTATCAGCAGATGCATCGGCGTATGGGATAGGTGCAATATTACGACATAAGCAACCTGATAGCACGGAGAAAATCATAGCCTATGCGTCCAAAACACTATCACCAACTGAGCAGCGATACGCCCAGATTGAGAAAGAGGCACATGCATTGGCTTGGCCGTGTCATAGATTCAAAGATTACATAATGGGTATTTCGATCATGTTGGAAACTGATCATAAACCGTTGGTGCAAATATTACAATCCAAACACTTAGACGATTTATCGCCACGATTGCAAAGAATCAGAATGAGAATGATGCGATACGACTACCAAATATATCACACGCTAGGGAAGTCCCTAATCGTCGCAGATACATTATCACGGAGCCCGTTAAAATCCATAGACGACAAAGAACTGGAGGAAGAAATCTCAGCCCACGTCCAGTTGGTACTGAAGGGCCTACCAGCATCAGATTCGAGACTGGTAGAAATACTTCAATATCAAGAACAAGATGAAACTTGCACCACACTAAGAGATTACAACGACAGAGGTTGGCCAGACAAAAAAAGGACCAAAGAATGCTGTGCCGCATATTTTGCATACAAAGATGAAATCACTATATCAGATGGTCTACTCATGAAGGGAAGTAGGATAATAATACCAAAATCACTACGGAAAGAGATCATGGATCGCATTCACAATGGTAATCTGGGGATCGTAAAATGTCGAGAACGTGCCAAGCAATCGGTTTGGTGGCCAGAAATATCTAGGGAAATCGCAGAAAAGATCCAACAATGCGAGAAGTGCCTCAAAGAATCAACAAACCGTCACCAACCATTGATACCTGCAGAACTACCACAACGCCCGTGGCAGAAAGTAGCAATGGATTTGTTCCATCACGAGGGAAAATGGTATATAGTGGTAATGGATTATTTTTCAAGATATCCTGAGGTTGTTAAACTTCGAGATCAGTCAGCCAGAACAGTCATCGAAGTTACGAAGGAAATATTTTCAAGGTTTGGAATTCCAGAAGTTCGATCGGACAACGGATCTCAATTGGCAGCTACAAGGACAAAAGAGTTCGCGGAATTTGCAAATAAATATGGATTCAAATCAGTTACGAGCAGTCCTAGATTCCCACAAAGTAACGTATTTATAGAAGCAGCCGTCAAAACAGTGAAATCACGTCTCAAGAAATCTAATGATATGCACGGCGGTCTACTAGCATATCGATCAACTCCACTTAAAAATGGATTTAGCCCAGCAGAACTGTTGATGAATAGAAAACTCTGTACAACGCTGCCCATGATATCGACAAGCCTGGAATCAGTAGTCCCACCCATAGAAAAACTCAGAGAATACGAGCGTGTAAATAAACAAATCCAGAAGAAAAATTACGATAAGCATCACCAAACTAGAGAACTACCAGAACTACAAATGGGAGACAGAGTTTGGATAGTCGATATGAGAAGAGAAGGAATCATCAGCAGAAAAGCAAACGAACCGAGGTCGTATATCATAAGTACGCCCGCAGGTCCGCTTCGTCGAAATAGATTCCACATAATTAAATTACCTAAATCAAATAAAATAACGGAGCCACAATCCGCAACATTCGGACCACAGGATATTATAGATTCAGCTCAGAAACGATCGGAACAAAACACCATCCCTGGTGTGGCTAACAATGATATTTCAAGGACGAAACCATTAGTAGATAGAGCGCAGTCTGCTGTAAACGAATGGGGAGATGAAAACCACTCGCTAACAAAGTCAGCCATGAGAGAGGCCGAGAAACCCGTCGAAAATCAACAAGAGCCGCACATAATTGCAACGCAGGACAATCAAAGCTCAGACCCAAAAGTGGACGTCGAACAAAATCGGGCCCGAAATGACCAAAGAGCGAAGACAGATAATAACAACACCAAACCCCAAATAAAAAATATTAGCAATCCAATAATAACTAAATCAGGCCGAATTTCAAAACCATTGATTAAATTAGATTTATAAAAAAAAAAAAAAAAAGTTGTTATGTTAAAGAGAGTTGTAGTGTTATTAGTAATATGATCAGCCCGTATAATAGGAGGAGAATTGATATAGTAGCACGGTTCTAGAGAGAGGACTATATAATCGTCTGCTGGAGGAAGGACGGGGGCTGGATTAAGTCGGACGCGATACATGTCGTGTAACTATGTATATTAAACCTGTTAATAAAGTACTGTTATGATTTCCATATCAAGTTTAATACCCTAACACAACAGTACCCCATACCCAGGATTGAAGAAACATTAAATAAGTTGGGAAAGCCAAAGTATATTACTGCACTCGATTTAAAAAGTGGATACTGGCAAGTAGAAATGTGTCCAGACTGTGCACCGAAAACCGCTTTCATTTCCCATGCTGGGAAATATGAATTCAATGTTCTCCCGTTTGGTCTAACTGGACCTCCATCGACCTTTCAAAGGCTGATGGATGAAATATTTAGAGACGGAGAACCTTTCTCTATAGTGGTGTACTTAGATGACATTTTGATTCCCTCCGAGACCTGGGAAGATCATAAAAATTCACTGGAATATGTGATGCATCGTCTACAAAATGCAGGACTCACGCTACAACTGAAGAAATGTCGTTTCGCTCAATCAGAAGCTACTGTACTTGGACATGTAGTGAGCGAAGCGGGTATCCACATAGACCCGTCAAAAGTAGAAGCGATAAAGAATTTTCCAACACCGAAAAATCTCAAGCAGGTTCAACGTTTCCTGGGAATGGCGGGATGACATCATAGATTCATTCCAAACTTTTCTACAATAGCTGCACCAATAAATAAGCTGAAGAAGAAGGGAATACCTTTTAAATGGGGTAAAGAGCAGGAAGAATCATTCCGGAAATTAAAAGAAGCCATCAGTTCAGCTCCGCCATTAGCCGCCTATAAACCTGAACTTCCCTGTATTTTAACAACTGACGCATCAGATTTGGGACTGGGAGCTTTTCTAACACAAATTCAGGATGGAGTGGAAGTCCCAATTGCTTACGCCAGCAGGAGCTTGAGAAATGTTGAACCAAAATATTCAACATCTGAAAAGGAATGTCTAGCCATATATTGGGCAATAATTCAGGGAATGTCTAGCCATATATTGGGCAATAAATCATTTCCGACCGTATCTGGAAAGTAAACCATTTACAGTAGTCACGGATCACAAGGCGCTAACTTGGCTCTTCGGTATGAAAGAACCGAATTCTCGACTTGTAAGATGGGCCATGTATCTTCAAACCTTCGATTTTTAAAGTCCAGCATAAGAAAGGAGTCGAGAACGTAATCGCTGATGCCTTATCCCGAGCCCCTCTGGGATTGCTAGCCATGACAAGGTTCCCGAGCTCATCTTCCGAACTGGAATCGGGGGAATTTAGAAATTCATCGGAATCATCGGACGAGGGAACTGACAGATCAGTAATAGCTCATGTTATTCCTCCATACCCGCATGCCAATTACCATATCTTTGACCGAGATGAAATTATTACCGCTCAAAGGGAAGATCCGGCTATGGAAGGTTTAAGAGAACACTTTGATCAAGAAAATCCCCCGGCACACCCCAAGTTCGAGATGAAAAATCAATTAATATATAGAAAAGCCACCTGAGCAAGACCATCCAGAATCTTCTTACCAACAATATTACGTCGAGACGTCCTTCGGCTGCTACATGACCATCCCCTAGCAGCCCATCGAGGGAGGGATAAGACAATAGAGAGCGTTGGACATAGATTCTGGTGGCCAGCAATGTTAAGAGACATTCGAACATATATCCGTGAATGTGTTCTCTGTCAACAGTATAAAATCAGTAATCGACGAAGACCCGGATTAATGATTTCGACAGAAGCAACCTCACCTTGGGACAAAATCGGAACGGACATAATGGGTCCCTTCCCTAGAAGTCGACGAGGTTATAAATATCTTCTAGTATTTACAGATTACATGACAAAATATGTCGAACTAGTTCCACTCAGGAATATATCTGCGGAAACTTGTGCCAAGGCTTTAAAGAACGTCGTCTGCAGATGGGGAGCACCGAAACAAATTTTGAGCGATAGAGGGACTCAATTCGTTTCTACACTCTGGAGTGATACCTGTAAGCTCTTCAGGATAAGTTCCATTCACACGACTCCTTATCATCCTCAATCAGATATGACGGAAAGAGTAAACAGAGTCTTGGGAGAAACAATTTCCATCTATGTTGGTAACAATCATAGAACATGGGACGAGACTCTGAATGCACTAGCCTTCGCGATAAATTCAGCACCACATGATACGACGAAAAGATCTCCATTTTATTTAAACATGGGACGTGAACCTCGCTTACCCTGGGATCTAGAAATAGGAATGCCAGTTGAGGAAACTGAAGACAGAACAGCGACTTTAAGGGAACTAAAAAGGCAATGGGCCCTAGCCAAGGATTTTACAAAACTCGCTCAGGAAAAACAAAGGAAATACTACGATCAACGACGGGAAAACTTAGAAATTGAAGTCGGAACCTTAGTGTGGAGATTAACACATCCTTTGTCGAGAGCTGAAGAAGGTCAAATGGCAAAATTGAGTCCCAAATGGTCTGGTCCGTACAAAATCATCGAAAAAAGAAGTCCTTTAGTTTATATTCTGGAAGATGTCATCACCAAGCAAAATATTGGAGCGATTAACATTGATCAACTAAAGTTATATCATACCAAAGAAGTTCCCCTTGGGGAAGATCAACCTCCCCAAAGACCTGAGTCCGAAGATACGGAAGTTCTCACACGAGAAGAGAGAAAATTAGCTCCAGAATCAAGTGGGGAACCAAGAGTAGGAGGATCCGGAAGAAAACAAGAATCACATCCTGAAATTATTCCTGAAACGGATTCTGATCAATTAAGAAGAAACTTGAGACCAGAACCTAATCTTGAGGAAACTACTCCGAAAAGAAGATATGAAACAGAAGAACCATTGCCAGAATTAAGCCCTATTCCCTCAGAGGAAGACTGCGAAAAAAGATTCCCTTTAGAAAGTTCCTCTCAGGAAGAAATGGTCCCCGAAGAAGGAAGGGCAAATCAGAAGAGACCAGTCCATGGGTCAAGATCGTCCTCTTCCGGAAAACCAACTAAGAAAAAATCGAAGGGAACCGATCAAGAGGAAAATGACAAAGCGAGGTTCCCTGAAGAAACCTTCTCTCAAGGAGAATTAAAAGCCGAGGAAGAAAAACGAGTTAAAACAAAAAGACCCGTTCACGCCCTTAGTTCTTCGTCCTCATCTTCCGTAAAACCTCAAAGAAAAAAGTCAAAAGAGGATGACCCGAAAGAGGGTCTGAAGGCAGACAATACCAGCATTGACGTTCAACCCTCTACGTTTACTCCTCTAACCCTTTAGATAAACAAGACAAAAAGCGAAGGAAGCAAAAATCCTCGAGTTCCTCGGTATACGATGTATCTCTCATAGAGAAAGGACGAAGGATCCTAAAACGAAATGCAGGACGACTTTCTTAATACAAAAGGAAAGGTTCACCAAAGTCGGACTCAACAAGCGTCCCAAAAAGAAAAACATGCAGAGAAGAGAGATCAGAAGGGTAAGATCAAAGAGATGAGAAAGAAGAAATACAGGAACACCCGCCCCCCAATTATGACGCGGAAAGTGATTCATCTTCCCCTGGCGGGCAATTCCCTTCTCTTAGGGATGAAATTCCCACAAATTATGAGAAACCCTTCAAAAAAGGATGGTTTAGGGAAATCTGCTATAGACTTAGAGTTCACCCAAAAAAGCGTTTCTTTCGATGTATATTATTATCCACCCGGACCGAAACCTAAACGGTTACGTTCCCCCAGGGAAGTTAAGGCCTACTTGAATTCAAAAAACCTTAAAGATTTAAAGGTCGAAGATTTTGACTTTAACCGACATCCTATTGCCAAACCCCCATGGGAACGAGTTCGTTTCGCGAGAAAACGAAAGACCTAATTAACTAAATTAAGATATTTTACTTTTAGAATGGACGACCAAAACGGGCCGAAATTCTGATACCTGACGTTGGAGGTATCCAAGTGGAAGAAGCCGTGCCGTTATCCATCATAACGAATTGGCAGGAAAAAACGTTAAGCCGTCTTCTAATAGCCTTGGCAGACAAAGTGGATTCCGAACAGGATAGTGAAAGAAATAAAGCCTTTCCGGAAATAACAATTTTTAAATGTGAAGACGAAATTCAAGTCCTCCTGTGCTACCCTCTGAAAAACGGAATAAAGGCTATAACAATAAACTTAAAGGAAAAATCCATATGGATTTTGGAAAGACGATGCATAGTTGTATCCGAAGGTGGTTTTTCGAGTTTTTACGATAAAATAACCGAACTTCCCTTCGGGGAATGGGAAAGTATCCTTCCCGAGGTCACGTATTCAAACCCCGTAACTACAAGGGCACAAATCGAGGAAATGTTTAATTCAAAAAACCAGAAAACCGAAATGAAACCAAACCTTCTCCAAGAACAACTGGAGCTGAAAGACACAAAAGAAAGCCAAACCATTGAAAGAATAGACAAAAAGATCTCGAAAGGAAGAATGGACGAAAAAGAAGAAAAGAGCGGAGATAAGGCTTCTTCGGTGAAGAAAGAGGATGTTGATGAAGATGAAAAGAAAAAACAGATTAAACAGACAAAATTTAAAACGGAAGGGAAGAAAAAGTTAAAAAAGCACAAGTGGGAGAAAGACACTAAGAGAACACTTCTAGAAAAACAAATTAAAGAAATTAGGGAGAAGGAAAGGACTGAAAAAACTACCAGATTGGATGAAAAGATCAACCCCACTGTGTCACCCTCAATTGAAGAAGGACACTATTTCGAAAAACAAGTCGACGAGCATCACACCAACTCAGAAAGCTCCGATGAACTGCCAAAAAGAAGAAGGTGTGAGTCAAGGGAGGAAAATTTCGAACGAAGCACAAAGAAAAGAACAAGATTGTCTAGAAATGGAAAACTTAAGAAAATACATTGCGGAAGAGAGACGAAAATCGAACGAGAAATGGAGACAGGAAAGAGAGAAAAAAGCTGCTAAGAAAAAAAGGGACGATGAAAGTGAATATCAAAAACAAAAAAAAGAGGAAGAAGAAATAAAAATCCGTTATTACAGACATGTTGAAGAAGCAAAAATTACGATATTTTCGTTTCCATGAACCATAAAAATAAATTCATACTTTTTTGACTTTGGTATTTAAAATTTTAGATTTGCCGTCAGTTGCAATTACTTTATAATATATTTAGAAAATTTATAGACTACGTATACATATGAAAATATAATTATTTCCCGTATTAGCAACCTGTGTTCCCAAGAGTTACATTAAACTGAAATATGGCTTTGTGGCTTGGCTCAATGATACTCTGAAGTTTCATTGTACTTCCTCAATGTTTTTTTTTAGTAGACTGCTGTATTTACAATATTGTGTTGATATAGATAGCCTATTTGTTTTTGAGAAATAGACACCCTTCTGTCTGCTATCACTCATCCAATAAACAGTATGGTTAGATAATTATTTATCTATTCTCGGGCTCATTCCATAACTAAAATATCTTGAATTTCAAAATAAACTGAGTTCGAGCTGAACTGAAACCTACCATGTATATTTGCTTAAGCCCGATGTGAGCTACAAGTAAAGTTTTGAGCCCGAGGGGAGCTCTAGACCCGAGCTGAGCCAGATCTCCGGCACACAGCTATGATAACAACTTTCTTTTGATTTTCGTTTACGACGAATAAATTAAGTTTTACTCCGTTTACTGTTTTTGTTGACACTTCTTACATATGGATGCTCTCAATATACAGTTCCCAAGAGAGACAAAGCTGTTATAATTTAGTTTGCAAAATCTATCTTCCCATTTTATACTAACTAGACAGAAATGAGTTAGCCCAAAGTCATGGAGTTGATTCGAAGTGGCGATGGTTCACGCGAAATCGCGAAAGTTTTCCCGAAATCGCGAAAGTTTTCCCGAAAACGAGAAAGTTTTCCCGAAATCGCGAAAGTTTTCCCGAAATCGCGAAAGTTTTCCCGAAATCGCGAAAGTTTTCCCGATCGCGAAAGTTACAGTATCACTTTAATTTTGGAGTATAAAGGCCTGCTAATGAATCTTTTAGTTTTGAATTTCACAGCAATATTCCAGATTGATTTTCAAACCAATAATTAAGTTAATGACAAATAAAAATTAAAAATAAGCAATTAATTTGCTCTTTTGGTTAGTTAGTGGTTTTTGAACTTAGAGTTTTTACAGAATAGTTTGGTGGTAAACAGTTCTTTGTTAATCTAATATTCCAATTGATCTATATCAAAATACATTGGAAATGGAATGAGAAAAGTTTTACTCTCAAATTGGCAAAACAATTAAAACTTTACAAGAAAATTCATAATAGCTGTCGAGCCTTGAGGAGAATTTTGCCTTTTTATCGTTGTTGCTAATGCGGGAAATAATTTTCTACTTTAGTTCATTTTTATGTACTCTCTTAAAAACAACATTCTAAATCATTTGATTGCGTAATTGGAACAAGGTAACAAAAAATATAAAGAGACCTATTTTGAGAGATTACTCCTTCAAAATCTTAAATGAGCAGCAATAACTGTTCTAGTAATTCGAAAAGAATTATTACCAATTTTATTGGCCAGATTTATTTTCGCGCACATGTCAATCTTTATTTATAAAGGCGTATTATGTAATATTATAATTTGTTTATATGTTAAGATTACATTCCTTTATTACTAGCCACTTTTAATAAAAATTTCAAAATTTTCCAAAACAATTTATAAGCCTAACAAATTTTTGGACTTTGAAGAAATCTTGGCTCCCGCCAAAGACTCTATGGGAATAAATAAGCAGAATCATTAATTAAATTATATTTTAATAAACATTAAAATGCTTAAAATTACTTGAAATAAGTAAAAAAACATTTATTTTCATGCTAAACTGCCTCGGCCCTCGTAAACGAAACTCCGGCGATGGCTGCCTGCCGCGGCGGCGCGGAAACTCGGAGGCTGAAGTCGGCTAAGGCCCTTACCGCCCAAGTTTCAAGTTTTTAGAACATGGCCTACATATTAATAATACTGACCACCATTCATACAAAAGATTCTGCAAAATTTATTTGATTAGTATTTATATTGTTAATATATAGTTTAAATATAATTTAGAAACTTACAAACAATTCGAATTTCATTCGTGGTATCGTAGCCGCGTAATAAGAGCGCCGCTGCCAGACCGATTTCAAAAGTAAAACTTAAAACGGAAAGAGAGAAACAGCCGGTACAGCTGAGCTACCAAGACAGACGCGAGAAAACATGGACTGTTCAGCGAGACGCGTTAGCAGGCTACCGTTTTCATTATGTTGTATGTCCCAGTTGAAGCCACAGTCTAAGTTTTTGTATACACGTGACACATTTTATCCAATCATGGGACTTAGATGAAAAGGTCCATTTTTCAAATTTACAAAAAAATTACTGCATCTAGCGGTTAAAATCGTAACTGAATCGAGCAGACGCTCGCTTTAAAGTGGAAACGAAAATTTTGAGAATATTTTTGGCATTACCACTCGATTCTCCACATTCCTTTACGTAAAAAAACCAAATTTCCATATGGCTTTAATGCTTAGATTAAAAGTTCTTCAAATTAATAGAAGGGTTGTTTCTCCTAGAAAGTGAAAACTTCGTAAAAATTCTATAAACCAGTATTTGGTCCACCATATGTAGAAAACCTCACCTTACCCAAAAATTTTTTTGGCAGTAGAATGCCCAGTGTCTTGGCTTCGTAATGATACTAATATAGTTGGGTATATGACCTTAACTACATCACTTTCCAGGGCTCCGAATGTAACCCCCCCCCCAAAAAAAAGATTTTTTTTTCACTTTACGCGCTATTAAAGTGGAAACGCAAATTTTGAGAATAAATTTGTATTTCCACTCGATTCTCCTCATTCTTTTACGTAACAAACCAAATTTTTATAAAGCTATAATGATTAGATTAAAAGTTATTCAAATTAATAAAAGTGATGCTTTTCGTAGAAAGTGAAAATTTCGCAAAATTCAAAAAATCAGTATTTGGCCCACCAAGTGTCGAAAACCCCCCGTACCCCAAATTTTTTTGGATCATTAGAATGCCCTGTTTCTGGGCTTCGTAATGATATTAATATCGATGGGTGTGTCGCCTGACTACATCATTTCCCAGGGCTCCGAATGTAACCCCCCAAAAAATATTATTTTTTCACTTTACGCGCTAATAAAATAGAAACGGGAATTTCGAGAATAATTTGGGCCACACCACTGGGCTCTGCGCATTATTTTAGGTAAGAAACCAAATTTTCATAACGTTATAGTATTAGATTGAAAGTTATTCAAATTTATGCTGAGGGAGAAAAATTCGGTAAAATCGGAAGCCAAAAACGTGGGGTACTGGTTAAACTGGCGTATTTCCAAAAGTACTTAATGTTTTAAGCTCAAAATCTACAAAAGTTAGTTTCAAACATAGACGATTTCATAAAAATCGGTTGACGTGGAATGACCCGCATGACACTTGCTTCGGGATCGAAAACCGATTATAGCACCAGCAGAGTTACGATGTTACCTTTCGTAAACCTTAATCCCACTGATTTGTCAACTATCTACACGTCTCTGATATTTGCGGTGGACCAATGTCGACTATACAAACAGAAAACGTGCTTTGTTACCTTAGACCATCCACTCGGATGAATTGTCATCTGTTGTGGTTAGATTGGGCAGTTTCCACTTGCCTATGTCATTCATGGGAGCACCTCAGATTAATTGTTTAACCTCCATATCGTTTTCACATCACAGGGGGCAGAATACTGCCATCATCATCGAACCCTACAAACCTGGCGGAACCACAGGTTGCAAGGTATTTGAGGCAATTATGTAAAAGTCCCAAGGAACCAATAATAATTGGAATCATTTTAAAACCTAAGAGCGCGTCTGTTGAGGGGGTTGAGAGACCGCGCCCCTAGAAAACTTAGCAGCTATAATACGTGACAGATAGACTGTTGGTTAATCAACCGGACGAGAAGTTATATCTTCGAGTAACGATCGAACTCGTCACGAGGACTAGGCAAAGAAGAAATTACGACTATATGCCTAGTAGAAATTAACTGCCCTGGAAAGCACCCAAGGGAGGAAGAAGCTAGGACCCTCAACACCCAGACAGTCGCTTAACTAAAATAAGATAAGTTTAAAGCTAAAAGACTAAAACTATACAACTAAAAATCTTAAAACTTAAAACCTTAAAAATTTAAAACTAAAATCTAGAGATATAAAATTATGTAAATGCCGAATATTGCTGAATAACAGCCAAAATCATACTACGTATGGCTTTCTGGGTCTTTGGGTCGTCTAAATAATTAGCCGGGATTGACCCTCGAAGGGGCCGGCAGGGAAAATAAATCTTCGTTAGAAGACAATCAAAGAGTCAGCGTTCATTTCTCCACAGGTACACAGTGAATCTTCCCTTTTACCAAAACGGGCTAAGTATGAGGGAAATTGACCGTGTCCACTCATGACCTGAGACGTCCAGTGATCAGGAACACAGGCTTTTAAGCTCACTAGACTACGGAAGGCATATACTATTCTCCCCTTTTCGGAGTCGTGCCAACGTTCGACACAACTATCACGGAGTCTGGATTTAAAGAACTGTCTCGAAATTGGAAGCTCGCGTTCAATATTGTTACGTAGGGCGGCCTGTTTTGCCAAGGCATCGGCCCTATCATTCCCTGAGATACCCACATGGGCCTTAACCCAGGATACATTAATATAGTGACTCTGGCGAAGCTCGGTTAACAAAATCTTAGTCATATGAACCAATCTGAGACTATGGAAAGTTCCTGAGATAGCCTGTCAGTAAAAATATGTAGAGGCACCTCAACGCCAGAACGGGAATACCACTCAATGGCCAGAAAGATTGCGAGCATTTCCGCATGAAACACGGTCACATTGCTACGATGATCCTAATGATTTGGGTCGATTTGATTGAATTCCAAATGATCGAACGATGTCTTAAATGATCGGATGTTATATGATCGAAATTATTTGGTTTTTAAGGTAGTCTTATTTGATCTAAGGCTTCCTGGTCGAAATCACTTTTAGGAGGAAACTTCTAAAGACTTATAGCCTTGCCCCTATTACGCTTTGATACCATCACTTTGTATTTAAAAAATATTATATATATAAATATCGACAGAATGATTTAACCGTACATAACCTCATATCTGGTGTAATGTCCACTTGGTCTATTATCTCATTCAAAAAAATTCGATGAAAAAAATTAAAAATAAAATATAAAACATATTTGCGGTTCATAGAAGTAACCTAACCAATCCTTACCTAAAACCAAATTAACTTAACCTGGAAACTAACAAAACCTAACCTAACCTGGAAACAAACCTAACCTAACCTGGAAACAAACCAAACCTGACCTGGAAACTAACCTAACATAACCTAGCCTATTTTCATAAGTTTCCCATTTGCCATCTTTAGTGGACATAGACCATTTATCTTATTACTTAATATGCGGTATTTTTTTTTATTCTAAATAATAAATACACGTAATTTATGTTGACAAATGACAGATATATAGTAATGAAATTAAATTAAATTAATATTCGAGACCGCTACTGCATGGTTTGAAAAAACAGTTTATTAAATAAACCTTTTAAGGAGAGCTTTCGGACGTACTAGTCCCTTTTCAATCCAATTCTAAACTAACAAAAAATTTTTTTAACAAACAAATATTCTCCAAGAGAGGCTCAGAAAATTGTTTCCAAAACAAAACTACGTCACTATAACTCGTTTTTCCTTTCGTTTTCTTGTTTTTGTTCGACGGAGTTTCTCCCACGATTTTACGTCCACCTTGCCTTTGTCCAAGTTGAGGTCCCCACGCTCGGCAATGTATACGCCCTCCTTGAATATTCTTCGAAACCAATTCTTTTCACGGGTTAAGACCCTCGCTTCGTCCCATTTTATCGCGTGTTGTCCAGATCCAGAGTTCCACATGTGTTTGGCTATTCCATTAGACATATTGGCGGTCAGCACACATTTTTTATGTTCGGTAATACGCGTAGCGAGAGTACGCTTTGTTAGCTAGACCCAACCCTAGTGGGGTCTAGGTACTGTATTCGCTGCGGCGTTCGCGTTGGCGTTGGCGTTCGCGTTGTACAAGAAGACGAAATACGTCATCGAATAGAAAAATCTATCGTCCTCTTACCTCTCCGACTGAACTTTTAGTTCGCGGAGAGGTTCTGTCTGTGTGTGACGTCGAAAGAAGACGTCATCAACCACGGCGCTTGATTCTCCAATAAAATTCGAATATACAGTTATTAGCCTCTACCTTGCTGTAAACGTACATGAAGAGCAGCAACCCTTACTCGCTTCTTAGTTTATAATGATAAACGAGCGCCTTATATAGTATCTTTTGGATTCGCGTCTATTTTAGCCTTCTGAGGTTATAGCTTTTACTGAATTGAAACGTAATATTCATTTAAATTAAAATTAAAACAGATTAAATGATTTAACTTAATCTAAAAACCAATGTTGCTGAAACTTAAATTTAATATAAAAGATATTTTCGAAGATATTCAATATTTTCTTATAGGTTGATTAGATAAAGGCGTGTTTTCACGTGTGTTCAAGATATAATGAATTAATAAATTTTAGATATTATGGTGCGTTTTCACGGGTATCCAAGATAAGACAATAAAGATTAGATGTAAAGGTGCCTTCACAAGGGTATCCAAGGTAAAAATTAATAAAGATTAGATATAAAGGCGTGTTCCTAGGGTATCCAAGATACATGACTTAATAAGATAAAATGACTTAATAAAGAATAGATATAAAGACGCGTTTCCAAAATAAAATGACTTAATAAAGAATAGATATTAAGTCCCGTTGCACGAGTATCCAAGATAAAATGACAAAGATAATATATAAATGCCTGTTCGCACGGGTATCTAAGTTAAAAATTAATAAATATTCGATATAAAGCCACGTTCACACGGGTATCCAAGATAAATTAATAAAGATTAGATATAAATCCGCGTTCAGACGTATCAAAGAAAAATTAAGATTAGATATAAAGCCGCTTTCACACGGGTATCCAAGATAAATTAATAAAGATTAGATATAAAGCCGCTTTCACACGGGTATCCAAGATAAATTAATAAAGATTAGATATAAAGACGCTTTCACACGGGTATTCAAGATAAATTAATAAAGATTAGATATAAAGACGCTTTCACACGGGTATCCAAGATAAATTAATAAAAATTAGATATAAAGACGCGTTCACAGGTAGCCAAGTTGAAAAACGTGATTTGAAAAACGTGATTTGAAAAACATGATTTGAAAAACATGATTTGAAAAACATGATTTGAAAAACATGATTTGAAAAACATGATTTGAAAAACATGATTTGAAAAACATGATTTGAAAAACAGGATTTGAAAAACAGGATTTGAAAAACAGGATTTGAAAAACAGGATTTGAAAAACAGGATTTGAAAAACAGGATTTGAAAAACAGGATTTGAAAAACAGGATTTGAAAAACAGGATTTGAAAAACAGGATTTGAAAAACAGGATTTGAAAAACAGGATTTGAAAAACAGGATTTGAAAAACAGGATTTGAAAAACAGGATTTGAAAAACAGGATTTGAAAAACAGGATTTGAAAAACAGGATTTGAAAAACAGGTTTTGAAAAACAGGTTTTGAAAAACAGGATTTGAAAAACAGGATTTGAAAAACAGGATTTGAAAAACAGGATTTGAAAAACAGGATTTGAAAAACAGGATTTGAAAAACAGGATTTGAAAAACAGGATTTGAAAAACAGGATTTGAAAAACAGGATTTGAAAAACAGGATTTGAAAAACAGGATTTGAAAAACAGGATTTGAAAAACAGGATTTGAAAAACAGGATTTGAAAAACAGGATTTGAAAAACAGGATTTGAAAAACAGGATTTGAAAAACAGGATTTGAAAAACAGGATTTGAAAAACAGGATTTGAAAAACAGGATTTGAAAAACAGGATTTGAAAAACAGGATTTGAAAAACAGGATTTGAAAAACAGGATTTGAAAAACAGGATTTGAAAAACAGGATTTGAAAAACAGGATTTGAAAAACATGATTTGAAAAACATGATTTGAAAAACATGATTTGAAAAACATGATTTGAAAAACATGATTTGAAAAACATGATTTGAAAAACATGATTTGAAAAACATGATTTGAAAAACATGATTTGAAAAACATGATTTGAAAAACATGATTTGAAAAACATGATTTGAAAAACATGATTTGAAAAACATGATTTGAAAAACATGATTTGAAAAACATGATTTGAAAAACATGATTTGAAAAACATGATTTGAAAAACATGATTTGAAAAACTTCGTGTTTAAAGGAATCTCGAAACGCCATTCAAATTGTTCAAAGAGGTTCTTTTCAGCCTCTTTTACAATGTCATGGGTCTAGCTATTCCTATGGGCTTGACCATCTTGTTTCTCCTACATAATTTTTGCCACACTGACAACCGATTTCATACACTACCCCAGTTATAGCCTTTGGGTCGGTTTTCGGCCTATTTTTAATAAGAACCGATCCTAAAGATGAAGCTCTAGAACTAATAACATCGATTCCATGGGTTTTAATTGCCGCGTAGTCTTTTCGCTTATCGATTTTACATACGGTAGGACCAGAATATTTTTGTCTTTCTTTTCTTTAAGTAAGTTTGGTAGTTTAACATTATTACTGTCAAATAAGGATTTAACTAAATTTAATGGGTAATTACAACAAACCAATTGCTGCGTGAATATCTCCTTATCCTCGTCAGGAAAATCAGATAAGGATTCGATTTTGTGTTTAATCATCTTAATTACGCCTATTTTTATATTCTTTGGATGTGCGGAATAAAAATCAATGTAAGTTTTGGCATGGGTTGGTTTTTGATAAATCTTCGATTTTAATTGGTCTCCCTCCCTAATAAGAAACAGGTCTAAAAAGGGTAAGCATTTTTTATTTTCGGGTTCATACGTAAATTTAATATCGTCATCTAAAGTGTTCATGAAAGTTAGAAGGTCGTCATTCTCCCACGATTTAGGTTTCAGAATCAAAATATCGTCCATAAATCTTCGCCATAATTTGAATCTAGAGTGTAAATCAAAAGAGGGGTTACTAAAAATCTCACCTTCTAAATGTTCTAGGTACAGATTCGCGATAATAGGAGAAAGGGGGCTTCCCATAGCTAAACCATTGACTTGCTTATAAAATGAATTTTCGAACGAGAAGTAAGTGTTTTCTAAACATAATCTTGACAAATCTAACACCGTTTCTACCGACAAATTTGTGCGCGTTCGAAAAGTTACCTCACTTTCCAGTTTGTCCTTGAGAATTTTCAAAGCTTTTCCCACCGGAATTCTAGTATATAAGTTTACAATATCCAGACTTCCCAATTCTAAATTATCAGTTAATCTAACGTTTCTTAAATCCTCAATTAAAGTATAGGAATTTTTAACATCAAACTCTGTGTCCCCCGCTAGGGGTTCAATTACTTTTAGCAACTGTTTAGCCGTATTATATAACACACTATCCCTCGAACCTACTATAATTCGCAACGGAGTATTCGGCTTGTGAAGTTTGATGAGTCCATACGCGTATGGGGTTTCTAACGCTTGACTATAAAAATAAAAGCGCTTTTCTTTTATAATTTCACCTGATTTTACTGCTTTATTCACAATTAATTTTAATTTCCTATCAATCGAGTCCGTAGGGTTTTTATTTAAAAGGACATAATCCACTCCCTCCATTACACCTTTCATTTTAGAAATATATTCCGTTTTATCCATCAAAACTAGTTTTCCCCCTTTGTCCGCTCTAAGAAATTTTAACGAGGGATCTTTTTTAAGCTTATTTAAGGCGAAAATTTCCGATTTAGTCATATTGTTACAACAGTTTGAACGTTTAGAAAAATTTTGTTTTACCAAAAACCTGACGTCATGTTTAACTTCGTCTGTGACTCCTAAAAACCTCAATTGATCCTCAGTTTTCGCACACAATTCTATTAGGTCAACCTCCGCGTTAGAAGGGGAAAAACTAAATCCCTTTGTTAAAAGTTTTAGCTGAATATCGGAAAGGGAGGTTGAGGAGACATTTACAACAGCGTTCGCGTTAAATCTTTCTTTTTTCTGGATTAAAGAGATCTTTTCTAGGATTAGTCTGTCCAGTTTCGCGCAGTGAGAGTCCCGAACGGTTTCAAAAACTTCAAGGAAGACGAATCCACTTCCCCGATGAGAAAATTAGCCGTCTGCCAATTTACCGAATCCAGTAGTTTTGTTTTCAAAAGAGTTAAACTGGAACTTAACTGGTTTCGATTCTTTCGTGCCTCGCGGATTCCTTGCTGGACCATTTCCAAAAGTAAGCGAGATTGTAACTTCTCCGATTTTCTTGAAGACAATTTAGTATGAAAACGAAACGATTTCGGAATTACTTCATGATTTCTCCACTGATACAGAAAAGTGAGGTGGTTTTTAGCCCTAGCTAACTTAGAACCCGTGTTCTTAATATCGTAGAAAAGCGACACGTCTCGTCTGTCGGTGATATAATCTTTTACACAAAACTTATTGACCATGGTGACTTACTTAATGAAATTAAATTAAATCGTGGGAGAATGACGACCTTCTAACTTTCATGAACACTTTAGATGACGATATTAAATTTACGTATGAACCCGAAAATAAAAAATGCTTACCCTTTTTAGACCTGTTTCTTATCAGGGAGGGAGACCAATTAAAATCGAAGATTTACCAAAAACCAACCCATGCCAAAACTTACATTGATTTTTATTCCGCACATCCAAAGAATATAAAAATAGGCGTAATTAAGATGATTAAACACAAAATCGAATCCTTATCTGATTTTCCTGACGAGGATAATGAGATATTCACGCAGCAATTGGTTTGTTGTAATTACCCATTAAATTTAGTTAAATCCTTATTTGACAGTAATAATGTTAAACTACCAAACTTACTTAAAGAAAAGAAAGACAAAAATATTCTGGTCCTACCGTATGTAAAATCGATAAGCGAAAAGACTACGCGGCAATTAAAACCCATGGGAATCGATGTTATTAGTTCTAGAGCTTCATCTTTAGGATCGGTTCTTATTAAAAATAGGCCGAAAACCGACCCAAAGGCTATAACTCTGGATCTGGACAACACGCGATAAAATGGGACGAAGCGAGGGTCTTAACCCGTGAAAAGAATTGGTTTCGAAGAACATTCAAGGAGGGCGTATACATTGCCGAGCGTGGGGACCTCAACTTGGACAAAGGCAAGGTGGACGTAAAATCGTGGGGGGAAACTCCGTCGAACAAAAACAAGAAAACGAAAGGAAAAACGAGTTATAGTGACGTAGTTTTGTTTTGGAAACAATTTTCTGAGCCTCTCTTGGAGAATATTTGTTTGTTAAAAAATTTTTTTGTTAGTTTAGAATTGGATTGAAAAGGGACTAGTACGTCCGAAAGCTCTCCTTAAAAGGTTTATTTAATAAACTGTTTTTTCAAACCATGCAGTAGCGGTCTCGAATATTAATTTAATTTAATTTCATTAAGTAAGTCACCATGGTCAATAAGTTTTGTGTAAAAGATATATAGTAGTTTTAATAAATATATACATTATTTTAATTATTTTTAGCAAAAATGGTAATTATTATGCATAGTTATTCACATTTCATCGTAATCTGACCCATTTTCATTTCCTTCATCGTTTTCTTTAAAGGTATTGTGGCAACCAATTCCGTTACATTCACTGCACATGACCTAGCAATTCATGCCTTATTTACGACATGTACAAGATTTGGCACAATTACTCGCTTTTTGCATCCACAGAATATTAGATTTAAAATCCTCAAAGGAGCAGGCGCTATTTTAAAACGAATGGGTTCCAAAATTTGTCCGCTCCTTTTCCAACTCCTTAACTCGGGCTCTAAGTGATTTCCTAGCCAATCTTGAGTTTGTTAGAATACCATTTCAATATGACGTTTTGAGGCTTGCGATGCTGAAGGAAGTGAAGCTAGTTCAAATGAGCTTTTCAGAAGTTGTTTTGAATCGAATTTGATGTACATAAAATATAGGTGCTCGTTAAAAGTTTTGGGTCGTGCATTTATACCATAAAGATTAAGTGTAATTCTTTCCACAGCTTTAATAAGCCCTTGAATATCATTGCTGTTTCAATCAAGTCTGAATGAGCAATGCTTTTTCCAGAAATGGCCCGGTTACTACACGTATTTAAGATTTTCTACGCCTAAGGTATAACTACTTTTATAGAGGTCATCGTGGTCACTCTACCAGGATGTCGTCGTCGTCGTCGTCGTTGTTGTCGTCGGGGAATGGCGGCCACACATTATAACGCGTGTCGTTCAAACTCAGCTTCTGCGTCCAATTCCCCCTTTTATTCGCGCTTGGCTGTTAATATATTTTCTAATGCGCGTCCTTTTTCGCACATGCTACGTGACTCCTTGCTAGAGAAGGAGAGAGCAGACTAAAACATTTAAGCTAAGAGTCTAAGGCTAGATGATGTAAGTATGTCACGTGAGTGCGCACCAAACGAAAACGGTTAGCAACTTAGCATCTTTGGTTACAGAAGCAAGAGAGGAAACTACGTCATCTTCAGACTTTTCACGGACTAGTCAGCGTCGTTTTTCGGGTCGGGCCGGGTCGGGTTTTTTTTTCGGGTCGGGCCGGATCGGGTTTTATTTAAAAAAAAAAAAAAAAATCGGGCCGGGTCGGGTTTTTTTTTATAATATTTTTTTCGGGTCGGGCCGGGTCGGGTTTTTAAAATGGAGGGCCCGACTCGTCTCTACTTCTCGGCCTATATAAACGAGATTTACAGATTCGGTACTCATAGATGCACTGCACCAATTGGTTTACATTAGCGTTTAGAATTGTGGCGAACACTCTGAATTTCGCGATGGTGTCATCTTCGATTGCTTTGGCAATCGATTCTCACCTATATTGCCGTGATAATAGACCTCTTTCTCACAATCTTTTGGGTAGAGGATTTGAATAAATCGAGGCGATTGAATGTAAATCGCATTACCTAGAAATGTGCCTAATTTAATCTATTATGTCTGTGTATGAACATTTCACAATAAAAGGCCTAGGGAATAAATTTCAAGTGAGTTGGACATCATATCACGGCAAGTTCTCAATTACACATGCAATTTAAAGTTTAACGTTCTCAATCTCTACTTTATTTTTTTAGTATACATGAGTTCTGCGACTAGGAATGTGCTTCAGATTCAGACTTTAATAACTGGCAAACGAATTAATAGCACCGCCATTACTAGTACGTAATGAGTCTAATTACGTTGCTATTAAGTAGTTGGCCAACTATTTAAGTCTGGATCTAAATCACATTATAGTCGCGGAACTCAAGTATTTAAAAAAAAATATTAAGAATATTAAATAGGATAGGCGAAACGGAAGTTGATGACAGCGAGTTAAATAAACGGCCACATACTTCTGATCTCCTGAATTTGTTCTCCTGCTTTAAAGAGTTGTTCCGCATTCCATGCCCATTTTTAGTCGCTGCGATTCAATATTATATTATGTAATCACTCGGGCCCTCCCGTCCTTCTTCTAACTTTGTAGGTACCGTTAGGTTAGGATATAGTTAATCGAATGAACTAGCCCGTTACTTTAACAAGTTAATCCCTAGCTCGGGCTAGCCTGTCCCTCTTGTTAGGTTAGGTTAGGTTTGGTTAGTTAATCCCTCGGGCTACCCCGTCGATCTGGTAATCTTTAAGGTAAGGTAAGATCAGGTTAGTTAATCCCTGGAAGTAGCCTATCCCTCCAACTATTTAATCCCTAGCTCGGACCAACCCGTCGCTCTTGTAATATTTTAGATAATGTTAGTTAATCCCTCGGGCTACCCCGTCAATCTGGTAATCTCTAAGGTTAGGCTAGTTAATCCCTCTAATTAGCCCATCCCTCTAATTAGCCCATCCCTCAAAATAGTTAATCCCTCGAGTTACCCCGTCCCTCTGGTAAGGTAAGATTAGGTTAGTTAATCCCTGGAAGTAGCCCATCCCTCCAACCCGTCACTCTTGTAATATTTTAGATAAGGCTAGTTAATCCCTCGAACTATTTAATACATCCAACTAGTTAATCCCTCGGGCTACTCCGTCAATCTGGTAATCTCTAAGGTTAGGTAATGTTAGTTAATCCCTCTAATTAGCCCATCCCTCCAACTAGTTAATCCGTCGGGCTACCCCGTCCATCTGGTAATCTTTAAGTTAATGTTAAGTTAGGTTAAATAATCCATCTAATTAGCACAGTCCTCAAACTATTAATCACTAGCTCGGTCTAACCCATTCCTCTTGTAATAGTTTAGGTTAGATAATCCCGCGAATTAGCCCATATCTCCAACTAGTTAATCCCTCGGGCTACCCCGTCCATCTGGTAATCTTTAAGTTAAGGTTAGATTAGTTATTCCCTCTTATTAGTTAATCCCGCCACTCTTGTAATATTTTAGGTAAGATTAAGTTAGGTTAGATAATCCCTCGAATTAGCCCATGCCTCTTTTACTGCTTTAGATAAGGTTAGATTACTTTATCTCTGTCTTTCAAGATTTGTACCAGGCTCTTAATTACGTATAGATTGAAGCCTCAATTAAACGCTATAATTTTTATTCAGCATTAGTAAGAATTAAGATTCAAAAGACCTATAAAGCAAAATAGTGAAATGTGGAAAAGGTGTATATTTTTTTAAAAAAACGTACAGAAATTATACAAAAAAGAGGTTGCTTGGCACCCTTAAAAAGGGCTCTTTATCTTACTCGAATCAAACCCGTGAAGGGACCCAAATTAATTGTTAAAGAAAGAGCAGTTTATTATGTTTAAAATTATAGTTAGTAGATTTAGTCTACTACTCCAAAAATTTTATTATTATTAAATATTTTCCACAAAACGGATAAAGACGACCTAGGTTTTTCCTAATACTACAACTCAAACTTACACCGTATATCAGACACAACATTTCGATTTTTCGAATTTATTGAAAATGAGCTAATTGAAATAGGCATTTGAAAACTGGAAGACAAGTCTAATTATTTTGTATATACCTTATCAGCTGAAAAATAAAGCTTGGCACATCCTCCCAAGCAGGGACATTAATTTGACATTGGAAGGATAACAGCCCAAAATAAAAAAAAGCAGCATGCGACAATTTCATTCATTTAGGAAGTTGTTGAAATGTACCGAAAAAAAGTGCTGCTTCTAAGGTTATTTAAATTAATTCAGAAAAAAGGGAATTGATTAAATTAAAGAGTCTAAAAAGCGATCAAACAAAAAAAGCCATGCAAAAAACAATTGATGAAACATATATAGAGCATTGATATAAGGCGTGGCTAAGAGAAGTCATGTGACACAAAAACAGATGCCACAGGAGCCCCTCCTGTTGCAACAATACCACACTTATTGCCACGGGACTCCCGTGACAATAAGCACTTCCATTTTGGCAACCTGGAGGTCAAACAAATATCTCCTGCCTGTTTTTAGCCTCCGTATGTTGACTTTCCTTAAGGTAATTTTGACAAATTCTCTAGAAAAATGGTTAGTTTTTGCGCTTTTATGGTTGTACAAAGCGGGCCAACAGAGGCAGATCAAAATTATCCTTTTACCAATTCCCTGGATTATATAAAAATATTAATAATAATGCCTTCGTCAATCTAATCAAATTAAGATGAAAAAGATGGGTCCACGCTTTAAGAAGGAAAAATTTATCCCTGGAAAAGCTGAAGTACGCTAGAGTTTGCTCCTTTCATTTTATTACTGGTAAGATTGGTGTTTTTTATGTAGGATAATTAAGATCTACGCTTATTGCAGGTTTTAATAAGCCCATGTGGTTTTATATAGTTAAACCAGCTGATCTGAAGGATGATAAAAATCCGGACTTGGTCCCCAATTTAAATCTTGGATATGAGAATAAACCAAAAGAGGATAAGATTTCTCTTGAAAGACAAAAACGTGCTTTGAAGCGATGACAAATAGAACCACACACTTCCACGACTGATTATCACAGTTCTGCATTGAAAGACGATCAAATGAATGATGTAAACACTAGTGGCGACTGGCGAATACCATTTGAATGAAGATGAGTTAACGAGTGAATCAACAGAATCTGAACTTAATGCAACTTCAGCATCAACATTTCACGGAGAGTCAAACGATTTGGTACGAGCAAAATCTGTTCTCGATCGTTACAACTATTCCTTTGCTTCTAACAAGTGTATCCAAACTAGCCTAAAAACTGAAAATAAGAATGCAAAACTGATTTAACTGAATCAAAATTGGAACATTTAGAACGTGATCTATTTGAAGCCCATTCCGAGTGAAAAACTTTGGGAGAGAAACTCGAGTCAGCCTCTGTTTCTGAAGAAAGTTTTAAAGATAGTGCTAAAGTAAAATACTACACGGGTTTAAATTCTTTTGAATCATTAATGGTAGTTTTTAACATAGTTAAACCAAGGAGGATGGGGAAGGAGTGACAAAGTGTGCTCTTTTTAGACTGCCAACTGATAAACCTACCTCCCACAACGGGAGAGGAGATTGGGGGAAAAAACTTGGTTAGAGCTGACGTGGCAGGCTTCCTCCGATTTCCAGTAAATGGGCACGACAAACTGCCCTCTCGTGAGC
This sequence comes from Odiellus spinosus, assembly GCA_963920705.1. NCBI lineage: Eukaryota > Metazoa > Arthropoda > Arachnida > Opiliones > Phalangiidae > Odiellus > Odiellus spinosus. Next base: position 5,242,827 of record OY987240.1, read on the forward strand.
GTTGCCAATGCCTCAGAGTCAGAGCTGGAATTGCGGCAGACCCTGGTCAGAAGTACAAGGCTTAAGCGCGAAGCAAAGCGAGAGAAGGTTTAGAGATTAGTTTCGATTTATTTTATTTCGCGCATTTAAAATGTTAAAATATTGTATATTTAGAATTATAGGTCGTGTTAAATTCGTTCAAAATCTAAACACTCAAGCGGACAGGATATTCCAAAATCAACAAGGCACTATGAAAAATAAATTGAAGAGGTAAATACAATTAACCGGGATGATATCTAGGCCCTTGTTTTAATTTGTAATAATTATGATCCGTCCGATCCATCGTCATTAGTAAAATATGCACGCGTGGTTTGAACCTCCTTGCTTGGATAAATTTGTAAAGAGCCGGTTGTGTTTTATCGAGAGAGGGCTTTCAATAGCGGGTCCATAACTCAGCAGAAAACCACGGGACAAAACTAACCAAGTATATCCCCCTTTTCTTTGTAAACCCCCATTCTCCCGTTGTGGGAGTTTAGGCTCATGGTGTAGGATGCTAGATCGTCTCACTTTGCTTCTTCTCCCTGGTTAAACCTTTTTAGTTGTTACGAATCTTTCATCACTTACAAAGTTTCAGCAGATGATCATGTTTTTAATTAAATTAAGACTTAATGTAGATTTCTTAGATTTGGGCTACAGGTTTAACGTCTCTAACAGAACTGCGTCACGCGTATTTTATTCATTCTTGGATATCTTTTTTTCTAGACTTGGTCATTTAGTCGCTTGGCCGTCTCGAATTGTGTATATATCTTGAAGCTTTCTATTTAACTGGTGTACATATATAAATTGTTAATGAATTTCCCATGTGTTGTATACAGGGTGGAAAAGATCAGACCAACATCTACATTTGTGGACGTCCCCCAATAATGCCGTAGGATGACGTTACTATACTATAATGTAGACCTCGTATACATGGTGTAAGTAAATAAGTGCAATTGTAACCAAATGTGATTTTTCTATGGGTTTAATAAGGGAAAATGCCTGATGGCTAGAAACATTGCAGTGGAACAGGTCAAGCGTAATGATTAACTAGATGACTTAACTCTGAGACAATTTATTTAACAACTTTAATAATAAAATAATAATTGAATTGTACTGAAACGCCAAAGTTGAATCTGTACGGTAAGCAAATCAGCCTAAATGTTCAATGTGTCGGCCATCGTGGTGTAGGCACTCTTCGAGGCGACTTTCCAGTTCTTGCAATGCATTTGTAATCATTTGAGAAGTGATACCATTGATTGCGGCTCGAATACGGTCCTTTGATTCTTCTGGACCCATCGGTTCTGTTTCGTAAACGACGCCCTTAACATACCCCACAGGAAGAAATAATGCGGGGTAAGGTCAGGAGACCGTGCTGGCCACGGAATTGGTCCACCTCTACCAATCCAACGGTTGGGAAAGTTGTCGTCCAGCCATTGACGAACATTGACCGCCCAATGCGCTGGGGCTCCATCCTGTTGAAACCACATGTTGCGAGCCACTGCTAACGGCAAAGCTTCTATCGCGTCACTAAACTCGTGACGCAAGAAGTCCAAGTACAGTTCTCCAGTAATATTCGCATCGAAGAAAAAGGGACCGATAATTCGGTTCCCAAGAATGCCAACCCAGACATTTGCCTTCAATCGAATTTGATGGTAATGGTGACGTAACCAATAGGGATTCTGATGGGTTCAGTAATGCAAGTTATGACGGTTTACCGTACCATCCCTATGAGATGTAGCCTCGTCCGAAAACAGCACCTTTTGCAAAAATAGTGGATCGGCTGCAATTAGGTCACGCATGGTAAGACAAAAGTCTTGCCGTCTTAGGTAATCGTCATCTGTTAAGGCTTGATGGAGGTGGATATGATCGGGCCGGTAGTGGTGGCGATGTAAAATGGCAAGAATAGTAGCCTGGCTTAGTCGAACCTCGCGTGCGACCGATCTAATACTGGTATGAGGATTGGCTTCAAAACGGGCTACAATATCCACTTCTCGGTCTTCATTACCGACTACACGGTCTCGCCTACGTTCACGGTCCTGCAGGACGAACCCACCGAACTCCAGAAGGTTGTCCCTTATGTCGGTGAAAGTGCTTCGAACCGGATGGCGTCGATGGGGGAAGCGTTCTGCATAAAGCAGTGGCATTTGACGTACAGTCGCGGACAAAAGTTTCGGGCCGTTTATTTTCGGCCGCCATATTATTTGTATATATGCTAGCACGGTCAAGTAGGACTTTTTTGAGAGCTCTAAGACTCTTGTATAATATTCTATCAAAATTAATATAATATTCATTCGTGAACAAAATTCGCGTGATAAAAAGTGGACTCCCGCGAAAATAACATAATGAGAAATGACCAAATAATTTCGGGAATTATATCAATCGACGCAGCTTTTCACTCTGCAAGCTAATTTACAAACAAATTTGATATCGGTTAAGAATTGAGAGAGTAGTGGTCAAAATAGTGGCCAGAATATTCGTATTTTATAAGCCTAATTGATAATAATAATTATTTGTTGCAACCCAAGTTCAAAGCAAAGAAGAATTGCGATATAACAAGATGGTCATAAACGTGGAAAACTTTCGACTGATAGTTTGGCAAATGGTTCATACCTTTTTATACTGAATTATCAACATTTCTACTGTATTAGACTATCAATTGAAAACATTCACTTCACTATTTCCAAAACGATAGTATATGTAAACCGAGTAGAGTAGAAGGCTTTTAACCAACCGTTCACCCTATAGGCCCGACAGCAGACTTTCTAGCCTTCTGTCTGGTCAATAAGTTTAAAGGGTAAATGAAAACTGCTATATCACTTTCTTGATTTTATGTTTTTCTGAATCTACGTTATCGAAAACCTCCTACATATGATAGAAAAGGTTTTAAAAATCGGACTTAGTTGTCTGCTACAAAAAAGCATGGAGCCCCTGTGTTTCAATTACCGAGGTAGGTATCCGACCAATAGGGTAGTTTAAACAACGTGACCCCAGAGAAACCATATATATCATATATATAATCAGGCTAAATACCTTTGATAGCGAAATATCTGCTCGAAATTGTCTTTTCCTTTATTTAAAAAGCATTATTTCATCTAATAAAATTTATTTAAGTCGCAACGCCCGCTTAAGCGTAGTAAAAATGTATAATCTCTTAAAATTGCTAAGCTTGTAAATGAATTTCAAACTCACGCGCCATCTAGGAGGCTATGGTAATATAAACTATACTATACACGAGCACGCGGGATTTCGCGAGAGCGCCTATTGGTTCGATACCTACCTCGGAAATTGAAACACAGGGGCTCCGTGCTTTTTTGTAGCAGGCAACTAAGTCCGATCTTTAAAACCTTTTTTATCATATTTAGGAGATGCTTAAAAATAAGAGTTGATATTTTTCTTAGGTTTTCGATAACGTAGATTCAGAAAAACGTAAAATCAAGAAAGTGATGTAGCAGTTTTCATTTAACCTTTAATGATGGTCTAAAGCTTAGTTTCCACTAGCGGGCGTAACGGCGCGTAAGTGCCTACGCGCGACAAAAAGCGTCAAATTTTGGCGCGTTGCGATACGATATGGCGCTTTACACCCCGCGTATTCAAATTTCTAAATTTGACGCTGCGTAATTTTATCGCGAACAGTTTCGCTCGAAAGTAGAACCTTAATAACGTGTCAAAGCGAGACCCGACACAAATATAATTTAATATTATCTTTTAAAGTAAGTGTATGCCTAGTAATTAATTAAATAAATTTTCAGTTTCACTCGCCATCCTTTATAAGATTCCAGTAGCTTTATCTAGAGGGCGATATAATCTGCTCGATACCAGTACAGGTATTACCACCAATTTCCCGGCAAAATGTCCGAAAAGTTTTTATTCTAACCATATTTTCGCAAAAAGATATTTTACTTACAAACCTAAAACGGCTCTAATCGTCACCCTCGCGTATTTCTTGAACCAAATTTGCGTAGTAACTAGCTCTGTTGACTTCGCTTTTGAAACATTCCCCTAATCCAAAAAGATTTTCGGTACTTGTTTAATTTTTTTCGGAGTTTATTCGATACTAAAAATTCTAATCCCAAAGTTATTACGTTCTAAATTAGTAATCGCGATAGTCCCTATGCCTATTTTTGTTTTCAAAATAGCCTTAGTGAAATACTTTCAGGCTTTTAAAATTTCCCGCCAAAATGACGCGTAAAAATAATTTTAGTGGAAATCGCTGTACGCTTCGCGTAAAAAGTTAACGACGTAAATTTGACGCTTTTTAACGCGCGTATACTTTTGCGCGCGCTAGTGGAAACCAAGCTTTAGACGTCGAATTTCGCCAATTCCCGCTACTCGGTTTACATATACTATCGTTTTGGAAATGGTTTTCAGCATCTTGTTATAGCACAATTCTTCTTTGCTTTGAACTTGGGTTGCAACAAATAATTATTATTATCAATTAGGCTTATAAAATACGAATATTCTGGCCACTATTTTGACCACTCTTCTCTCAATGCTTAACCGATATCAAATTTGTTTGTAAATTAGCTTGCAGAGTGAAAAGCTGGGTCGATTGATATAATTCCCGAAATTATTTGGTCATTTCTCATTATGTTATTTTTCCGGGGGTCCACTTTTTATCACGCGAATTTCGTTCACGAATGAATATTATATTTATTTTGATAGAATATTAAAAAGAGTTTTGAAGCTCTCAAAAAAGTTCTACTTGACCGTGCTAGCATATATTCAAATAATATGGCGGCCGAAACTAAACGGCCCGAAACTTTTGTCCGCGACTGTACGTTACCTTTTCCACCCTGTATAGTTGACCTTTCGAAGCATCTTTTTTCCCCTTATATTGCCTGCCAAAGAGGTTTTTCAGATGCTTCGAAAACTAAAGATTTATTACTACTAAAGTAAAAGTTTTGGGTAGCCTTTGTAGGAAAGAGAAAATTGTCGTATTCCCGCTATAGCATAAAAGGGGCCGCGCGCTTATAGGAAACGCTCCATGCTAACATGCTAATGGCATCTTTGGGCGATCGGTGCGCGGTACCCCTGGGTCAAAGATAACAGCTTTAACGAATTCGTAGAATTCAAAATAATAAAAAAGAAGAGGAGCTTTCCAGAAGAAAGACAGTTACAGTTTTTAGCGGCAACCCATAAGGTTAGAAAATCTAGCTCTCCAGATGAGAGAAAATATTATCCAGTTTGATATTAAGAGAAACCAGAAGTTTCAAATAAAGAACAGTTTTACCAGGCAGAACATGTGTGGTGTACCTTATTTTAATAAGTTACACAATTTCGGAGTTGGGAAGAAAAGAATTAATTTAAGTTGATTAAAGTCGAGCACAGAAGGCTCGCACCGCTAAGTAACTCGCAACACGATGATTTGTATAAAACTATGCCAAGATCAACTGAACAAGTTTTCGGAAGAAAAGTAACTGTCATTATAGATTCCTTTGAAGTATTTACTGAAAAACCTTCAAACTTGTTAGCTAGAGGTCAGCTTTGGTCGCAATATAAACATCATCATACAGTTAAATTTTTAATCGGTATTACACCGCAATGTTCAGTATCTTTCCTTTCGGAAGCTTGGGGTGTTAGAGGATCTGATAAACATATTACGGAGAATTGTGGATTGTTAGATAAGCTTTTACCCGGAGATATGATACTAGCAGATAGGGGATTTAACATAGCAGATTCAGTTGGGTTTCATTGCGCCGAAGTTAAATTACCAGCATTCAAAAAGGGCAAAAATCAGTTATCTCCATATGAAACTGAAGATACGCGTAAAATAGCTAGTTTACGGATTAACGTTTGTTGTAATAATAGACTAAAAAATATGAAACGAATAGACCAAATTGATAAGATCTCAATCGTTACAAAGTGCACCTTAAGGGGGAGAGATAAAGGGGAAGCTTATCAATACACATATATAAAAGGACACCTGTGCCCGTATTCTGCAAATTTCCTTCCCCCAAATACGGCCCCACCTCTTCTCCTAAACTCTCTGATTCGTGAACCTTCAGGAAGTGCGTAATTGACATAGGATTCCTAATTGGTGGTGACGTATTCTTATGGCCCTCCCGCCACCCATGGTTTGTAATGTCGAAACATGTTGTACGCATGTACCAAAAGTAGTTCATTTCAATTTTATGGATTTTCTTGCCTTTTATACCCAAAAAGCGGTTTAAATTTTACATAACCGTCGGAGGTCGGTGCAAGAATTTCGCAGAGTCTCTAGATCCTTTCAGTTCAGTTCTAGTATGACTTGACATTGGGGTCAATGATCTTACAATAAGTTCACTTTCACTTCAACGTGTAGTCCGAGCGGGATAGAATTTTATGTTTCCGTCTTATGGTCGAACGTTGCACCGCTGAAATAAATCTAAAATTTTGTTAAAAGAGCATGTAAGTACTTTTATTATGTCTTGAATAGAATCAATAAATAAGAAGTATTCGTTGTTTGGGAAGGAAGACGGTTGGCCGATCTCACAGCCAGCTATAACCCGTACATAGGTAAATACTAAATAGGCGTAATGGGGGTCGTCACCGGTCGGACCGCCGTCGTCTGCTCTTTATAGACAATTTGTATGTAGTTCAGTAAAAATTTTCATTTATTGTATTGCGGACCTTCAAGAATGGGCCTGTTGATTTTACGCGATAAAACTGTATAATTTAGAGCTAAAATTGTTTATTTGAGTTTGAGACTATCCCTTGAAGAATAATTGTGAGATTAGCCCTTTAGTTTATTTCCAAATTTCTGTGCTGGTCCGAGCGATGAGAAAAGCGAGAGTGGGAACAAATTCTCGGAATTGAGAACTATAGAAATTGGCCGCGTCCGAAAAAACCCGTTCGTTCCCCCTCTCTCGATTTCCAGCGCTCACACCCATTTTCTTTGAATGGTAAGCATGTAGAGGTAGAGAAAAAATAGAGCAGCCTAAGGTCCGAAGCGTGTAGTCGCAAAATCTTTGTTCCCTCAAAAATGTAAAATGTTCAATAAAAAGTTTGTTAATGTTATTACTTAAATCCGTCGTTTTAATTACACACACCAATAAGAACCCTTTAGTTTTTCAGTCGGTTAAAGGCGTTTTAAAGAAAGGAGCTCTCCCAAGCTAAATTAGAAAAATCCCGATCCGAGTTTCAAGGGAAACTACACTTTGGTGCCCGAAAACCCGAGGACTATAGAACAACAGAATATTCAGAATTGGTGTGAACTTTAATACGAGACTCCGAAAGTAAAACATGGCAGATGACGAATTAAACAAGCTGAGGACTATCCGAACCGTTGCGAGAAGTAATACTACAGCGAATATCACAGCGTTAGAAGCGTTGCTGAAAACCGAGAAAGCCGACGACATATCAGATCAACTATCCCTGCTATTGTTAAAAAAGGAACAACTACGAAAACTAGACGAACAAATTACCGAATTATTACCCGACGACGAAGACGAAATCAAAAAGGAGTTTAAAGGAAGAATCTACGATGACAAAATTCACATCGCCGAAAGAAAAACCGAAAGAAGACTTCGCCTGATAGGAGCCGCCAGCATCACTAGTGGAACCCAGCCAAACGTCGTTGCTACAGCTGGGACTTACACCCGAAAAGAGTCCAGACTACCCATCTTAGAACTTCACAAATTCAAGGGAGAATACACTAAATGGCCCGGATTTTGGTCGCAATTCAAGTCAACAATTCACGACCGAGAAGGTTTAAGACAGGTAGAAAAATTCCGATATTTATTGTCATATCTTCAGGGGGAAGCGTTAGAGTTATTAGAGGGTTTTGAAGAATCAGACCAAAACTATGATGCAGCTATTCAATTGTTAGAAGAAAGGTACGGTCAAACTCATTTAGTAATTAATCAATTAATGAACAAAATAAGAAAATTAAGCAAAGTAGAGGACTCTAAAGACATTTTTGCATTAAGAAAATTTTATAATTCTATAGAAACTAATTTAAGAAGCTTGCAATCGTTAGGAGTTGACACTACCGCTAATAGCGTAACATTGTGCCCGATTATTATTGCATGCTTGCCAGATGAAATTAGGTTAAGATATAGTATGAATTGTAATGAGAATAAGGAGTTTGATTTGGACGAGTTGGTACGTTTTGTTAAACGCGAGGTAGAAGGCCGTGAAACGTGCGCGATTCTGAAGGGTGAAGAGATAAAACCCCGAGTTTTTCCGTCACGTGATACGAGAGATAGAAGAACCGCGAGATTCGAACCTCGTCATAGCACACCGTCATCCGTTACCGCCGCCGCATTAAACACTAACGTCACCACGCAGATAATTTACTGTATATTTTGCAAATCAGAAAACCACGCGACTATAACCTGCCGTAGCTACACATTAGAAGAGAAGGGAAAGCTTCTGAGAAGCATGGACAGATGTTTCGTATGCACGCGTACCCTACACAAGGCTTCAGCGTGCCCCGCAAAAACCCGAAAATGTCAGATTTGTCAAGGTTTCAGACACAGCGCCGCTCTCTGCGAGAAAAATACCGCTCACAAGCCCGAGAAATCGCCGATCGAAGCCACCGCCTCCGAGGCCGTTGCTCCCGACAACAAGAGAGAAAATCCGAGATCCGAATCCACCGAACCGAAGTCCGTCGTTTCAGCGATGGTTAGCTGCCGTAAAGAAGTCCTGCTGGGTACCGCGATGGCCAAGGCGAGAAGCCCCGATAATCCGAAAAAAGAAGAAGTAATTAGATGCATTTTAGATAATGGCAGTCCTGTCACATTTATTAAAGAAGAAATATCCCGAATGCTAAATTTACCGATAGTTGATACAAAAATGGTTACGACAGAAAATTTCGCCAATGAATCGCCGATGACAATCCCAAGAAATACCGTTCGCCTAACCATAGAAAACCAGAGAGATCCGAGGAGAAAAATAGAAATAACGGCAATAGAAGTGCCGTATTTATGTAAAACCGCAACTTTGGTCGACTGTTTCGAAGTTGAAAACTTCGCCAGACAAAAGGGACTGAAGTTAGCAGACGAACCTACCGCAGACACGCCCACCGTAACTAGCATCGGAATTCTGATCGGGTTAGACCATTACTATGAAGTTGTAAGCGACCGAATGCTAACCATAAATGGACCGTTGAAAGCTATCGATACCATTTTGGGATGGGCCATTCAGGGTCCCATCGAGAAGAAAGCATTATCTGTCAATCAAGCCGGAGTAGTTTGCATGAAAGTTGGAGTGGAATACGCCGAAATAAATAAAACTCTGAGATCCTTCTGGGAGATTGAATCACTTGGGATTCAAGATAAACCGGAGAAAAAGTTAAGCGGAGAAGCCGTCTTAGAGGAGTTCAAAAGAGAAACCACATTCAAGGATGGGAGATACCACGTTAAATTTCCGTGGCTCGTACCAAAAAGCCAACTTCCTAATAACTTTCAAATAGCGGAGACCAGGATGAAGGGTCTTATGAGGTCATTCAAAAGGGATCCAGTCTTATATTTCGACTACAAAGCTATAATCGAAGATCAATTGCAGAAAGGCATAGCTTTAGAAGTAGAAGAGCGCGAACTAAAGATCAATGGAAGCTATTACATACCGCATCAGCCCGTAAAAAGAGAATCGAGTTCTACAACGAAGCTGAGAATAGTTTTCGACGCTTCCTCCCACGCGAAGGGCAAGCCATCTCTCAACACGTGTCTAGCAAGTGGGCCGAACTTGAATCCGAACCTGCTAGACCTCCTTATCCGCTTCAGAAGCCATAAGGTAGCTATCATGGCCGACATTGAGAAGGCCTTTCTTCAGGTCGCTCTAGCAGAAGATGAAAGAGACTTTGTACGTTTTCTATGGGTAAAGGAAAATGAAGGTCGAATTGAGGAAGACCAGTTCAAGGTCTTGAAGATGGCCAGAGTCGCCTTTGGCGTCACCACTTCACCATTCTTACTGTCAGCCACAATCCGACTTCACGCCGAAAAGTACACAGAGACCGAACCTGAAGCTGTAAAATGCATTAACGAAGAACTATACGTTGATGACCTATTAAGTGGAGCCTCGAGTGACGAGAAGGCGTACGCCAAGTCAGTCAAGGTTACGGAAATTTTAAAGGGTGCCAACATGAATCTTCGTAAGTGGAAGACAAATTCTCCGACGCTGAGAGAAAGATGGGCGCGAGAAGGAGGAGACTCAGATGAGAAGGAAATCCGATTCGAAGGGGAAAGCAGCACCGAAAATCAGAAGATCCTAGGATTATTGTGGGTACCGACAACGGACACGTTTTCGTTTGATTTGACTAAGATATCCAACTCCGTAAACGAAACCAAAGGAACGAAGCGTCAAATATTAGGAGCCGTTGCCCAGATCTTCGACCCGTTGGGAATGCTTACTCCCTATACCATTAGAGCCAAAATGATGTTACAGTCCCTATGGCAAGAGAAAACACTCTGGGATGAAGACCTTCCAGAAGCTATTACTGACCAGTACAATCAATGGAAATCCGAAATGCCCGACATCCGAAATATACACCTGAAAAGATGTTACTATAGCGAAAGGGCAGACGTAGTTCACAGTGAACTTCATGGGTTCTGCGACGCTAGTCTAAAGGCGTTCGCCGCCGTTATCTACATGCGATATGTAACCGCATCCAATGAAAGCTACACATCGTTTGTCACCTCCAAAGCAAGAGTCGCACCGCTCAACAAGGAGTTAAGTCTGCCTCGCCTAGAACTGATGGGGTGCTACCTTTTAGCACGCCTTGCGGCAACAGTAAGAGAAGCGCTAAGTGAAGACAACTTGCCTATTTACTTGTGGACTGACTCAACCATTGCCTTACATTGGGTAAGAGGAGACGAAAAGGAATGGGCGCCATTTGTTCAAAACCGAGTAAAGGAGATCCAAGCTCTGGTCAGTCCGAAATCATGGGGTCACTGCCCGGGCATCATTAACCCGGCCGATATCCCGACCCGGGGGTCGAGGGCAAACGAGCTAGCCACCAACCAAATGTGGTGGGAAGGAGCGCCATTCCTCAAGGAACCTGAATCAAATTGGCCAAGCATCAATCTGAATACTCAGACCATTGATCAGGGAGAAATCACAAGGGAGAGAAGGAAAACAGTACTGGTGGTAACTTGCAAGGAGGTAGAAAAGAAAGGCTTGTCTGAAATAATAGATATGGCCAGGCACAATTCTTTGAAAAAATTATGCCGTATTACCACCTACGTCACAAGATTCGTTAACCACAAAGTGAAGAGGCAACCGCTAAAAACTGGACCTATCACTGCCGAAGAGATTCGAGACACCGAGCTCGCCTGGATAAGGTGTAGCCAGAAACAGGATTTTAATGAAGAGATTGAGGCAATCCAACTCGTTAAAGCTGTTAAGAAAAGCTCTAGCATAGCTACCCTAAATCCGCTTCTGAATCAAGACGGAATTTTTGTAGTAGGAGGTCGTTTAGAAGAAGCGAACCTCAATCCAGACGAAAAACATCCAGCTATTTTGAAGAAAAGTTCCAGATTATCTGAGCTAATTATTATCCGCAGTCACGCTGAAGTGTTCCATTCAGGAATACAGAGCACCTACACCCAATCCCGAGGTCGATACTGGATTATCGCCGGGAGGCAGCTGTCTAAGAAAGTAATAAAGAGTTGTATGGTATGCCGAAGACAGCAAGCGAAGCCAGGAGCTGCGCCAATGGCTCAATTACCGAAGGAAAGAGTAGACCGAACTCGAGTCTTCCAAAACACCGGGGTAGATTTCTGCGGCCCATTGTATGTCAAAATCGCCGGAGAAACCGAAAAGTGCTATATATTACTTTGTACTTGCGCCGTAACAAGGGCAGTACATTTAGAACTGGTTCCGTTTCTTACAACACACGAATTCTTGCTAGCCTTAAGAAGGTTCTGCAGCCGTCGAGGATGTCCAAGCATTATCTTCTCCGATAATGCAAAAACCTTCCAGCGAGGTGAAGAGGATCTGAAACTGATATGGGGCCATCTGAACAGCGATGAAGCCCGCGAATTCTATGGAGAAAAGGGAATCCAATGGAGATTCATAACAGACCGCGCCAGCTGGGCCGGTGGTTGGTGGGAGAGGATGGTTCGAACGGTTAAGACCGCGCTCAGAAAGGTACTAGGACGATCCAGCCTGTCCTATCAAGAATTGGAGACAGTAGTAGCAGAAACTGAAGCAATAACCAATTCCCGACCAATCACCTACGTCCACAGTGAAGTACGAGAACCAATGCCGTTAACACCAGCTCACTTTTTAATTGGAGGGCGATTAACCAATTTACCGCCTCAACGTCCGAAAGAAGGAGAGTTACCTAAATCCCAACGGGATTTCGAAAAGATGATTAAGTACCGCGAGTTTTTAATGGACAAAATTTGGCATCGCTTTAAAAATGAGTATGTCAAAGAGCTTAGATCCGCATATCACGCACCGCTTCCCGACTACGAGTTGTCAATGAAAGTGGATGACGTAGTTATGGTTCATGGTGAGAAAACGCCAAGAAGCCTGTGGAAGCTTGGCAGAATCACGCACACTTTCGTAGGCCGCGATGGCCAAATCCGTTCTTGTTCAGTACGCATGCCAAACGGCAACGTTATCAAGCGTCCTATCTCACTCCTTTATCCATTAGAGGTTAATAACGAAAGAGAGGTTACCGAAGATTAATTGTACGCGAAAATTCAGATTATGAAAAATAACACTTGTATCATTTTTGGGGGGAGTGTTGATTTTACGCGATAAAACTGTATAATTTAGAGCTAAAATTGTTTATTTGAGTTTGAGACTATCCCTTGAAGAATAATTGTGAGATTAGCCCTTTAGTTTATTTCCAAATTTCTGTGCTGGTCCGAGCGATGAGAAAAGCGAGAGTGGGAACAAATTCTCGGAATTGAGAACTATAGAAATTGGCCGCGTCCGAAAAAACCCGTTCGTTCCCCCTCTCTCGATTTCCAGCGCTCACACCCATTTTCTTTGAATGGTAAGCATGTAGAGGTAGAGAAAAAATAGAGCAGCCTAAGGTCCGAAGCGTGTAGTCGCAAAATCTTTGTTCCCTCAAAAATGTAAAATGTTCAATAAAAAGTTTGTTAATGTTATTACTTAAATCCGTCGTTTTAATTACACACACCAATAAGAACCCTTTAGTTTTTCAGTCGGTTAAAGGCGTTTTAAAGAAAGGAGCTCTCCCAAGCTAAATTAGAAAAATCCCGATCCGAGTTTCAAGGGAAACTACAGGGCCCTCAACGTAAAAAGGAAAACTTCCTTCAAGAGGAAATCGAAGCACTTGTCGCAGAATTGGAGGCAGTTCCAAATCTTGTGCAAAATGATTTTGGAAGAACCCCGGACGAAAGGAATGTGGCGTGGCAAAAGATCGCAGACACAATTAATGCCATACATAACAATGATCGAGCTATTGCAGACCTTAAACGCAAATGGACCTCTATTAAATCTAATGCAAGGAAAAAGGGCGCTGCTCTAAGTCAGGATATTCGTGGAACGGGAGGTGGGGCAAGAACCGCAGAGCCTCTAACTGAATTAGAAAACCGGATATTGGCCCTTCTTCCAAAGTGTTCTTTTGAAGGAACTAAGAATGCCTTTGACTTCGGCGCGTTTCAGTTTGGCGAAACACCTAGGGCTGAAGCGTCCTTAGAAACACCTAGTACAAGTGAAATGTGAGATATTACACATTTAAAGGTCTTATTTACAATAGCTCGTGGGGTTTCTTAGTTTGGCTTTATTGTAAGAGAAAAAAAAGCAAGAAAAAGTATGGGGAAACCGTTTTTTTGGCGGGGGGAAAGATTTTCCATAATCATAGAGCCGTTTCCATATGAATGACGGGCCTACATTGTTGCACTATATTCGACCAAATGGGGAGGGGGAGGAAGGGAGGAAAATTACACAAGCTGAGCAAGTGGGTATACTCACATTGAACAGAATCCCATTTGATCGAAATCCCATTGGACAGAAATCCCAATGAACAGATATCCCATTTGAAAGATATTTCCCATTGGTCAGAATCCCATTGGAAAGAATCTTAATTGGACGAAATATCCCATTGAGCAGAATCCCATTGGACAGACGGTACCAATTGGACAAAATGTCCCACTGGACAGAATTCCGCGTTCGTCAAATGTTCGGTTGTTGGCAAATGCATTAAGTTTGGGCTGGGATAGGTTAGGTTAGATATTGTTCGTCTATACGGGTCTATATTTATTACGTTTGGGCTGGCTTAAGTTTGGATAGGTTAGGTTAGGTTATACCCTCTTTAGACGAGGCGTAATTATCCGGTTTAATCGCCTTAATCTCTAGACTTCGAATAAAATCACAACTAAAGTCAGAAGTTACGAAGGAAGGCGGATGTAAGAGAGTTCATGATCTTTACAACCAAGTTTTCATAGAAGAGAAACGACGGGCTATGGCTGAAGGATCAGAACTGGAGGTGGGGCAAGAACCGCAGAGCCTCTAACCGAATTAGAAAACCGGGTATTGGCCCTTCTTCCAAAGTGTTCTTTTGAAGGAACTAAGAATGCCTTTGACTTCGGCGCGTTTCAGTTTGGCGAAACACCTAGGGCTGTAGCGTCCTTAGAAACACCTAGTACAAGTGAAATGTGAGGTATTACACATTTTAAGGTCTTATTTACAATAGCTCGTGGGGTTTCTTAGTTTGGCTTTATTGTAAGAGAAAAAAAAGCAAGAAAAAGTATGGGGAAACCGTTTTTTTAGTGGGGGGAAAGATTTTCCATAATCATAGAGCCGTTTCCATATGAATTACGGGCCTACATTGTTGCACTATATTCGACCAAATGGGGAGGGGGAGGAAGGGAGGAAAATTACACAAGTTGAGCAAGTGGGTATACTCCCATTGAACAGAATCCCATTTCATCGAAATCCCATTGGACAGAAATCCCAATGAACAGATATCCCATTTGAAAGAAATTTCCCATTGGGCAGAATCCCATTGGAAAGAATCTTAATTGGACGAAATATCCCATTGAGCAGAATCCCATTGGACAGACGGTCCCAATTGGACAAAATGTCCCACTGGACTGAATTCCGCGTTCGACAAATGTTCGGTTGTTGGCAAATGCATTAAGTTTGGGCTGGGATAGGTTAGGTTAGATATTGTTCGTCTATACGGGTCTATATTTATTACGTTTGGGCTGGCTTAAGTTTGGATAGGTTAGGTTAGGTTATACCCTCTTTAGACGAGGCGTAATTATCCGGTTTAATCGCCTTAATCTCTAGACTTCGAATAAAATCACAACTAAAGTCAGAAGTTACGAAGGAAGGCGGATGTAAGAGAGTTCATGATCTTTACAACCAAGTTTTCATAGAAGAGAAACGACGGGCTATGGCTGAAGGATCAGAACTGGAGGTGGGGCAAGAACCGCAGAGCCTCTAACCGAATTAGAAAACCGGGTATTGGCCCTTCTTCCAAAGTGTTCTTTTGAAGGAACTAAGAATGCCTTTGACTTCGGCGCGTTTCAGTTTGGCGAAACACCTAGGGCTGAAGCGTCCTTAGAAACACCTAGTACAAGTGAAATGTGAGGTATTACACATTTTAAGGTCTTATTTACAATAGCTCGTGGGGTTTCTTAGTTTGGCTTTATTGTAAGAGAAAAAAAAGCAAGAAAAAGTATGGGGAAACCGTTTTTTTGGTGGGGGGAAAGATTTTCCATAATCATAGAGCCGTTTCCATATGAATTACGGGCCTACATTGTTGCACTATATTCGACCAAATGGGGAGGGGGAGGAAGGGAGGAAAATTACACAAGTTGAGCAAGTGGGTATACTCCCATTGAACAGAATCCCATTTCATCGAAATCCCATTGGACAGAAATCCCAATGAACAGATATCCCATTTGAAAGAAATTTCCCATTGGGCAGAATCCCATTGGAAAGAATCTTAATTGGACGAAATATCCCATTGAGCAGAATCCCATTGGACAGACGGTCCCAATTGGACAAAATGTCCCACTGGACTGAATTCCGCGTTCGACAAATGTTCGGTTGTTGGCAAATGCATTAAGTTTGGGCTGGGATAGGTTAGGTTAGATATTGTTCGTCTATACGGGTCTATATTTATTACGTTTGGGCTGGCTTAAGTTTGGATAGGTTAGGTTAGGTTATACCCTCTTTAGACGAGGCGTAATTATCCGGTTTAATCGCCTTAATCTCTAGACTTCGAATAAAATCACAACTAAAGTCAGAAGTTACGAAGGAAGGCGGATGTAAGAGAGTTCATGATCTTTACAACCAAGTTTTCATAGAAGAGAAACGACGGGCTATGGCTGAAGGATCAGAACTGGAGGTGGGGCAAGAACCGCAGAGCCTCTAACCGAATTAGAAAACCGGGTATTGGCCCTTCTTCCAAAGTGTTCTTTTGAAGGAACTAAGAATGCCTTTGACTTCGGCGCGTTTCAGTTTGGCGAAACACCTAGGGCTGAAGCGTCCTTAGAAACACCTAGTACAAGTGAAATGTGAGGTATTACACATTTTAAGGTCTTATTTACAATAGCTCGTGGGGTTTCTTAGTTTGGCTTTATTGTAAGAGAAAAAAAAGCAAGAAAAAGTATGGGGAAACCGTTTTTTTGGTGGGGGGAAAGATTTTCCATAATCATAGAGCCGTTTCCATATGAATTACGGGCCTACATTGTTGCACTATATTCGACCAAATGGGGAGGGGGAGGAAGGGAGGAAAATTACACAAGTTGAGCAAGTGGGTATACTCCCATTGAACAGAATCCCATTTCATCGAAATCCCATTGGACAGAAATCCCAATGAACAGATATCCCATTTGAAAGAAATTTCCCATTGGGCAGAATCCCATTGGAAAGAATCTTAATTGGACGAAATATCCCATTGAGCAGAATCCCATTGGACAGACGGTCCCAATTGGACAAAATGTCCCACTGGACTGAATTCCGCGTTCGACAAATGTTCGGTTGTTGGCAAATGCATTAAGTTTGGGCTGGGATAGGTTAGGTTAGATATTGTTCGTCTATACGGGTCTATATTTATTACGTTTGGGCTGGCTTAAGTTTAGATAGGTTAGGTTAGGTTATGCCCTCTTTAGACGAGGCGTAATTAGCCGGTTTAATCGCCTTAATCTCTAGACTTCGAATAAAATCACAACTAAAGTCAGAAGTTACGAAGGAAGGCGGATGTAAGAGAGTTCATGATCTTTACAACCAAGTTTTCATAGAAGAGAAACGACGGGCTATGGCTGAAGGATCAGAACTGGAGGTGGGGCAAGAACCGCAGAGCCTCTAACCGAATTAGAAAACCGGGTATTGGCCCTTCTTCCAAAGTTTTCTTTTGAAGGAACTAAGAATGCCTTTGACTTCGGCGCGTTTCAGTTTGGCGAAACACCTAGGGCTGAAGCGTCCTTAGAAACACCTAGTACAAGTGAAATGTGAGGTATTACACATTTTAAGGTCTTATTTACAATAGCTCGTGGGGTTTCTTAGTTTGGCTTTATTGTAAGAGAAAAAAAAAGCAAGAAAAAGTATGGGGAAACCGTTTTTTTGGTGGGGGGAAAGATTTTCCATAATCATAGAGCCGTTTCCATATGAATTACGGGCCTACATTGTTGCACTATATTCGACCAAATGGGGAGGGGGAGGAAGGGAGGAAAATTACACAAGTTGAGCAAGTGGGTATACTCCCATTGAACAGAATCCCATTTCATCGAAATCCCATTGGACAGAAATCCCAATGAACAGATATCCCATTTGAAAGAAATTTCCCATTGGGCAGAATCCCATTGGAAAGAATCTTAATTGGACGAAATATCCCATTGAGCAGAATCCCATTGGACAGACGGTCCCAATTGGACAAAATGTCCCACTGGACTGAATTCCGCGTTCGACAAATGTTCGGTTGTTGGCAAATGCATTAAGTTTGGGCTGGGATAGGTTAGGTTAGATATTGTTCGTCTATACGGGTCTATATTTATTACGTTTGGGCTGGCTTAAGTTTGGATAGGTTAGGTTAGGTTATACCCTCTTTAGACGAGGCGTAATTATCCGGTTTAATCGCCTTAATCTCTAGACTTCGAATAAAATCACAACTAAAGTCAGAAGTTACGAAGGAAGGCGGATGTAAGAGAGTTCATGATCTTTACAACCAAGTTTTCATAGAAGAGAAACGACGGGCTATGGCTGAAGGATCAGAACTGGAGGTGGGGCAAGAACCGCAGAGCCTCTAACCGAATTAGAAAACCGGGTATTGGCCCTTCTTCCAAAGTGTTCTTTTGAAGGAACTAAGAATGCCTTTGACTTCGGCGCGTTTCAGTTTGGCGAAACACCTAGGGCTGAAGCGTCCTTAGAAACACCTAGTACAAGTGAAATGTGAGGTATTACACATTTTAAGGTCTTATTTACAATAGCTCGTGGGGTTTCTTAGTTTGGCTTTATTGTAAGAGAAAAAAAAGCAAGAAAAAGTATGGGGAAACCGTTTTTTTGGTGGGGGGAAAGATTTTCCATAATCATAGAGCCGTTTCCATATGAATTACGGGCCTACATTGTTGCACTATATTCGACCAAATGGGGAGGGGGAGGAAGGGAGGAAAATTACACAAGTTGAGCAAGTGGGTATACTCCCATTGAACAGAATCCCATTTCATCGAAATCCCATTGGACAGAAATCCCAATGAACAGATATCCCATTTGAAAGAAATTTCCCATTGGGCAGAATCCCATTGGAAAGAATCTTAATTGGACGAAATATCCCATTGAGCAGAATCCCATTGGACAGACGGTCCCAATTGGACAAAATGTCCCACTGGACTGAATTCCGCGTTCGACAAATGTTCGGTTGTTGGCAAATGCATTAAGTTTGGGCTGGGATAGGTTAGGTTAGATATTGTTCGTCTATACGGGTCTATATTTATTACGTTTGGGCTGGCTTAAGTTTAGATAGGTTAGGTTAGGTTATGCCCTCTTTAGACGAGGCGTAATTAGCCGGTTTAATCGCCTTAATCTCTAGACTTCGAATAAAATCACAACTAAAGTCAGAAGTTACGAAGGAAGGCGGATGTAAGAGAGTTCATGATCTTTACAACCAAGTTTTCATAGAAGAGAAACGACGGGCTATGGCTGAAGGATCAGAACTGGAAGCGCATTCTGTTTTGCCAGAATTTAAATCATTGCGATCAACTCTGTACAGGGAAAAGGTAAAGCATTTGCCAGTAAATCCGCTTTCTCGGGACAAACTTGTAATTGAAGGTGAGTGGAAGACAGTCGGAGAAAGGAAGGAAATTTTTTTACTCTTCGATGACGGAGTTCATGACAGAATCGTCACTTTTGGAACGAACGAATTTTTTGATCCCTTATGCCAATAATCATGTGTATTCATGGACGGCACGCACTTCGCATGTCCCAAGCAATTTTCACAATTGTACGTGCTGCATAGTATTTATCTAGGTATTATGATACCGCTGGCTTACGTTCTATTACCGGGACATTCGACTTCTGTTTACACGCGTTTATTCCGACTACTTGAAAATGCTGCTGTTGAGCGTGGTATGGCGTTCTCACCAACGATGTTTCAAATTGATTTTGAAAGTGCTGTGATATCCGCAATAACGGAAGTTTACCCAAATGCAACCATTAAAGAATGCTTATTCCATGATTCTCAAGCGATATGGCGCGCTGCAAGTTCGAGGGGTCTTTCGAAGCCGTTTCAAAAGGAAGAATGTGTAAGAAGACTAATTCGTCGACTAATGGGCTTAGCTTTTTATCCAGGTGAAGAAATTTCTGAAGTTTGGTTACAAATCCAAGACGTCTTTCCTCTTGACGTGCTAGGAGTTGATAGTCTGATCAATTATTTTGTTGAAATTTGGCTCGACAATCCACGACACCCACCTGCTATATGGAACCACTTCGCTAACTATCAGACAAGAACAAACAATCACCTAGAGGGTTTTCACCATAAACTTAACTCTAAGTTTGCGGGTAAACCATGCTTTTTTGTGTTTCTGAGCGAAATAAGGAGGCTTCAAGTCGAATATCATAATCGCAAGATGGAACGTGACGTTGGAAAGGCTTTACCCCGTATTTATCCTCACTATGTTAAGTTAAATGAAAGGTACAAGGAAGCTGTGGCGTCATATCGAGTAGATGTGACTGACCCCGTTAAAGATAAAGTCGAACGTGCACTTTCTCTTCTAGATATTGTCGCGTTGAATATCCATATTAACGTGTAAATGCTTATATTCAAATTCAAAATAAAATGAAACCATTGTGCAACCAAAGCTCTTTCTATTTTAAGGCTCTTGAGCTTAATTTAAGCGTCGAAATAAATCTTATTTCGAACAAATGGGATTCTGTTAATTGGGACTTTTTATGTTGAATGGGAACACTTCCAACGAACTAAATTTCATTTCTATTCATTGGGAAACTGTTTTTTATTAATTCGGTCGAATGGGAATTCAATTTCTGCTCTATGGGATAGATTATTTTTTTAATTCGGTCGAATGGGATTTGTGTCGAATGGGATTTCTGTCCAATGGGATTTCTGTCCAATGGGATTTCTGTCCAATGGGATTTCTGTCCAATGGGATTCTGTCCAATGGGAGGCGAGCACAGCAGTGAGGACAACATGTGTCAGAACACATTTCGAAGCGACATGACTTGTAGAGCCCCCAGATTAGCGCAGGTACAACCACACTTAGAACACTCATTTCTATTCTATACATGCAACCCAAAATGCGCAATCTCTCCCAGAAGCTTTACCGCATACTCATTTACTGAACTTCTTTGAACATTAATGGTGTTTATCCTAGGTGTGCAACATCGCCTGTCAAATTGTGCTCAACGTATGACGGAGTTGCTGGAAAAGAAGCATCAAGGTATGTAGCTGGTAAATCAAACTGAATAATCTTTACATATTGTCATGAACCCTTCCGTGCAGTGCTCCACAGAACTTACAATTACCGTTCTTTGAGACCCCTGACAATAGTCGAGAGTCAAACATTAGCACAGACATGTAAGTATTCTGCTCCACAACCAGCAAAAACAACCTCGTAGTTATTATTATTGTTGTGTAATAATTGCCTTTCTTGAACGTCTATTTTAAGCGCTGAAATAGCACAATTAATGACTTTCCCGCAAGAAATCTTGGCTATGTACGAAGCTTCATTAAAAGCCTCATGTACGTTGACCTAATCAGATTCCCTAAATCGTCTAGAACAGTATTAGTTGTGTAAGACTCACATGTGCAACCAAAAAGCAATGGACATAATTACTTGGTCCAATGGGCATAGGCACGTTTAAATCGAGGCAAAGGTTGTGGAGAATGCAACAAGCGCAGATAATGGAGCAAACTTTATCAGGATCGTAGCAAAGGATGCCACCGGACATATCCAAACAACGGAAACGCGACTTCAGAATACCATTGGTCCGTTCTATAACGTTACGACCTGCAACACATATAGGCAAGATAAGTATTGTGCATTAGTAACTTTGAATGCAGAAGAAATGAGTAATTAGTAATGCAAGAGGCTTAACAGAACATTAAACTACGTAAAATTCCATTAAGATGTGCCAACCCACGGTGTTTAAACCTCTGTGGATTGATCCAATGCTTTAAAGACAACACCATACTATCAGAGGAATTGCATCCCTCAATAGGCAATTACGAACTCCTGTACTAAAGGCCGTTGCATATGAACAACAGCTACTTGGATACTACAGGCAGTTCTACTTTAATATGTTAATTACAACCAAGAAAGTAGTGTAGCAGTGCGATAAAGAGGTTAGTACGCTTATATTACCAGACATATGGCGTGCAAAAGGGGAGTAGCAAGCCAGGGTTGTAACGGATACCCACTATCTCCTAGGAGATATCCATGTGGCATAGCACCAGCTTTGAACCGCTCCAAGATCCCACTGAATCTCCAAATGAATCATGCGTGCTACCTGGCCATTTTGCTACTAAATCCGTTATACGCGTTGTATTATCACAAATCTAGAATGAACAGCACCCAACTACTGTCAGTAACTGTAAGGTTTGACATTTTACCAGGCTTAATGTGATATTGCTCAGTCGGTACTCACCAATTGAACGTTAATGGAGTAATTGCCTTTCCTATCTAAATACGCGTTTTTCTCCATAACAGGCGCTTTTATATTTACATGCGTGCAGTCAATAGCACCTACCACATCGGGGAATGCGCAGCGAGTGGCAAATGACCTCTGTCAGGGAAAGGGTTGTTACTCATGTGCCATTCTAATTGGCGCTTACCTATCTTTAATACCTTCACTTCTCGAACTTCTGCATCTTCGAGGGGCCATCGAATGAGATGTCTCTTAACGGCAATAATGGCATTAGTAACACGCTCAATGGCCCTTACTAACAGAAGGTTGGCTCATGCCATGCTCGTAGTTGCTAGCTACCACACGCTGGAAACTTCCTGAGCCATAAAACAACAGTGCCGCAAGAACTTCATCCTCAACAGTCAAAACATAGGGACCTTTGATGTACTGTTTTGATAGCTGTAACGTCGGTCGTAACTCTTCACATAATGCGCGTACATGGTCCTTCGTAAAACGGTACTGCAATAGGAACTCCCTGTCTGGCAAAAGAAAGGCATCTCTCCTAATGCACCGGTAGGTTTCTTTTTCTTCTTCGTCTTCAAACATGGCAGCAGCGAGAAAAAGTGTGCCATTTTGGAAAAAATAAGTAGTAGTAGTATTTTTACTTCAATCTTGATTATCTTGAATGTTGCTTAAACAATCAACGGGCAATTAATATCTTGAATCTTTCTTGACTTGTTTAAGCAGACGACGGACATTTTGAATGCGTTCAGAAACTTAACCGCTCATGAACGTTATTGACGATTCAGAATCAAACATCGCGGGGAATGACGTCAATTTAAAACCAATCGCTGCTCATCAATGATAATACGTCACCACCAATTAGGAAGCCTATGTCAATTACGAACTGCTTGAAGGCTCACCAATCAGAGAGCTTAGGAGAAGAGGTGGGGCGGTATTTGGGGGAAGGAAATTTTGCAGAATACGGGCACTGATTACCTATGCTCAGAACGTCTGTACGCGGGAAACTGTAAACATATAAACCGGTTAAATAAAACTTAACGTATACCTAAACCAAGTGTCATTATGCTTCCACCTACAACATGGTGCCAGAAGTAAACAACGCACGCCATGACCAGCTTTTAAGCTCCAGAACCATTCCTGCCGGGACCTCAACCAGCCCTGGCATGGGACGAATACAAAGAAAGATGCCTCATTTATTCAAGCGCAGCGAAATTGGACAAGGAAGACGACACACATCAAAACAAGATGGTCAAGCCCATAGGAATAGCTAGACCCTTGACATCGTAAAATATTACTTTAAACACGAAGTTGCTGATTTCTCGAGCCGACTATATTACCATGAGCGTTTTTATGCGATACTTTGAAAAAGACGTACATTCGAATATCCCCGCAGTCATTGCATTCAAATCATGTTTTTCGAAGCCAGTTTTTCGAAGCCAGTTTTTCGAAGAAAGTTTTTCGAAGCCAGTTTTTCGAAACCAGTTTTTCGAAGCCAGTTTTTCGAAGCCAGTTTTTCGAAGCCAGTTTTTCGAAACCAGTTTTTCGAAACCAGTTTTTCGAAACCAGTTTTTCGAAACCAGTTTTTCGAAGCCAGTTTTTCGAAGCCAGTTTTCCGAAGCCAGTTTTCCGAAGCCAGTTTTTTAAAGCCAGTTTTTTAAAGCCAGTTTTTCGAAGCCAGTTTTTTAAAGCCAGTTTTTTAAAGCCAGTTTTTTAAAGCCAGTTTTTTAAAGCCAGTTTTTCGAGGCCAGTTTTTCGAAGCCAGTTATTCGAAGCCAGTTATTCGAAGCCAGTTTTTCGAAGCCAGTTTTTCGAAGCCAGTTTTTCGAAGCCAGTTTTTCGAAGCCAGTTTTTCGAATCCAGTTTTTCGAATCCAGTTTTTCGAATCCAGTTTTTAGAATCCAGTTTTTCGAATTCAGTTTTTCGAATCCAGTTTTTCGAATCCTGTTTTTCGAATCAAGTTTTTCAAATCAGGTATTCCTGCATGTCTTGGGAAAAGATGGACTTCGCAATTTATAAGACATTGAAATTCACGGTTCCTGACCCCGACCGAAAGTTGACTCACATAGTAGAAGCCTTCGACAACTATTACAAGCCGTATCGCAGCACAAGTTTCTCAAGATACAATTTCTTCTCTACCAAACAAAGTCCACATCAATCGTTTGACCAATTCCTTACATAATTAAAGACCATAGCCCCTGGCTGTGGCTTTCAGGACCTACAAGACTCGCTAATCGCAACCCATATATTCATCGGAATAAACAACGAGGAGGTACGGAAAAAGCTTATACAAATTGATGCCTTAACTTTACAAGAAGTCATCACAGTCGCACAAGCTAATGAGACATCTAGTGCCAATGTACAGACTATGAGCAGCTACAGAAGGGCCCAAACAGGAACGACGCAAATGGAAACCCTGGATGAACTGACACGAAATAGACATCAACAATGTAGTTACTCCTCGATAAACAACGCTCAAAAGCCGCTATTCCGTCCACGCGCCGCCAGTGAAAGTCGTCGCCATACTAACAGATCGCTGTATCCTCCACCACAACGTACGAGATCATACGACAACATATCTACAGGCTACGACTTCAAGTCACGCAGAACGCAATGCAACAGATGTGGATTATCCCATTCCAACCGCTCCTGCCCTGCTGAAGGATCCCGCTGTAGAACACGTGGAGACACAGGACACTGGGCAATGACATGCAGATTCATCCGCACGCTTGACGAGACACCCATCGACGATGAACTCGCACCGCCGGTTCGACGAAACACAACAAGTCCAACAACCGCAAAACAACTGCTATGATGAGTCATCCGACTCATTATATTTACAATCGCTAACCAATTTTCAACGATACCCGAGGATCGGTCATACACGTATGACGATGCTATCTGGCATACCTGACTGCAGACCTCCGGCATGCAAATCCTCTTCAAAATCGATACCGGGGCACAGGTTAATGTGATAACAGAAAATCTCTATCAAAAAATACAAGTAAACCGCCATTGCGGAGACCAACCCATAGCATCCGGACATACTCTGGTCATAAAGTCTCGATGATAGGAATGATATCTCTGCCATGCAAATCTCAATCCACCACGGTCCACGCACAATTCTACGTCACATCGCACTGCGCAACCCCAATACATCAGTAGCGCTAAAACTCATAGCACGACTACCCTTCAACCAGCAGACGTCACCACCAAACTCTACTGATGAAACAAAAAACCGTATCGGTCTAATTAACCAAGTATCAACAACTGTTCCGGTACAAACAAGCCCATGCACATCAACCTTTCTTAGCATAAATCCGAATATGGTTCAACAAACCCCGCAAGAAATAGTTGCAGCATATCACGACGTATTCAACAAAATCGGGAAACTCTCCGGGAAACATGAACTTCAACTCAAACCAAACCAAACGCAACACACTCCATATCACTGGCCCGGCGAATCCCCATACAGCTGCGATAGTCTGTGCAGGATGAACTAAACCGAATGCACAAGGAAGGGATCATTGAACCGGTCCATGAAATCACGGACTGGGTTCACCCGATGGTCGTGGTGAAGAAGAACTTGGGGGCCCAAAGGATATGCATTGATCCTAGGAACCTGAATAAAGCGCTGCAACGTCATACGTTCACCATGCCAACAGCTCAAGAAATATACGCCAACCTCTCCGGATCAAGCATTTTCACAGTACTAGACGCACAAAGCGCGTTTTGGCAAATTCAGTTAGCAGAGCAAAGTTCTCGAATATGCACATTCGCAACACCGTTCGGGCAATACCGTTTTAAGAGGCTTCCATACGGCATAGCAACAGCATCAGAACCTTTCCAACAAGTCAACTCTTCGGAGACATCCCTCAAGTCCACATCGTGACTTTTTTATCCACGGAAAAGACATACAGAGCCATAACAAAGGCCAAGTGACAGTTCTCAACCGAGCCAGGGAAAAGGGCCTAGCCTTTAGCACCGACAAAATTCAGTTGGGCGTTTCGAAAATCACGTACCTGGGGAACATAATCAGCAACAAAGGACTGCATGTAGATCCTGCCAAAGTGAAAACCATAACAGAATAACCACCTCCTGATGACAAAACCGCACTACAACGATTCCTTGGCATGGTTAATTATCTGGCCAAGTTCATCCCTTCATCCCTTCATACTCGGAGCGAACAGCCCCATTAAGAGAGCTGTTAAAGTCAACCACAGAATATCGATGGGATCAAAACTTACAACACACATACGATGACATAGAAAAGGCCATCGCATCCGCTCCAGTCTTACAGTTCTTCGATCCAAAATCACCAATTCTGCTATCCGTAGACGCTAGCCAGCACGGGATCGGCGCAGTACTACTCCAACACGGTCATCCCATCGAATATGCGTCAATGACATTCAATTCCACACCGCTTAGATACGCACAGATTGAAAAGGAATACCTCGCGATACTATACGCCTGCGAACGCTTTCACTTTTACGTCGCTGCAACGGTTTTTACTGTCGAAACGGACCATCGACCACTCCTCGCCATAATGAGGAAACCGTTTCATCTTACGTCACCCAGACTGCAAAGACTAACTCTTCGATTAGCGCGATACGACCCCATACTGGCATACGTGCCTGGAACAAACTTTACGTAGCAGATATCCTATCAAGAGCACCACTTCCAACATCCAAATACAACACAAATTACCTGGAAGGCTCCAACGCAACAGTACATAGTCTAATAACAATGTCTGAGGATGGAGAAAGCAAGATCCGTGTCGAAACAGCGACCGACAAAACCCTGCAGCAAGTGGGAAGTTATTGCCGAAATGGCTGGCCAATAAATCGAAATGTATCCGAAGCAAAGAGGTTCTACAGTTCTGGCCCGTCAAAGAAGATTTACATGAGGATCAAGGCCTTCTATATCGAGGCGATAGACTGGTAGTACCACTTGAAATGCAAAAGTACACAATGGAACAGCTGCATGTCGTACACCAAGGATCTACGTCTTGAATCGCGAAGGCACGGATTCACGTATACTGGCCGAATATGACAAGCGACATAACCCATTTCATTCGGGTCTGTGCTATTTGTAGGCAACATGATCCTGAAAATACAGCAACGCCACTGCAACCGCTACCAGTACCTCCGGGACCATTGCATACGGTTGGATCAGACCTATTACCTCACAAGGAACGATATCTGATCCTACTTATAGACTACACTCCAAGTTCATAGAGGTTCAACAACTATCCTCGACTACAGCACAGGCGGTCATATCGTTCCTGCTACCACAAATTGCACGATACGGGGTACCTAAAAGACTCATACGTGACAATTGACCTCCGTATAACGCAGCAGAATTCAAGGAATTCCTAGATAAATGGGGTATCGAACACACCACCTCCAGCCCATACTATCAGAAAGAGCGATACTATCAGAGAGAGCGATCCAGACAATAAAAAACCTAATGGACAAAGCGGAAAGAGACGGCGGAGACATAAATCAAGTACTCACGGAATACAGGACAACCTCCAAAGAAAACCTGCCATCACCAGCAGAGGTTCTAATTCTAATGGGTAGAAAACTTAGAACCCCGATAACAAATAATCAGAATTCCTTGATACCACAGCACCCGACTAATGCAACATTGAAGAAACTCCATTAGAAACAACAAAAAATGGTAGAACAGGCAAAACAGCGACTAACAAGCAATTACGCCCATTGTATACAGGAGATAATGCATTTTACATGGTAAAATCAAGACAATGGTTGCCTGCTACCTTCCTAAGATGTAAGATGACTCTTACATTATAAGAACAACAATTTCGAAGACCGAGAGTAGATTTACGACCGGCATATCCAGCATACCGCCAACACACGGCTGATACACGCCAAAATAAGCCACAAGTATCAACCACAAATACAGCCAACAACCAAATGATCAGGAAACCTAGGACGAAAACAACATCTTGGAACCAACCACAGACGAGAAACAATGGAACTGCATGCAATAGATCAGACGTTACGCAAACCCCAGACAGCAGCCCACATTCAATAACCACTTCTCAAAAGAGACCAACTACTGCGCAAAATCACGAAGCAATGGAGAAACAAAAAGATTCAGCAAACATTCCTAACATAAACGACAAAAGAAAGGAACTTCAAACGGATCCAACGGCCATGCATATACAGAACGAAAACCAACAAGTAAAAAATCCAACAACGATAAGCAGCAGATCATATGTGGACATAGCTAGTAGTCCAGCAGCACAGAGTACAAATCTCGAATTGCAACCACGAACAAGATATGGAAGACCAAGAAAGCAAACACAACCCTTCGACGCATACTTAGAATTTCACCAGTAACGCAAACGCAAATTAACCAGTTAAAAAAAATTAAAAATTGTTGTAATAATAGACTAAAAAAATGATAACGAATAGACCAAATTGACAAGATCTCA
This sequence comes from Odiellus spinosus, assembly GCA_963920705.1. NCBI lineage: Eukaryota > Metazoa > Arthropoda > Arachnida > Opiliones > Phalangiidae > Odiellus > Odiellus spinosus. The sequence continues at coordinate 5,271,316 of OY987240.1, forward strand.
ATCGTTACAAAGTGCGCCTTACGGGGGGAGATAAAGGGGAAGCTTATCCATTGGACCGATTCCCATTCGACCGAACCAATTCCCATTCGACCGAAAAAGCCGCACTTTGGCGGATTCGGTCCAATGGGACAATCCCATTCGACCGAAAAACCAGCACTAGAATTCGGTCCAATGGGACAAATATCTTTGCTTAAATATAATCGATGGAATTTAAAAAAATTAAATTCCAGTGAACGAAATGATTACATCTTTGCAAGCAAAAGATTCTATTGCCTTATAATAATTTAATGGCCAAGTAAAATGAGCTCTAGCAATAAATTATTTTGTGAAATATTTACGAAAACTTGTTGTTTAGAAAAACAAAAAAATTTTAATCACCAAAATTAATCTTTGTAAGGCGAATTCCCGATTTTTATTTGTATTTTTAAGTCATATTCATTGCGTTACAATGTATCGGCTGCAGTTTTAAGGTATTTGCTAGATTTAATTTATAAAAGATATATTAGCCTCTGGAAACCATTTATTTTAATTAATTTGGACTTGTAAAACAACACTAAAAATATTACAATGACGATATTCAAATCCCCACTAAATAACAATAGTCATTGACTAATTAGTAAACGGGGAGTTTCGAAAAATTAGGACAAGCAGGTATGTGAAATTATCAATTATTTGAAAGACTCTTCTGCTGGTCGTAGATTTAAACGGATGTACCTCGATTTGCCCAAAATATTTGGCCCAATTCCCATTTCGTCCAATCTCAATTATCGCATTTCCTAACTGGCTCAATTCCCATTTAGCCCACACCCAATCGTCCCCATTTGATAATTTTTTAAAAGAAAGGCATTTTCAATGCTTATTTTATATTGTTTCCAAAAAAATACATAAGTTTATTTAAGTATTATTCAACTATCATAAACCTAACCAAACCTAACCTTACCAAACAGAACCCAACTTAACCGAAATCAACCCAACCGAACCTAACCGAATCGAGCCCAACCAAACCTTACCGAATCGAACACAAACAAACCTTACCAAACCGAATCCAACCAAACCTTATCTAACCTAACCGAACCCAACCTTAAATAAGAGAACCCAACCTTCCGTAATCGAACCCAACCTTCCCTGACCGAACCTAATTTTCCCGCGAACTACCGGGACTATTTGTCCTCTAGACCATTGAATACATTCGATTTCCATTTTTCAAATGAATAAAATTCTAAAACGCTTAAATTATCGTTTATTTAGAGTTAAAAAATGTAGCAGGAATATTTTTGTTGAAAGGGGAATAGGCGAATACGTTTTGTGTGAAATGGGAAGCAGAATTTTTGGTCTGGACGAATTGGGAATTCATCATATTTGGCCAATGAAGCCCACATTGGGCCAACGTTTTTGGACTAAAGGGGAACAAACCGTTTAAACTCCCCAGTTCCAAATTAGTTCATATCCATTGTTATTTAGTGATGGGTCTGAATATCGTGGTCATTTTCCCGAAATAGCGCGCCCACAAGAGTTAGTTTTGTTCACGGGCCATTTTTATATGATATAATAATAGCATCAGCAACTAACTTTTCTCCTGAAATGTTCCATTCTAAAATTTCTTACAAACATATTTAGGCTAAGCGAGACTACAAATTGCAGGTTTGATAATTAATTGAAAATTACCGCGAAACCTTTGGTGAGTTTTGATACTTTTTACGTTTTATTCAACGGTTTAAATCGTTCAAAAATAACTTGTTAAAAGAGTCTGGTATCCCTATAATATTTAAAGAGATAGCAGACTTTCAAAATGCATGATTAGTTATGTTTTACTTTTGAATTTTATAATATTAAAATAGGCATTGTAATAAAACTTTTTGATAATGCAGATTTTTTTTAAAATTCATGATTTTTATGTTTTACTTTTCAATTTTAAAATATAATGTGTAGTTAGCCTTATTGATAAGGCTGAAATAACGTGCTTCGTGTATAGGTTGATAGAGCTTGCATTTTAGGCGATTTTATCTCCCGCAAAGGCTAATATAGTACGTCCGAAAGTTTATTTATTAAACTGTTTCGCTTTAACCATGCAGTAACTGCCTCGTAAATTATTTAACATATTTATTGATGTTTTGTTATTAACCAATCTGGCCAACAAGCCTGAATGGCTAGAGACATCTTAGCAACAAGATATAAAACTTCATGGTTCTTTTTATTGCTAATTTACAAGTTAACTTAATATCTGTTTGTAATTTTTACCGAGCATATTAGACAAATTCTACTTTTACCGTTTTAAAATATCACATTACAACTTTTAAACAAATTCGAGATCCTTTTGAAATTCTTTAAATCGTTATTCTTTACGCATTTTGCGCGATACCAAACAATATCACAGTTTGGTGCTAAGTTCACTGGATGAATGTTGCAAATATCTACTATTTTGATTGCCATTTGTAACATATTTTGCCAACAATTCTACTGCATTGCGGAAAAAACAGCTTTGACTAAATTTACCTCCCAGAAATCTTTATTAGGCTTAATTCTTTGTAAAAATATTTCTCCTTCTTCAGCCCACACCACAAAATCACAAAAGGCTTTAATCACAAATGAATAAGTGAGCTTGACATTGGTAGTAGTAAGCGTGTTGTTTATCTAGGACAACTTCACCATCGGATTTGACTAGACAGTTTTTTTTTCAAGACAAGATCAGCTATGGATCCTCCTCTGACGCAATAGGGAAATTTTACCTCAACACAACCTTTGCCATCACACTCGCAGCTGACTAGCGCATCCGGAGAAGCACCCAAACGTGGATATTTTGGGATTTATTATAAATCCTACTCTAGTAATAGTGAAATTGCAAGAATCATGTTTTTCCATTCTCTTCTTGTATGCATTCAAAGCTAATTTTTCGTGATTACATCCCCATTCCGTAGCTTTATTTTTGAATTTACACTTTTCAGGATAGCAAATTGATTTGACTAGACTTGGATTAGTAAGAGCGGTTTTTACGTTACACACGACTTTAAATTTTGAAGCAGCTACTCTTCCTGTTCTGAATTCGTACCAAAGTTTTGATTTGGCTTGGTCTTTTGTGATTTTCTCAATTTCAGAGGCAACTTCTTGTGAAATTGTAAGAGTGGTGTTATTACTAAGTTCAACGAGTTCATTGTAGCTTAACTGAACAAAGAGAGTTTGTTGTGAAAGGCTTTGGTATAAAATGACTTGAATGAGATGGTATTGAGGCTACAACAACAGGTTTTGGATTTAATGAATTTAGCTGAGCATAAATTTCTGCTTTCTCCGCTTCGGATGGAAGAGGAATTTTATTCTTCTTATTCAGTTCATTTGTAGTTTGTTCATTTTCCAGTGAGCCACATTTTACCTCTTGATCACTGGGTGCCCGCCACTGACATAGAAGTTCAGTGCATGTCTTGGGGCCTTCTCTTTGTCTTACAGCGTATTCAATAAAAAAAAAGAATGGGTCCAACGTGGGAACAGACTTCTCCTAAGCCAGCGATGCATGTACAATGGGCAGAAATGATAGTACCCTCTCGATCAGATATAATCCAAGGCTGAGTAAGTGTTGCGTCAAAACTTTGGGAACGGTTAACCTAATAATAACAATATTAACCAATTTTAAATTTTTCGTCAAGATGCAGGCAGCAGGCTGTATTGAAAAAGGAAATCTTACTTTTCCCAAGAAGACAAAATTATTTTAATTTCTTTAACGATAAGCTGACGAACAAAACCAGATACGTAAAATTTATAAGCTTCCAAGCATTGCAGCTGTTAAATAAATTATTAATAAAAACAAATTAATGCAAGATTGAACATTTCACTAACCCACGTTTCAATGTTATTTTGTCGTCTGCTAAAAATCTGTTGGTCCTCCACCTTTTCAAACCAAGAGAAAGCGTCTCTGTTACTATGGCGACGGTGGCGGAGCTTAGGGGTATTGTCAATGCTCTATTGAAGAAAAATCTTAAAAAAATAAAAGCGTTGATCCAAAAAAAGCTATGAAAAAAATATTTATGAAACTTAATTTTGAAATAGACAAAGGAGCTTTACGAATAACCAAAACAAGCTAAGAACCATAAGTTAAACTTCGTTAATTATACCAATAGTTCTTAATAAAAGATAAGACAACTGAAGTTTCTTATGGAAGAACAAAGGAGTAACTTATGCCCAGAAGCATGCGAGAGTAAAATCTTCCTCCTCCGTGCACCAGAAGATGAAAGTAGAACGAGAAGACCAGGAACTGTCTATCTATAGGGACGAGAAACAAGGTATTTTTTTTGTACTTAAAACGTCCACGGATTGCCGCTCAACTTTTTGGCGCAGTCTGATACTTTATAAACAAACCGTGACGTCATGATTAGTTGGGCACGTGCGTTTTTCGTCTGCTATTATAATCTCGCGAAGCCTTAGACCAGGAAGAAAAATTAGGTCAGGAAGTTCCTTATTAGGATGAATAAAAATATTATAAGGCGGCTATGTCTTGAAAAATTAACACAGAAATCATCGAGTCTTCCGCATTTCGCAACCCAATCTATGCATTTGGCAACCCAATCTATGCATTTGGCAAGGTTTTTTTTTCGGTTTTGGGAAGGGTATGAAACGGATATCTTTACTTATTAACCTTCGGGAATAGCTTTGACAATTACCGAACGCGCAACGTTTTACTTTCCCCATATTCTTGAATTAAGTTAAGTGTAGAACTTGATTTTCACCATTTATTAAGAAACCAATGGCTATCAGTTACTAGTTTAGTAAAATAAGAAAATAGTAATTCGTATAGATCAAACTAGCGCAAGGCTTAGTAGACTTAGCGAGAATATTGAAGCGGCCATTTAATTTGTTACATAATATCCTCCCGCAGGCGTCCCCTTCCCCTTCTGTCGTCGGCTAACAGCAGGAGTTAAGGCAAGATATTCCATTACACTCTCCGCACATAACAGAACATATCATCCCGTATTTTCTACATGAGCAGGCTTTTAGTTAGTGGCTTTGCATCCAAAAAATATTAGCTTAAGCATGCTTTCTGGAGCGTGAGGCTAATTACAATATATCGAGACCAAACTATTCTTGCATTATTTCCACCCCCATTCATCCGAGTTCATCTTTCTATGGAGCCGTTCCTGGGTTTGATAATGCACACGATATATGTGCTGTTACAATGCGCCTTGAGTGACTATCGTTACTTCAAATTTTCGTTTCTTCCAACGCTCGTTACTTCTAATACCCGTTACTACCAATACTCATTTGTTCCAACGCTCGTTTCCTCCAAAATATAGTAGGAAAAATGGTTTTAATAGTAAGATTCTGGTATAATTAGCTTAGAAAATGGTGTCATAGCCTGGAAATGGTGTCATAGCCTGGAAATGGTGTCATAGCCTGAAAATGGTGTCAAAGCCTGGAAATGGTGTCATAGCCTGGAAATGGTGTCATAGCCTGGAAATGGTGTCATAGCCTGGAAATGGTGTCAAAGCCTGGAAATGGTGTCAAAGCCTGGAAATGGTGTCAAAGCCTGGAAATGGTGTCAAAGCCTGGAAATGGTGTCAAAGCCTGGAAATGGTGTCATAGCCTGGAAATGGTGTCATAGCCTGGAAATGGTGTCATAGCCTGGAAATGGTGTCAAAGCCTGGAAATGGTGTCAAAGCCTGGAAATGGTGTCAAAGCCTGGAAATGGTGTCAAAGCCTGGAAATGGTGTCATAGCCTGGAAATGGTGTCATAGCCTGGAAATGGTGTCAAAGCCTGGAAATGGTGTCATAGCCTGGAAATGGTGTCATAGCCTGGAAATGGTGTCATAGCCTGGAAATGGTGTCATAGCCTGGAAATGGTGTCATAGCCTGGAAATGGTGTCATAGCCTGGAAATGGTGTCATAGCCTGGAAATGGTGTCATAGCCTGGAAATGGTGTCATAGCCTGGAAATGGTGTCATAGCCTGGAAATGGTGTCATAGCCTGGAAATGGTGTCATAGCCTGGAAATGGTGTCAAAGCCTGGAAATGGTGTCAAAGCCTGGAAATGGTGTCATAGCCTGGAAATGGTGTCATAGCCTGGAAATGGTGTCAAAGCCTGGAAATGGTGTCAAAGCCTGGAAATGGTGTCAAAGCCTGGAAATGGTGTCAAAGCCTGGAAATGGTGTCATAGCCTGGAAATGGTGTCATAGCCTGGAAATGGTGTCATAGCCTGGAAATGGTGTCATAGCCTGGAAATGGTGTCATAGCCTGGAAATGGTGTCATAGCCTGGAAATGGTGTCATAGCCTGGAAATGGTGTCATAGCCTGGAAATGGTGTCATAGCCTGGAAATGGTGTCATAGCCTGGAAATGGTGTCATAGCCTGGAAATGGTGTCATAGCCTGGAAATGGTGTCATAGCCTGGAAATGGTGTCAAAGCCTGGAAATGGTGTCATAGCCTGGAAATGGTGTCAAAGCCTGGAAATGGTGTCAAAGCCTGGAAATGGTGTCAAAGCCTGGAAATGGTGTCAAAGCCTGGAAATGGTGTCAAAGCCTGGAAATGGTGTCATAGCCTGGAAATGGTGTCATAGCCTGGAAATGGTGTCATAGCCTGGAAATGGTGTCATAGCCTGGAAATGGTGTCATAGCCTGGAAATGGTGTCATAGCCTGGAAATGGTGTCATAGCCTGGAAATGGTGTCATAGCCTGGAAATGGTGTCATAGCCTGGAAATGATTATCCTATCTTAATCCGATGATAGCGTTATTCCTATAGTAATTTATCATGGGCAATGTTGATCAGACATTTAAAACTCGCGCCCTTACACTCATATTTTCTCTAAATATATCTCTAAAAATTTCAGAAGCATATCTGTTCAAATTTGTACCTTAAAATATTGTAGATGGCAGCATGTCATTAGTTGTTTTTATTTTATAGAAGTACATTTCTTCGTCCGTAGATGGAGGCCATGAGCTGGAAAATTCGGTTTTATTTTTATTTTATTTTTACTTTTCTTGAGGTTTCGCGGGGTTTTTAATTTCATAAGCCGTAAAATGCCCAGCATAGGAATAAACCCGAGCCATATTATTATATATATGATATAAAATTGTTAAATAATATTATTTAAAATCAGCAGTGCATAAATTATTCGCGACTAGAGGTCAAAAAAGTGTGGATAATTGGTTAAAGTAAGTAGGAAAATGGATAGTAGGGAACATAATTAAATGTATATATATCGGTATCGTCTTGGTAGCTTTTTAGGGGGGGGGGTCATCTTTATAGTTTATCTTTTAAGCATGTTTTGTGGAAATATGCTTACTAGGCGGAACTAGCTGGTTTAATCAGATTTAACCGTGGTTTAATCACGATTAACTGAGGTTTATTGAACTGAGAAGGCTATGTACACCTAGGTTAAATCTGATTAAGTTAATTCATAACTGATATATAAATCCCCTGGAATTACTTAAACGTCATCCATTAACAAACCAATTTCTTCTCAAATTATATGCCAAATCAGTTTGAAATTCATTCCCAAACCAATTTTGAGAAATGATTGGAGGGTTTTCAATTCTTTTGAATCTCAAACTTGCAAACACTTAGCGCGAACGTGTCTTTAGATCATATAGACAAATTCGAAATTGAAGAGGAACTTCAGGGGCAGAGGTCCATTGGGGTACAACTTTGTGCTCGTATCTATTAAGAGGTGACGCTATCTAGGTTCCTATTCTGTTTGGCAAAGCTATGACGAGCTAGACAAACTCAGCAGTAGCCCCCATTAGCGCTCTCTTGCCCCTATTAGGCTGAATAGGTGTTATAGGAGAGAGTGAGGTGCAGGCGCCCCACCTATTGTGATAATTCTCCATAATATTTGTACCCAAATTGCTGTAGCCCCTGGAAGTTGGTTTATAAGTATGCAAATTTCGAATACGTCAATTGATTTTGGTAAATATCATAACTGATATCAGTAAAACCACGATATCTAAACTGATGTACTAAGTTCATATCGGTTTGAACATTATTACAGACTTTGGAGGGTAGCAGGAGCTTGTGAGCGGCAGAATAGATAAGTTCCAAAATTAAACTGCTAACCTCTATGTCTGTTTCCATATGTGCTCACAAGTGGCTGGCAACACTGGAGGAAAATTTTGTATTGGCTTAATATCGAATAAACTTACCTTCCAGTCCTCTTGCGTTCTCCCTGACATTATCAGTAAACTGCCATTTTCCAAGTTCACCCTCCATTTGGCATCAGTTCCCTATCAGGATTAATATTTCACATAAACTAAGGATCAAATAAAATTAGCATTTGATTAAAAAATTTCTCACGTGATAATTCTTGAACTCAAATTTCCTTGTTTCTCCTAGAGAAATAGAAGCTATTATGGGAGCAACGCCCAAAGTTTCTTCGTCATCGCTATGCCACGCAACGCCATCTAAATTCCTATCTCGATAATAGTTTAGTAACACAGAGTTGAAGCGGCAGTTCGGTAAGTTGCATTTTTTTCCACATAAACTTCAATTTTTTTTCTTAACTTTGAAATTGGCAAAAACCATTCCTCGTTGGCTTGGTGTGAAACTCCTTTCCCATAGCTATATCCTAATGGCCCAAACCAACACGTCAATCGTGGTAAGGGAACAGAAACTCCAAAACGATATTTTTTTTTGCTCCCATTTGACCCCAGACTCAATTGTTTTAAACTCGTAATTGGCTTCGCGAACAGATAAGAAGCGATCATAGTATACTCTAAAAAAAATGTATGGAAAAATATTTTAAAGAAAACCTTTACATTAGAAACCAGCGTAACTTACAGAGAAGATATTTCAGCAGTTGGGTCGAGCTTTACCCATTTTCTGAAATGATCCTTATTGAAGGTAGTACACTGAGGTATCTCGCTATCTTTAGCTTCATTCGCCCTTTGATTCAGTCGAGAAGTATTATCAACTATCCAAAATAAAGTAAAGAAAAAAGTTAACATAAAAAACAATGCGAAAGGGTCGATGGGGAAATACTTTTTGGAAGTTTTTAAGAATAGCTTCTGCTGCTATTTTTTTATAGATTAATAATTAATAAGAGAAAAATTATGGTTACAAAATTTTCCACTATAAACCATTATTAAGAAAGTTACTCGTATTTGAAAGTTTACATTTTCCATGCTAAAATCCCATGGTGTAAAGTTGGTTTTTTCAAAGATTAAATCTTTACCAATTCATTGCCATAACTACGTTTCTCTCATTGTCAGTGTTTCTACGTAAACAAATTTTTAATAATTCTTCTTTAATAAAAGATATTTAAAATTTCTTGAATCGTGGTTTTCTCCATGCAAAAGTCACTGTATTATGTTCACTTTGATAATTTTGTTATTGAAGTTTCGAGTTTTTAATCGGTTCTCCTTTTCAATATAGCCCAAAGCCCAATAAGTTATTCTATTCATCTATTCCAATTTAGAATATTTTCAAATAAAACATGCCTCTTTGCAATTGAAGCAGAAATAAGAGTCGTGGAAAGTTTTCAGAAGCAACGAACAGTAAAAGCGAAGATAGTCTGGTGTGGCGTTTGAGTATGGAAAAATATAAAGGCAAGCCTTGGCGCGACGCTATTAATTAATCATGCGTAACTTTTTGAATAATGGTTTCAGGCGGAAAATTTTAGCACCATAATTTTTCTTTTGTCATTTATAAAAATAGAAGTAGCTTTTTTAAATATAGCCAAAGGAGTTTTATTCTAGGTGTTAAGTGGACAACTTTTAGAAAATTGGGAGAAACTATACATTTTTAGCTTTTCGTAAGTTAATTTTAGTCTCATTTGACACCTCCACTTCCTATCTTAATTCTCTCTGAGTTAATAAAGAAATTTAACACATGATATGTATAAATACTATTAATTTCTGTTAACACATACGTGATGTCTGGAATGGATGAGGCATAGGTGGCCGTACACAATTGAATGAAAATGGTGGAAAGTGTGGTTGCCTGGTGGTATCAGCCGCAAGGGATGGCGCTGTAAAATAAATAAGTATGTACTAACATTAAAACCTAATAATATCTAAAAATTAAAATTTTAAGTCACAAGTATGAGGTGGAAAAGGAGTAGCTAAATTTGACTGTTCACTCAATCTTGCCCCCCCCCCCTTTTTTTTCTGACCTAGCCCCCCCCCCTTTTTTCTGACCTAGCCCGTTTACTTATATATATATATAATGTTAATCAGCTATTGTTAATATATACCTGATGTATGGAAGAAAGGAAAACCGTCATGGGTGGCCGTACACAATTTAGTAGCATTCCCGGTGGTGGGAACTGTGGTTGCCCAGTCGTGGCAGAAGAAAGGGATAGCGCTGTAGAATAATTAAGTACGTATTAACATTAAAATCTAATATGTAACAATACATTTGAATGTCACACATACGAGGTGGTAGAGGGGTCACAGGGGTGACAAGATTTAAGTTTTTCCTCAGTCTTGATCCTCTTTTTTGGCTGAGCCAGCCCGTTTGGTCCTTCGTTTTTTTCAATTTATTTAGGTCCCGCCTCATTTTTTCCTTAAAAAAAAAAAGAAATTAATCAAAAAAATAAAAGACAAAAAAAAAAAGAAAAATGAAAAAAAAAAAAAAAATTGGCTAGGTAAAACCATGGATGTATAAAGAACTAACGTTCATGGATATTGCACTCCGAGAAAAACGCGTGAGCAGAATGCGCCATGTTCACGCGCCATCTAGTAACGATGTTTGTCGTTAGATGATAATGATTAATAAATAGTCAAAGGTCGATGTGAATTTGCTGCTTTCCTAAATAGGCTAACATTTGGGAGGGAAATTAAATGCATGTTTGGAAATTCTACTCACTAATATTATCTGCACAAACTGTACCTGGCATCGCATTTTTAAGATAAGTTTTTGTATACTTACAAATCCAAAAATGGACAGAAATAAAAGAAATATATATGAAATAAAAAAAAAAAAAAAAAAAAAAAAAAAAAAAAAAAAAAAATAGGTAAAACATTTCGACTAAAATTACCAAGCCAAAAAACTTTCCAAACTTTTCTTCGATTCATATACAGATACCTTAAAATAAATCTAGAATTATTGCTTAATAAAACCAAAAGACAAATTTAAATTCCTATATTTCAAGTGAATGCGGGACATAATAACCCGGGACAAAATCTCGTCCGACCACATTTTGTTTCATGGAAAAGAGTTAACATAGGGAAAGACTGCCTAAAATAAAAGGAACAGCAATTATCATTTCGAAGTCTAATATAAGAAGAGGCCGCCTAATTAAAACAACGCAGTATGTGAGAGTCAATAGAAAGAAAGGCGGATAGATAACATCTGGGAAGCCTGCGAAGTTTATTAATTAAAGTTTAAATTGTTATTGAAACCATGGAGCAATGAAAACTGGAATTTAAACGCCATTAAATATTATTGAAAAAAATCTCCAGTGTTATTACTCCATAGTTGCTTCGCGCTTCTAAAAGACTTGCTTATAAGTAACGATTTGATTCACCAAAATAGTTTATGCAAACTCCTCTTTGAGTATAGAAGCTCGATTGTTTATTTTAATCACGTGGTTTTAAATTTAACTCAAACCTCGTGAGTTAGAATTTTATTAATTAAATTTAGCCCCGTTATTCAATCAACTTTTCAAAGTTTTGCTTTCATTAAAGCCCCGTTTTTCAATCAAGGGCTTTTAATTTTTGCTGTCGCTTTTACAGGAGACGCTTATATATCCATTTAGATATCCGCTTCTCTGTCGCAAAAGCTCGATTCTTGACAAAAATATCTTGATTGAAAACGCGCCTTAACAAGGCCTAATGTAATTTTTGAAAGCTGAAATTATTTTTGATATAATCTATTTCTGCTTATATCTTAAATTATATTTTTATATTTTACATTTTAGTATCAATTTAAACGTGGTTTAAAGAATTTAAGATAAAGATCATTCAAATGAAATGGTTTTTAAATAAGCGAGCATTCTAAGCTCGAGAGGTTGGTTGCTCTTTAATTCACATTTAACTCACTAGCCGTGAAAATCAGTCTGTGTGAAATGTGCTACCGTTTAGCGGAAAAATCGGTAACAAATATTACGTATATGATTAGGTTATTTTTGATTGGTAATAGGTAGCCAATCATAAATTTAGAGTTGAAAAATTATAGTGAAATTTTGGAAATTTTAGGTCTTCTACAAAGATTTTGTTATGATTCAAAATTTTACAAATATATACGACCATATATGCTTTTTTTGTAGAATTTCGAATCATAACAAGATCTTTGTAGTAGACAATTAAAATGACTAATTTCTATTTTCGGAGGCTTAAGGCTGACACACACAGTCACATTCACATTTTCGCGCGTTTCAAGCTTATATTTATTATAAGTTAAAGGGAAATTCAAAAGTTATTAATGAAATTATTACATTGGAATCGTAATGCATTAAAAGCATAAAAAAGGTTTTTTGTGTAGAATTTCGAACCATAACAAGATATTTGTAGTAGACAATTGAAATGACTAATTTCAACTAATGTTTAATTTGTATTCAACTAATAATTTATAATTTGTCTTTCGACCATAGTGAGACGTAGTATCGGTAAATTCGCATACGACTCAGGCACTTTCCAGCTTTAGTCGACGACATGAATTTAAAAGTAAAACTTATAAGCTGAAGTTTTGCTTCAACCGCTGATTATAGCAAAGGCAACCGCTGATTACAGCAAAGGCAAATTTATATTTTTAAAATGTATTTTTGTATGTGTAGTGTAGTAATGTCCATATAAACTTCGCGCACAAAATTTATTTGTTCCACCTACGCGCCATCTAGATATAAGATAGCATGACTAGAGAGAGATGATGTAAGGAGAATAATGGGATAAGAGCCGAGCAAGCAATAAATGTTTGTCATTATTATTATACCTCTCCAATTAAGCAACAACATATCTTCAGTGTTACTGTTAAGTCATTCCACGCTGCTAATATCCTTTTTCCAGGCTTTGACACAACACCAAGACGATACGGGTTATGTTCCCTACTATCCATTTTCCTACTTATTTTAACCAATTATCCACACTTTTTTGACCTCTAGTCGCGAATAATTTATGCACTGCTGCTTTTAAATAATATTATTTAACAATAGTATATAATATATTTAATAATATGGGCTTATGGTTCGGGTTTATTCCTATTCTGGGCTTTTTATGGCTTATGAAATTAAAAACCCCGCAAATCTCAGGTAAAAGTAAAAAAAAAAAAGGAATATACCAGCTCATGGCCTCCATCTAGGGACGAAATAATATACTTCAAATAGAAACCAAAAAAAAAACAACTAGTGACATGCTGCCATCTACAATATTTTAAGGTACAAATTTGATCAAATATGCTTCAGAAATTTTTTAAAGATATATTTAGAGAAAATATGAGGGTGCGTGGTTTTAAATGTCTCATTGACATTACCCATGATAAAGGACCATAGGAATAACGCTATCATCGGATTAAGATAGGATAATCATTTCCAGGCTATGACACCATTTCCAGGCTATGACACCATTTCCAGGCTATGACACCATTTCCAGGCTATGACACCATTTCCAGGCTATGACACCATTTCCAGGCTTTGACACTATTTCTAGGCTATGACACCATTTCCAGGCTATGACACCATTTCTAAGATAATACCCTGTTCCAACTAAGGAGTTTTCCTACTAAAATATTTTATCAACCAATCAGAGGAGCCGTTGGAAGTAATGAGCATGCCGTGCCGTCCGTTTCTTCCACCGATTTTAGACGTTAGAAGAAATGAACATTGGAAGTAACGATCCAACTCCTGTGCCTTTAGTTGGGGCATGGACTGTTTATATACCGGACGAGAATTCGCTAGCCTTCAAGAGTACAAAATATATAAACGGTCCGTGGTTGGGGGAAGGGATGCCAGTTCAAAATTGCTTTTCAGTATTTGTTAAGAAACAATTTTGTTGTATAGAAGATACCTTTGCCTGTTTAGGCTTTTGGTTTTGGGTGTGACTCCATACAGTTTCAGGACAATTTTTTCACCAGCGTTCCAAAGATCTTTCTTATTTGCATTTTCGCCATTGTATAAAAGAGCGTCCTGGGTTAAGCTAGTGTTTTTGAATAGTTTCAAAAACGCTAGCTTTCCTTTCTTCAAAAGGCTGAAGTACTATCACACTGTGATAAAGCATGAACGAATGGCAAAATAGCCTCTGTCTCTCCTAGTTCACTTTTAAGTTCATAAACATGAGTGACTTTATCTGACTTGGTCAATTTTGAACGCTGGTGAAAACCTTGTCCTAAAACTGTAGGGAACCACACCCAAAACCAAAAGCCTAAACAGGCAAAGGTTTCTTCTATACAAAAAATACTGAAAAGAAATTTTGAACTGGCGTCCCTTCCCCCAACTAAAGGCGCATTGGAACAGCACATATATCGTGTGTATTATCAAACCCAGGAATGACTCTATAGAAGGTTGAACGCGGATGAATTTGGATGGAAATTTTGCAATAATAGTTTGGTTCCGATATATTGTAATCAGCCTCCCGCTCCAGAAAGCATGCTTAAGCTAATATTTTGTCGATGCAAAGCCACTAACTGTACAAAAGCATGCTCACGTAGAAAATACGGGATATGTTCTGCTATGTGCGGATAGTGTAATGGAATATTTTGCCTTAACTCCTGCCTCGAAGTTAATGATACTAATGACGAAGATATTCACTAATGTAAACTAACAAAAATTGAAGAGAGAGAAAAAACACTTTTTATAATTGCTAACCATTTTTCTGAAACAAAATTGAAATATGTTTGTCTTGACATAGAAAAATAAGCACAGGAATAGAAATGGGAACACAATACCGACCCTATCCGAGAGGCTCACCACCCACAGACGGGAGTGTTAGGGGGAGGGGACAAAAAGGGGAACTGGGGTAAAATATTTGTGACGTGCTTTGAGACACATCATTTGTCGCCCTCTTACCATAGAGGAAAACAATATTAGATTTTTTTTTTCCGTAACTTCCGGGAGAGAGCTTGGCTCCTTTCGGCAGTCTTTCAGCAATCGAGAATTTCGGGAAATCATCAATTTTTATGTGGAGTGATGTCATCACTACACGCTATAGAAAGATAGCTCGAAATACAGATGTAGTTGGGGGAAGGAACGTAGCTTTCAGCGCGTTTACTCCCCTTCGTGTTCCTCCTAAAAAAGGGCAAATCGTCGTCGTGGGCCGTCAACCGTGGCTTAGCGTCGCGTTGCTGTTCTACCTTCTTTCTCGATAGTTGAGAGTTGAGGGAGCTTATATAGAGGCCCTGGCGCCATCTGCGGCGCACGTACGAAAACTCACTTCTCCATTTTTTATTTTTTTATTTATTTTTTTTCCGCGGGTAAGAATAATTTACATAAATAAGTTCATGTTCACTATTGTTGTCACGGTAATTTGGATATAAAGCAAAGTATTGTTTTAACGAGGAGAGTATCCGTGAAGTAAAATTAAAATAAATTATTTATTTTAACAAAAATATACAGGAGACGTTTCGAGCCGCGGCTCGTCGTTCAATCTCCTGTATATTTTTGTTAAAATAAATAATTTATTTTAATTTTACTTCACGGGTACTCTCTTCGTTAAAACAATACTTTTCTTTAAATAATTTACATTTTTTAGGCGTTTACCGAATACTCGATTGACCATCACTCCACGTTTATCCAGACAGTCTGGATACGTCTTGTTCATTAACGTTTGGTTTGGTGATGGTTTATTGTTTTTAATATTTTATTAAAACTATATTAATATGAACGACATTATGAGTACCACTTCTGAAGATTTTTAATTGGTTTTGGTACTGGATAACATTTTACTCCACGGTTGCACGATTTATTAGATTTACTGTAGTTTTTACAATTATGATAAATACAATATTTTACCATTGTTATTGAATACTAAAATTTAAAACTGAAGACAGCCGTTGGTACGTTCCGAACCTTCAAATTACAGATCTTAAATTTTTTTTAAAATCTGGATGGCGCGATAAAAGTTGATTTGTCACGTGATGTTCTATACTCCACTGCGACCCCCTAAAATTTCTACCCACCCCTTTCCCCCTTTTGTGGGAGTTGGCATAGATACCCGCTTAGAGCTCGGCGCTTCATTTCTATTCCTGTGCTTATTTTTCCATGGTCTTAATTAGGGAAAAATAACGAGATTCGAAATTAACGATGTGGTTTTTTTGAGCTTAATATTTGATCTAATTTGAATATTTGGATGTGGGTTGCTTTATTAAATGCATAATAACACGTAGAATCAAATTGCTTTTCACTTTCACATGGCTAAATCTAACGGTTTTGTCGAATATTGCAAAAAACTAAAAATTTCTAGGTGGCGGCCATTTTTGGGGAAGTTCCACCCCCCTACAATAGGCAACTTTTTTTCCTTCATTAGCACCACGGATAGATGTCACTTCCGTTGAGAGTTGCTTGTCTCTAATTTTGTCCGAGTCAAATTATATTTGCACTGTACTATAAAATGAAAGCGTCAAGGCAAGAAAGTTCCGTTTTTACGAACTATACGAGAAAATATGTATGATCGGTCAAGCGAGGAACATTTGGAAACCGGGGATCCAGAATTATTACCGGATATGGAAGAACACCTAAAAATACCTTTCCGAAAGGGTTGGTGTCGCGAAGTGTGTTACCGTCACGCTGTCCACCCTGGGAAACCTAATTAAGATATTATTATCCTCCTATCGCTACACAAAAACGACTACGTTCTCCAAATGAAGTTGCTAATCATACTATAAATAATATAACAAACGTTTCTGTCGAGAATTTTGACTTCAACAATAACAATATAGACCACCAAATCATGGAAAAATCCGGAATAGGACGAGGAGGAATTCGAATCCTCACGGACAAAACTAGTCAAGTTTTGCGCGGAGTGAAAGTTATGGATCCTCGTATCTTAATCCGTCCGAGTTCACTGAAGGAAGCTAAAAACGAAAATCCAGAAAAATGTGGAGCCGAAGGAATTATCCCAGATGATCTAGATCAAAAAACCAATTCCGAAGACAATCCAACTCCAAACCCCGAGCGTCAACAGGCACCTTCGGTACGACCAAAAACCTTTACAGTAACGACATCACTTTCAAAAGAATCTTATTGAGGAAGTCAATCCACGCGTTCGACAACTCTACCTTCCCACGAAACGCACATGTCAATGATTCCTGTCGAACGGCAAATGATGACTCTACCCACATCTAAGCAGAGAGGATCCGAAGGAGAAATCGAACAAAACGAGAGAAGACCTCTGGACCAACGCCTTACGAACGAAATTCGTTCAACGAATCGGACATCTCCACCCATCAAACTACGATTCAGTCAAGCGATTACCGTCTCCATACGTAGCGCCTAGAAGTCCTATACTCAATCTCTACACAAGATATCAATATGCCTGCTGTATATTCTCCACTTAATCACTATAAATACTTGTAGTATTAAGTTCGAATTTTGTAACATAGATGGAGCCCTAAGCTGCACCTAACCGATCAATATTATAATGTAATAACATAAACAGAAAGAGCAGTAACCCGCAGTTATCATATGGGGAACCAAGAGTGAACATGTAACGGATTTACGATCCCATTTAAAAATGTATAGTTGTTAGTATTAAATCAGTTATTCTAATTAAAACTGTCGTCTTTAATAACCTACGACACAACAATGCCAAATCAGAAAATCAGGGACAAACTGAGACTCGACGAATCATAAATGGGTCCTTCGCCCCGTTTTTGAAACTCTGAAGCTACGCAGCGTCCCAAATAAAATATCCAGTTCCAAAACTCAAATAGAAGCGTCTTGATAGATGAATCAAAGCATACCATCGAAATTACGAGACGTCATCACTCTCTGCATAATGAAGAGTATTTTTCTCTACTTCCAAAGGACGCTTATGGAAACTTACTGCTACCAGAACATAAACGAATTATTCTAACGGAAGCGGCCAAGAAACACCCATCACCATTTCAGACATCTCTTCCCCTTGGACGGTACCATTTCCCGATTACTTGGCACGGAATAACCCGCCAGGAAGAAACGACATGGTATCCTATCAACGAAATTGTGTGACCTGTCATCTGTCCTCCAAAAAAGAGTACACCATGTCTCCTATGCGGAGTATTCGGAAAACACCAGGCCAAATGGTGCCCACCGAGATACCATCTACGAATGAGAGAACACGAGTTGAAACACCGCATAGTATCAAATCAAAACGACTCTCCAAGAGGTCAACAACGAAGACAAGATCCTAAGGATCCCCTAACTGGAGGAGCATCATCGCTCTCCATATAAAACTATTTTTCCAGAAACTTTTGTATTTAATTTTGTTTTATTTAGTTTAATTGATATTCTCAATAATGTTATGTTTAAATAATATACAACGGTCGGAAATATTAAAATATTAAAAATCCTACCTCATCCATTTTTATACTGCCCCCCTTAACGCCCCTATCCCAGATTAAAGAGCCCTGGTATAAAACACGCAAAATTCTGATGTCCTGCCGCCGATATCTGACCGTTGCCCCTTCTCCCCCAAATAAATGACCTTACTTTTTGTGATATCGCGAAAGAAAAAGACAGAAATTTGAATAGAATTAAAGAAAACTTCTCACGCAATAAGATAGAATTTTTCTATTCAAGAGTAACCATAATAATCTTTGTAATACCTGGCGCGTTTATGTATAGTCAATAAAGATATTCAAGCGACAAGAAAAATGCCTTGAATTATATTGAAGAGGAAACGACGGATTCCGAAGAGAAACTCAGGGAAAGGGAGAACCTATTAAAGGGTTATAACTTTTGTAATCGGCTGATCGGCTCCGAAGCCTCCGATATCGGAATATTTAACTCCTTAAATAGGATCGCCCTTACCAAAAAAATGGTAACTTAAAGGAGTTGCTAAAACACCTCGTACAAAGTCTCAATTGAGGGTTAAAATAGAAACCAAAATAACAAATAAATACACCGGCAACCGATAAAGCTCACGTTTGACTCTACCGCCGCTCGAAACCAGCTATTGGCAGCTGTAAAGCAGCCGTGGCCCAAAAAGCCTGACGTCAAAGTAGATGGAAATGTCTCTATAGCTCCCGACCGCACGGAGATCGAACGTCTGCGCGCCCAAATCAACCGTCAGGCAAAGGGTAGACCCCGAGCTAGGGGTCCCAAATCGAAAACCCAAGGCCCAGCGCCAAAACCCCAAGGCACCGCCTCTCCACATCCCACCGTCAACAAAGATAATGGATCAGCGTCTCACAACTCAGCCTCTGAACAGCCCCCGACCGACAAAAATAGAAACCCAAACCGAAAAAACCGCAAATGGCCCCTCCCTTCCCGGGCCCAGCAACCCCAGGGCAGGGACCGACGGGTGTCGACATAATAAAACCGTGGTCCTCGCTGGCTACCCATCCTGTACATAGTGTAAATATTATTTCGTCAACCAACCGCCGACTCTCCGTTACCGCTCAAACACCCCTCGATCAGCCCCGGAAGAAATGTAAACGGGGCAAACGGAGAAGTCAACGCCCCAAGGACAATCACCGTGTAGGTTTTATCAATATTCAGGGGGGCCGAACAGAAGCCAAATGGCAAGAATTAACACGTGTTATGGCCCGCGATAAGATACCACTGTTTGCAGTGGCCGAAACCCACCTCCGGGATGGTGAAAACCCGACGCTACCGGAAGGACTATACTGGACCGGACACAATCGTACCCAAGGTGCAAAGCGTGGCGGCGTTGTCGGTTTTCTCTCAACCTCGAACAATATTCGGGTTGTCAAAAAATGCCACGAGCACCTATGGGTAACCTCGGACGCCCACCCATCGGTCAACATCGTGCTGGTATACGCGTGTTCAGGAAGATCACAGGAGGTCCTCCGGGAGAACGAAGCCATATACAAATGCCTTCAATCCGACATCGAGAGCATGGAGGCTGGACAACAGGTTTGCGCGCTGGGGGATTTCAACGGTCATATAGTCGAACTGCCTAGAGAAGACGCGACCGGGCTGCACTAAGAGGAAAATGGAAGCGGAACCCTGATGAAGAACTTTGCCACAGATACCGGACTAGCGATAGGTAACCTTTCGAAACTGTGTAAAGGGAAATATACCTGGCAAGGACCCTCGTCACGCACGGTAGTTGACTACGTTCTGACGTCACCCCCCCTGGCGGCCATCATGGTAAGCCTGGAAATTGATGACGAACGAAATCGAAGTATTGGTAGCGACCATAAAGTGATGACACTAGAGTGGAAAAACTGTAATGCGGGAGCTCCAGATATCCCCACGCTCAAGGCTAACAATCCAGATCGGATCATGTGGGATTTTCAGGACGAAGCCGCACTCAAAGAATTCTCCACGTCAATGGAAAATAGGGCGGCACGCGGCCTTACGACATACGAAGCTATGACGGATGCGATTTCCGAGTGCATGAACCTTCACCTACAGCGGAAAAAGGTCACCACCGGCACTGGCAGGGGCCATACCCCCAAACGGTGGTGGGACCCCGAAATCGGGAATGCGATAGCTCTCCGGAAACAGAAAAATAAGATCCATAGACAGGCGGTGCGCGACGGCGAACCGACGCAGATGGTGGCCCAAAAGTGGGTGGAATATCAAGACTCTCGCCGCGCTACTAAACGATTGATACAAAACCGGATTCGTGAATCCCACAGTCGCACTGAGAAAGACATTATGACCGCCGGCAGGGAAAAGGGAAGAAAGTTTTGGCGTTACCTTAAGAAAATTCGGAAGCAAAGTCAAAAGCTCTCCGAAAAACTCCAGGGCGTCAGAACCAAACAAGGCCAACTTCTTACTGCACAGAGAGACACCCCCTCCCCCCCCACCTGTCCGTGCGCAGGGTGGGGGTAGTGTTCCATCCTTGTCGTGGTGAGGGGGCCCGAGTTCTAGGATCCGTCCTAGTTCCGCGAATTGGAACACGGCCGTCTCGCCCACACCCGGCCGACTCGCTGGGCCCGTCTTGGGCCCTGGCAGCTCCCTCTGCCTTTGAGTCGGTCTTGTTGGGTCACGGTTACATTGTAGGGGCCGTATGGCGCAGCTGTGTGGGTTCTGGTCGCCAAGCCGTTTCTCCACCTTTTGCTGCCTTAGTCCCTCAGCACGTGTGAGCGGGAGCACTGGTCTGGTTAACTTCGGTTCTCGCTCTTTGGCCTTGTTTCCCGTTACGGGCGTGGTTTCGCGTGCGGCACTTAAGCGGACAAATGATTAGTCGCATGGATTGGCGGGGGTGTTGTGTACTTTGTTTACGGTGCACCCCCTTAACAATTCAAATGATGCACAGAGAGACATCGTTCGCCGCATAGTCGAATACGTCACATAGCTAGAAACTGAACTCTTAGCCGAAATTCCACACACACCAACTGTACCGGCGCCCACGAGGGAAATCTACGACGACCCAGCGGGGACCTCAGAGCTCTGCGACGATTTCGATATTTCCGAGCTCATGCGCGCTACAATACAACTAAAGTCGGGTAAATCCGCGGGTCCGGATCATATATATACCGAACCTATCAAGGCTCTTGGCCCAAAGGCTTCCCAAGCGCTGCTTGATATTATCAACTCCCTACGTAAGAATAAAACGGTTCCGGATGCATGGCTGAGCTCACGCGTCTCGCTCATTTTCAAAGGAAAGTCGAAAGATGAAACCGACCTCAGCTCTTACCGCCCGATAGCGGTATCGTCGATACTCTATAAACTATACGCTATCCTTCTCAAGAACAGAGTGGGCCCTTTCCTGGAAAAAGATAACCGACTGAACGATGCGCAAGGGGGTTTTCGTCAAGATAGACGACTCGCAGACTGCTTGTTTGCCATCACACAACTAATTGACTTGACCAACGGGCGAAAACGCCTCTAGAAGTGGTCTTTTTAGATCTAAGAAAAGCTTACGATAGCGTCCATAGGTCTCGACTCTGGGACACGCTCGAAAAAAAAAGGAGTCCCATCCGTATTTATTGACGAGATTAGGCGGCTGTATACCGGAGCCTCGTACACGTACACGTTACATGATTGCACCACCCCACCGATCGAAAGCCTCATCGGCCTACGCCAAGGATGCCCTCTCTCGCCGGTCCTTTTTCTCGTCTATATAGATCAACTAGCGCATAAACTCCAACAGTTGCATTGTGGGGCTACACTACCAGCGGCTGGTAACGGGGAAGGCGTCGAGGTACCCTGCATTCTATACGAAGACGATATCGTGCTCTTTGCCAACTCGCCCAAACATATGCAAACGCTTCTAGACACTTGCGGGACCTTCGCTGACGACATGGGTCTACGGTTTAGCCAGGAAAAATCGAATTCGCTACCTTTCAATTGAACGGAGATGCACTCTGGCTATATGCTCCAACGCTTCCCAGTTCTCGAAGTCAGTGAGTACACATACTTGGATGTGAAACTAACAAACGTAGACCAGTACCTATCCAGAGCGGCGTCCGACCTCGCTTCTAAATGTAACCGGCTCCGTTGGGCGGTACGAAACCTAGCGGAGGGCTCCTACAACAAGTACTCAGTAGGCCGCACCTTGTGGAAAGCCGTGGCCGTTCCAACACTCACACATGGAAATGACATACTCTGTTTCCCCACGACTATCGTGAACACAATCCATGGTTGGAAAGACAGATCCTAACGCGGGTACTATGGCATACTACGCGGCCATACAAGGAGAAATGGGCTGGAGCACCATGGAGGCAAGGGAGGCTAAGTCTAAACTGAAATACCTGGGTAGAATGAAGTTTCTCCCTCCCGAACGGCTCGCCAAACGGATCTATGAGTCGATTCGCGCAAACGGCCTGGATACTGCCTGGACGGCGAGAGTGGCAATGCTCGACCGTAAATACGGCATCGGCACAGAAAGTGGCCGAGCCACGGCCTACTCTGAATGGGCGATGCTAGTGGAAGGTGAATCGAAAGAACACGCGGAACGTATATGGCACCAGGCCGTCGACAAAAAGAAGAGTCTTACGATCTATAAGGCTAAGACCCATCCAAAACCAGAGTCTTTCTACGACGGGTCCCAAGGAGGGGGCCTCCTGATTCAGGCACGAACGGGCTCCCTCCTCACGGGGGCCCGCCAGGCGGAATTAGGTAACTTCCCCCCGTCGTGCCGGCTCTGTGGTGGCGACCAGGAAGACCTCAACCACGTCCTTCGGGAGTGTGTGGCTACGTGCCCCGATCTCGAGGCGATGGAGTGGCGCGCCATGCGGCGTGAGGACCCCATAGAGGAAATCCTGGGCCTGTCGGGCGGCCAGTGGGACCATCACGTCATAACAAATATCCTAACGTCGTGGTGGGGAAAAAACAAGACTGGCGTCTCTCACACCCGTTAGACAAGGAAACGGACTTTAAAGGCTTCAAAGCCTTCTAATTTCAAAGGGCTATATTTTGTATTTTGTATTTTATATTTTGTATTTTGTATTTAATGCTGAGCTCTCCCAACAGGGGAGCCGCCCCGATTCAAAGGGGTGTACTCTTTACGGCAAAGACAATAAACCTGTAAACCTATCTTCATGTTCCATAGAGAAGATGAACCTCGGGGGCAGTATCAAATATTTAATTTCATGCTTGGGGCCAGATGGCGATGATATCACGCCTCAATGCTGATTGACGGAATTTCGCGGGAATAAGGTAGTGATCTCGAAGACTGCTTGATTTAAGACGTTCATAAACGTTTAAAAATATAGTAGCCGTTATTATTTGCCTATTTTTAGGGTTCTTGTACTTTATTAGTTGGACAAAATTTTAGGAGGTCAGTTAAATATATGAAACAGATATTTGTTGAGTAATTGAAAGTAACTAATTATATTGATATAAAAATGCAGGAATGCGTATTTAAGCCTTGGATCATAATCATTAATGTGAAACGCCAAGGCTTACCTGTCAGTAAAAGTCATGAAGTGCTTTTTTTCTATGTATACTTCGACAAAAAAGTAGTAACTTCTTTTGAAATGGTCTTGGGTATTATTCCGTTTCTCATAGTACTCTTTTACATCATTTTCGGAGAATATTGGAACATTTATTGTGGATTTAATACCCTACTATGTGGAAAATTAACCCTTCTGGTACTCCAGCCGCCATGTTGTTCCGAACTACTAAGGGCCACGCGATTGGCTAGAATTTATTTGCTACTACTGCCATCTTTGAAGAAGTCTTTCCAAAAATTTTAATACATCTGCCCCTGTGAAAGGGGTGTTCTCCCCAGCATATGAACCAAACCTTGGCCCAAAATTCCATCCCCGACGCTTGAAACCTAACTGAAATTAAGCTGCGTTTTAAAGGTGGCAAGAAAGATCCGCAGTCCCTGTCCTCGTATAGACGGATCGCGCTATCGCAATGTCTCCAAGGACCTTAAAAATTCAAAAGTTATCGGACATTTAACAAAATTACTAGACAATGCTACATTTCCTGTATTAAAAAGTACTTTTATATCGGACATTTGTCCAGTGACCCCCTCTTAAAATTAAGTTATCGGACATTTGGAAAATTTATCGGACAATGACCAGTGATTTGTGCTTATTTCCGTCCCTGAATGTCTCAGTAAATTATACATGAGTATCCTAAAGTTAAGACTAGAGCTCTTTATTTCCGAAAACAATACACTCGGTGATATGCAAAACGGCTTCCGAAGGGACAGACGAGCATCTGATAACCTCTGTTTTGACACAGGCGATCGAAATTGCTCGTCTCGAAAATCGGACCTTGTATCTTGCGTTCCTAGACCTATCCAAAGCCTACGACTCGGTTTGCAGCGAGAAACTGTGGGAAACCATGACATCCCAGGGGATACCTCGGGACTTCGTGTATCACCTCAGAGAACTGTACGCTAGCGTAGCCTGCCGGTATTGGCTAGGATCTCCGGATACCGAATTTATTCCGAGTAGCCCGCTCTCGCCGCTTCTATTCGCGCTAAATCTCCAACCGCTTGAGGATCGTCTTAAGGCCTGTGGGTTAGGTTTTCGGCTGAAGCACCCTACATACAATCATATTAACGTACAAATTTCAGGTCTCATTTTCGCGGACGATATCTTTAATTCAGCCGAGACGGCCATGAAACTACAGTCCATTCTCAATATCTGCGGCGACTTTGCTTCGGAATATGGCCTGGAGATTAATGCTGGAAAATGCGCCATACTGCCAATCAATGATACTTCCCCAGACCCGATGGGGAATTTTGCGATTCAAAACCATGAGTTCCCAGTCGTCACCTCGGTCGTTTACCTTGGGTTCACGATATCTACAGCAGACGTGTACCTCGACCTCCACGAAGTGGAAATGAGAAAGAAAGCATCGACTCTGGTGGGGGCGGTAAAGCACAAGGGAGCCCACCCCTACGACACGTATAAGGTCACCCGAACGCTCTGGAAAGAAATTGCGGTTCCGAGGCCATGTGTCTAAGCAATTACACTCTCCGCGCCTTCGACCAAGCCCAAAATTCAGTGAAAAAAATGGCTTTTGGGGGAAATTTCCTTACTGCGAATGCAGCGATAAAAGGCGAGCTAGCTTGGTCAAGTTTCGTCGAGACAGAGGCCAAGAACAAACTGCGGTACATGGGCCGCCTTCGATTTATGGATCGGTCGCGTTTCGCGTACCAGGTTTCGGCGTATATTAGGTACACGGGTCTGCGGAAAAGATGAACCACGCGAGCAACTTATTTCGACCAAATTTACGGTTCGGCTGTGTCGCGGGCGGAAATCACCAATATTCGAGATTGGCTCCAAGCGCTGGATGATTTGGTCCTTATTCGGCCGCAACAGCGGTGGCTGGCTGACGTCATTTCCCACCCAGGCCTGTATTACTACTCGAACATACCGGAACCCGCGGTGGAGTCATTCTACGACAATGACACAGAGAGCCACCCACCGCTACCCACCGCAAGTCGACTGGGTGATGTATTCGGGGTCGAGCCGGAATGCCCCCTCTGTGCAGCTTCGGTGGAGGATGTGTTCCACGTGATCCTCGTCTGTCCCTTTTCAGCGCGCATCCACCCCCACAAAATGAGTCCTAGCTCCTAGCTTGCATCGGCCTCACGCGACAGTGGGATGGGACCCCATAACAATGACTAAAACCGTGCTTTAAATGTGGCGACGCCTCCGCTTCCCCAAATAACTATTTTTCTATGGACTTTCGTAAAATTTTGTATATATACGGACTCTTTTTTTTATTTTCATTTTACACTGTTGTACATAAATTTTCTACCTGAGAGTCTCAGTACTCCTCCATGCTATAAAAGGGACAATTTGTATGGAAGGTTAATAAAACATCCATTCATTCATTCAGGACTATTCCACCTAACAAATACGTAACAATAAACACTCCATTGGAAGGGCGTGATCGACTGATAACTTGGTACCTGCGAATTACCAATTGTTACCTAACGTTTACCAGATGTTGAAATACCCAAAATGTACCTGATATTCATTTATTACCCATAAATACTTAATTACTACCCAAAGATTACCTTATATCTACCCACTTTTAAGTAGGCAATTTTTATTTTAATTTACCTGATCCACTTATAGGTACTCAATTACTGCTTAAAATTTATCAGGTAAATTTGTAGTAGTGATTGGATACCTATAAGTGGGATTATATCAGGGTAATAATCAAGTAATTGCCTTCCTATAAATAGATATATAAATGATATATACCCACTTATAGGTAGCCATTTAATCAGGGAATATTAGGGTAATAATCAGGTAAATAAGCAAGTGTTAATTGGCTACTTAAATTTACCTGATTATTACCCTGATATCTATGCAATTGTTACCCAAATTATTGCCAGCTATTACCCAAATATTAGCTGATAAAAATCTCTCAAGTCACCTCAATTTAAAACCAACAAGTTTAATTTTTGAAAATTACATTAATATTCATCAGAACTGTAATTGGATAAATCGTAATCCTTGCCAGTTTCTTGCTGCTTAGCAAAACATTTAGCATTTAACTTTTTTCGTACCATAGCACATTTGCTGTTGATTTTTTGATTAATAAACTTTTTATCATATAGTCCTTTTTTGAAATATTTGTGGATGAAAGCTTTACCGAAGGAAGAAATTGAAAAAATTAATAATTAATGACCGATAAATATATCATTTAGAGTAAAAAAAAAAAAAAGGTATTTATACTTAGTATGGCATCCCAAATTTCGGGCGCAACACCTGATTTGCCTTAGATAATTGGGCAAATCAACACATTTTAAATTTAAATTGGAGATTTTCTTCAACCTAAGCTCAAAAGGTCAATTTTATGATTTTAAGCCTTTTCATTTATTAACTGTCGTGATCTACACTCAACATAATTTTTCTATTTTCCTACCTTTCTGTTGAAAGGTATCGATCCATCAAGATGTACAGCAGCCGTTTCCGGGCTTTTTCGGTCGCGCGTTCCTTCGTTTAAAATAAATTTTACTTAACATTTACTCCAAAAGCTCATGTGTCCGTGCAAACTTACATACCCGGTAATTTTTGGTTTGATTAATCTGTATTATTTTCTTCAGAGCCATTATAGTTTCCATTGATACTATTAATTGTTAATTATTAAAAGGAAAAATATAATTTTGTAATTAAATTTGAAAGAAATTCAAAACTGAGTTAGCTATATCAGTTTAGTTATAACCAGAAGAAAATAGAGGAAGTGGATTGCTTGGCCTTAATCGCGAGGCGTCCCGTTTCGTTTTTTTCGCGCCATTTGCAACCCCTGGGGGTAGAGACAGACTGGGATTTTATCGCGCATTAACACGCGAGTGACGTAACATATAAGGGGCTACGCCCCTTCGCGTCTTCCAATCTTCGACTCTGTCGAGGTGTAAATCAGCTGGCAAGTAGTGATTAATTAATCTTATTATTTTATTCGGTTTCATTATTAAATAAAAACTTACTATGAATTTCTACTTTGAAAATGAATTTGTCAGAGATTTTGAACCCTGATAGGGAAGATTACAAAGCAACGTAAGACCTAAAGAGCAGACGACAGAACTATACCTGCCGGTCAAAGGTTAAAGATTGTTTCCACAACACGCTACATGGTGGCGCCTTCCCTTAAAAATATTCCGAGAGAGGATTTTTTTTAAGCTTTGTCCCGATTGGCTAGATTCAAATTCTAGGGGTGGAGGGTGATATGACTATTGTTTCGCTGGGGTAAGGGACGACTTGTATGGCTCAAAGGTACAATAACCCACTTCCTCCATTTTCTTCTGTTATAACTTACAATTCGCAAGAAATGAACAATTTTGGCAGTCCGCTGAATTTCTTTAGATGGAATTTATGAGAATCAAGGATTATTACAATTTTATGTTATGCTGATAAATTTTTACCTTCATTAGTTTCAGAACCTCTTATGTTAATAGAATCATTTGATTTACCTGCCAATAAAATTAATATTTAATTGCTATTGCAAGCAAAAACCAATTCAAAAATTAAGTTGCCATTTGTTGAAACAGAATTAGTTTGTAGGTTACTTTCTTCCCCTTTTGTCATACTCTCAGCTAAAATTATATGTTAAAATTGATTGAAATTTTTCTTTCTTACTTAAATTAACAGCCACAAATTCTAAAATAAAAAAAATTAGTATACCTGAATTTTTAACTGTGCAAACATTTTGATCTGAACTACCTATTAAGGTTTAATATAGAGGCTCAGAATCATCCATATCACTATCTTGGCTTAGTGATTGAAAATAGCTGGGTCCCATATTGGCTGGCTATTGCTGGGTTTGAAATGGATTGCACTGCATCAGGGGTGATTGATATGAATTTTGATGGGGTTGGGTTGGAGGGCTGATTGATTCGAATTGTGATCCTGATGTGATTGTTGAGTTGGTGGGGCTGATTGATATAAATTGTGACGCTGATGCGATTGTTGGGTTGAACTGTCATATTCTGTTGTTCTTGATATGAATTTAATGCAGCAGCAAACGGCGTCGAATCCTCCTGATGGAGGTACCAGTTTCCTGGAAATACTGGGTTTAATGCAACTACGTTGCTTGGAGTAAAATTGGTATTAAGGGCTTCCTTTTCTTTGACTATAGTTACGTCTTTCCCGTTGAATTCTGTTTTTCTCGCTGCATTGTACGTCCAAGTCTTTTGTACTGATTATGTTTTTTGGTTTGGAAGCCAAAGAATTTTGTTTTCGTGGTTTTGGCAGTTGTGGTAAAGCTGAAATTTCTGTCCCTATATTTCTCTTTGCCTGGATGACATTTATTTTTTTTATTTTTTTTTTTTATGACGAAGCAGTTAATTTAGCTTCATAAGTGGGTATGTTTAATTCCCACATTACAAATGCGGGGGTTTGTTCAGAAATAATTTTGACAAGCTATATCTCTTCTTCCTTCAGGAGGTTGATATCTAAAAATAAATTAATATCAGTAGTGCCTAAACTCCAAAAACATATTTGAACGAATATAACTATATAGGATCAAAATTGTCGCTGCTTGGAAACAAACTATCATTTTATTGTAATAGAAAAAATATTTAAAATTTAGAAATATAAAATTACAAATAACCCAGAGGATTAAATATTGTGAACTTTCAAAGCCTCAAATAATCTATAATTTCAAATTATTCTAGAGCAAATTTAATCTAAAATATAAAAATAACTACACTTCCTGCCCAATTTCCAAAAATAGTCAAAAGAATTATTAATTATTGATCCAAAATTCAAAATACAGAGAAACCTTTTAAAAATTTATGTAAATGTTTTACTAGTCAAATTGACTAGTTGGCACCTGATGGACAACTAGTCAATTTGACTAGTAAAACATTTACCTTAATTTTAATATTCATCAAACCCAAAAAGGGGAAAAACGAGATTATACGCAAGTGGGAAAAGCTTTCCTTCTTGTTTCGTACCCTATTGTTTCCCCCAGTAGTCAATGACTACTAAAATAAATTAAGATAGGGGGGCTCACTAGTCAGTCTAACTACTAAATAAAATATGTTTATTTCCAAGCCTGATTTCACCGTTTACTACGCGGTCTAACTATATACATTATTTTCTCTATATGAGGCGGCTTTTTTTTGTCGCTGATAGCTGAGATCTTCTTCTTCTTCGTCCGACCACTGTTTGTCCCATGGAAAAGAGGTAATAGAGAACAAGTTGGGAAACCAAAATATAACCTCCCCGACCCCGACGTTAAAATAATCTAACCTAACCTAACCTAACCTAACCCTACCTAAAATAAAAGATGAAAAGAAATGTAGAGTATTGGATGAGTAGAGGAAACAGCGTGCATTTCAATCATTATTCTCTATTTTACGGAGTATAAGTATTTTCCCTTAACCTCAAGGATACAGAGAATGCAAAAGAGTGTCATGCGTTACCCATAATTACATGCGGCAGGTCGTAGACTTTTTAATATGCACACCAAATGAAATGTCCTGCGTTACCAATAATTATATGCGGCATGGCGTAGATTTCTTAATAGACACACCGAATGAAATTTATTTTCTAAATAAATATGTAAAATACATGTTCTTATAATATAAATTAAGACTAGAGCATAGGCTGTACTGTGTGATTATCTTTGAGATAATTCACTGATTTGATAAAGACGAAGGATTTAGTCTGGGATGGCAAGGAAGACAAGGAATTAAAACGACGAAGATTTTGTAGCAAGTTCCTCTTAGACAAACCAAGAAATATTGTAGACTGAATGTTCCATTTACAACCCATTTTCGGTAGATGATCGGCAATTACTTCCGGTACAGTTTTCGTCTAAAATTCTTGTTTTGACGTGCTAATAGAGAACCATTACTGATATTTTCATCATGCAAGTGATCCCAGTCATTGGAAGAATCAAAGGATTGAGCTGGTCGAGAGGTTATTTTCCAAACCGGCTGACAAGACGTTAGCTTCCACTCCTATGATAAAAAATATCTTGAAGACTGAAATAGACTAATTTCCATACCGTTAATATTTATACTTGAATAGCTCCTTTTATGTTTAGAATAACGAGGCCGTATGAAGAACTGTTGAGCTTTTACTGACTGTAAGAATCTCATATGTCGAGTCCGAAAACACTCACTGCTTGCATGTTTCAATTCTTCGTAGACAGGCCGTCTCTTTCTGGTGATAAATGAAATTCGTGTCGCTGCTCTGTTGACTTCAAATGGTGATGACATTCTGCGCTGGTTGATTTTCTCACTTAAGTCACTATAGCTCTCTTTCGTCTCGTCTCCTGGTCTGCTAACGAAGTTCACTCTACACGGCTTCTTTTGATTATGAAAATAATCGGAAATGTTTCTTGGTTTTATAGTGGAGAAATCTGAAGCCTATTTTTTTTTCCAACATCAGATAACCATTTTTTATTCAAAACTGTTGTTTTTTTAAACACGGGAAACCTACTGTACTTCTGTCCAAGGGGAGTTTTCACGACTATAATTTTTCTTTAGAGGTTTAACATTTTGTATCAATCCGCCTCAGCTTTAAATCTTATGTCGTTTCTATCTTGGATGCCCGTGTAAACGTACCTTTATTTAGATTCTTCAATCCACCCCAAGTTTGCAGCAAGCCTTAGCCTATACTGCCCGTTATACCTTTGCTTTTTGCACTAAATGATATATGGAAAACAGCTTAGCGCGTGTTGCCAACTCAAGCTGGTATTAAACGGTCATATTTCATTAAATTTTTGGGAAATTTCTTAAATAGCTTATCTACAGTTTAATAAATTAAATTTTTGTTCATCAATTTAGAACCACTTAATAAAGATCGCTAGGTTTATGTTTTAACCTTTTCGTAACCCATTCAGCCACCTTTCTCTCCATTACTTCATATACCTTATCAATCTTTCATTATAGAAATCTTTGTTTAACCAAGAGAAGCACTCGTAAACAATAAACTATACTTTCTCTCTATTAGCTCGAATTCAATGGATATTCCTTATCATTCTACTGTTTAAGAAATAAAATTTTTGTTTATCATTTTGAAGCAATTAATAAAACTCGGCTAAGCTTATGATTTCACCCTTTTGTAACCAATTCAGGTACCTTACTCTCTATTACTACATATACTTTATCAATATTTCATTATTTAAATCTGTGTTTAACTAGAGAAACT
The DNA here is from genome assembly GCA_963920705.1 of Odiellus spinosus. NCBI lineage: Eukaryota > Metazoa > Arthropoda > Arachnida > Opiliones > Phalangiidae > Odiellus > Odiellus spinosus. The sequence continues at coordinate 5,303,356 of OY987240.1, forward strand.
CTCGTACCGAAAGAAGTCTTATCAAATTTTGTCAAAGTACCTTTGTCTGTAGTAATTCGAATTCAGTGGACGGTGGGATACCCGTGTAAACGCACTTTTATTTAGATTCTTCAATCCACCCCAAGATTGCAGCAAGACTAAGCCTATACTGCCCGTTATACCTTTGCTTTTTGGACTAAATGATATATGGAAAACAGCTTAGCGCGTGTTGCCAACTCAAGCTGGTATTAAACGGTCACATTTCATTAAATTTTTGGGAAATTTCTTAAATATCTTCTAAACTATTTCGAATTTTTAATTGATTTTTCAGGTTCTTTATTAATTAGATTCAGTTTAACAATATTATTATATTAAATTAAAATTTAAATGAATTATACGCTTCAATTCACTAAAAGATATCGCAGCATAAGGCCAAAATAGTTAGGGCATGGTAAAGGGGTATATATAGCTTTCGCTAACCTTTATTCACCGAGCGAGTAACCGAGAAGAGTTGGGGAAAACCCCCCTTCTCAACGTCTAGACGTTTATCGTAACCCTAGGCATTCGGTAACTGCACCACAAAGACCCGGGGAGGGAGTAGATGACTGGAGTGGAAGGTTGATGTGGACTATATTATTGAGGGACGCCCCGCTGAGATCGGACACTAGAGGTTGGACCTTGGTGTGAGGATGGTCGGAGGTAATTATAACAGTGGGAGACGTCCCATTGCGTATAATCGCCTTCAACTGTCCAGCATCGAGGTTTGACCGTAAAGTGGATGGTGGAATGCGATAATATACAATTGGAGACGTCCTGTTGTATATAATTGCACGACACCTGAAACTCATTGTGGCAGCCACGCTTAAAGGAGGTTATTCCCGTTAAACGGAATTGAACGATAAACTGGCATGATTACGTCTCTAGACTTTTGGCTCCACGTGATTTCCGGTTACACAGGATATCCGCTTACACAGGAAGTGACACACACACCGACACGACCAGTGTAAAACCTCCCCCTGAACTAAAGTTCAGTCGGGGAGGTAAAAAGGCGGGGAATGAAAATATTCAGGAGACGAGATTGGATTCCCACTATATTTATAATATGTAATAAGAAAGCCAATGATAAGAGAAAGATGTGTTTGTGGTTTCGTACGTGCTGCAAAAGAAGGTTGAGAAATTGTAATAAAACGTTGATAAGGCTAAAGCGCAACTAAGAAGGCACTGGGCGACTAGATTAGATTCCCTCTATCTAATATATCTTAACCAAGGCAATGATAAGAGATAGATGGGTTTGTGGCTTCGTAAGTGCTGCAAAAGAAGGTTGAATAATCGTAAAATATGTCGATGTTGTTGAACAAACAGCGAACACTCTGTTTAATTAGATATTAGAAGTAATAGAGCGAAAGGTAACAAATACTAACGCACCATGATATTGTTTAAAAAAAATAAGACAGTGCATAGCATTCTACGAATTGTTTTCAATACAAGACGGAAAAATAAGTGTGGGTTGAATAATTTTTATCAGTTTTTATGAAGGGTAAATAATCTCGGGTATTTGACTGTTTTGGAGGTGAAGAACTAAAGATTTTTTTACCTTCTCCTCCTGGGCCAACCCAAGTTAATGGACATTGATTCTGATTTTTTTTAGACAAGCATTTAATATTCGTTTAGTTTACTTTGAAGGACCATTTCGTTTCGTATCACGTAAGAAATAGGATACAGTATTTAATTAAGTTATTGATAATTTCTAGGATTTTTATATTTTATTTAATCCGGCCTGTGCCTTTTGGAAAAGCGGATTTTAATATCACAATTCCACCAAAACTGTAAGGTTCGGATGTTACCGAGTTCGGTTGAGTATTTTACAGCGGATGGGTAGGAATAAATACTGTCAGAAGTTAATAATAATATCAAGAAGTGTACTATTTATTATTTTCGCGCGCCATGTAATTTAAGTTGCTCTCCCTCCTTAGCGCAGATATAAAAATTTAGGTAACGCGCCTGTAAGGCCCACGTGACTTGGCTGACCGCTTTACAAGGTACATAAAGAGACTGTGGTGCGGAGCCAAAAATTATTTCTCTAATACCAAGTTTCCCAGGTTCTGAAGTCAGATGATTTGTCTGCTCCTATATATTGTTGGTAGCCCCTAGCCCTAGGTGTTGAAAGGTATGTTATGTTTCTTATGTCGCTGGATATTTTGGTCAAGATTTTTAGTAATAATAATAATTAATGGTTTTAGGGAGATTATGGAGGATGTGAAATCAAAACTAGGCATATGCATAATATTTTCGGTAAGTTTAATGAATTACTTAGATGATTTTTGCAACTGCTGACAATGGTGCTCGCTGTTGTATTACCCTTAGATAAATCATTAGTGTTAATTTTATTTTTAATAATTACCGCATTTGTTTAATTCGATGCGTTAAACATAAAATCACAGTTGTCATGCTCAATTTGATTTGTTACTGTAGGTTTTAAATAAAGATCACACTGTACATTGTTGTTTTGGCAGAGACAGAAGTTGAACCGCATTTTGAATTAAGCTCGGTTAACTTGAGAAGTAACTGTTAATGGATCAAGTTGTGAAAAAAAAAAAAAAAAAAAAAAAAAGGCGGCGGCTCGCCGAGTTTTTTCCGTATCGGCGGCCGCGTCAAAAATATTGTTAGACCGAGCGACGGGCCGACCGCCGGGGCGCAGTGGCTTCGCTACAGTTAGGCTGAGATAGGCTGAAGCCTAAGTTGAGATTTCGCAGGGGGCCTCGAATATCTCCGAAATGGGGCCTCCAAATATTAAAATTAAGGCCTCAATTTGTCAAACTATAGGTTTTCGATACTTAAGATACGTTTTTCAAGTTATGAAAATAAAATTTATTTTGCTCTTTCAAAAGAATGAAAGAAATCGGTTTGACGGTCTCGTGTTTTCCATCTTTCGCACTCGTAAAATATTTGCACGTGTCAACTATCAAAGCTGAGAATTTTCAAACTTGGAATGAAATTATACTGTTCTCTACTTGACCGGGTGAGAACTGGTGAGCATACCATTAGTTTTACGAGTAAAGGAGTAAACATCCCCTCTTTTCGGTTCTTTTATTACAACAGGAAGTCGTGAACATTTTAGGCTCTCTACTATCATAATCAATGAGAATATTTTTGCCGTCGAACATTTAAAAAAATACAATGGCTAAGAAAATGCCCCTATCTATAGGCCAATCTATACGAAAATCGCACGCAGCTGCAAGCCATTAAATGAAATAATTTTGCACGGATTTCGCTTAGAGTCACAATTAAGAGTAACTAGCGAAATCCAGATTTAATTCAATATTTTCAAATCGTTATGACGACGCCGGTCGCTAATATCACGTGTGAACGAAGTTTTAGAACTCTAAATAGGCTCGAAACAAATTTGCGAATTTAGCTTTGATCGCGTTAAAGCAGAGATTTATCGAAAAAATAAGGGATAATCCTGATTTAGCAATAATAGTCCAATCATTTTAGAGGTTGACCTAGAATTAATTAATGGAGAATTTTTCTCTTCAGTTTCTATTGTATTTTGCGGCGTTCTTTCACGTGGTGAAGTCTCCCCAACTCTCCCTATTGTGCTTTCGCCGCCATCTTGGAAAATAGCCGACCAAAACTGCATAATCAGCCGTAGCGTCTGTTCTATTGCTCGTAGAGCTTCCGGAGTAGTTTTAAAAGATTCCTTGGCTAAAACTGCATTTATAAAACTATCATTAAGAAACAAACAAGTAGTACCGGACATATGCCGTTCATATGAATTTGACACCCCCAGGAAAAAAAATTTTATTTTGGAACATTTCTCTTGTGAAGTCATTTTTAAAAAACTTAAAACGAGGTGAACTGTTAAGTGTTTTATTATGTGTATTTTTAAAACAAGTGTATTTACAAACAATAATCACAAAAGCACAGGCGGTAGTTGGTGGAAGACTTGCCAGCTCGAAAGTAGAAGAGATTGATGATTTGGCTGTAGCTTTAGTGTAAGCGGTGTCCTCACCTCATCCAAAGCGTTGCACCCTGAAGCGCCATATAGGGCCAAGAAAAACGCTTCACCTGCTTTTTCTACTTCATTCTTTGTCAAATCTATATCGTTAAATATTAGGACCTTTTTTTGTAATGCCTTATTCTTGTTTAAAATATTAAAGGCCTTCTTTTTATCCTTGCGGTACAACGCTGAAGTAGTGTCGCAACCCGTATCTACGTAAAGAAACAGTAGTACGTCCTTCGTGGTTCGAGTTTTTTCTTTGTATTTCTTTGATATCAAACATTTTACTATCTTTGTTACCCTGGTCGGGTTTCGAAAAGAAATGGGAACACTCGCTATCGGTAGCATTCCATAAGTCTATTAGTAAAACCAAAAGGTGAGTATCTTCTCCAACAACGGCGATGTTATCTTTTCTACGAATCTTCGCTAGTTCGATGGCCGTTTTTACAATCAGTGTGTCGGCATCGCCTTCCGCTTGCTCCACTGTGAAACCCGCACCTCTGAGTTTTTGAGATAGTTTACTTATAATATTTTCTTTATTCCTCCCCACTTTTTGTCTGTTCGTCGAATGGTAAAAAAGCCTTTTCCGGCAAACTTTTCCAGTTCAGTCTCCGACATTTTTGATGGAAGCTCTTCCATTTGCTGTGTATAAATGTGTGCCGACTTCGCGTATGCCAAATGTGCTGAAGCGTGGATGTATGGCAGCATTTGTTTCACGCAATATATGTGAAGATTCCAGTCACCTTCTTTTTCGGCTCTAATGAATAGCCTTAAAATGGAGACCAAGTCAAAATACAACAACCATAATTTTGTTGTGGAAATAATTTCCATTTTGGATTGAATATCTGATTCAGCTTTATTAAATCAGTGGAATTGTATGCCTCATCAAATGTAACGTGATTTGACAACAGTTTGCCATGTAAGATTTCAATATTTTCTTTTAAAGCTGGATCGATTAGTGTTTACGAATCCAAAAATAATTGACCACTTGCTTTCTGCGTAAGAAAATGGGCCCGAAGAGCACGCGCATAGGCGTAACCATTAATCATATGACAAACAGACGCCTTCGCATATACGGTTTCAAATAATTCTGATATCCCGCTACCCGCCATAATGAAACCCATTGCTCCCCCCACAGCCCCTGTAAGATGCCTGTACGTGGGTGTTGCAAGCCTTGACGTGGCGTGGGGTGCCCGATCAAGGGTTTTTCCCTACCTTGATCGCGAATATTCAAAAATTATTTTTCTCTTTCAGACTCTAGTCTGTTTTTTTTTTTTTTTTTTTTTTTTTTCGCACTACGGGGGCCTGATGTCCGATTTTTGAAATCTGACCTCTCTATACTGCTTATACTTCTTTGAAGTGTTATATTCCTATTTTTGTAAATCGCTCTTCTCGGCGACGTATCCCTATCTTTCCGATTTGAATTTTGTCCTACTGATTTTAAGGTTTATTCCCTAACTTAGTAATCCTTTACCAATTTAGGTTTTTCCTCTTACACTTTTAGGTGTTCTTAGATTTTTAGCTTTTTAATCTTTTAGTCTTTTAGTTCTTTTATGCTTTTTAGGGTTTTATTTTTATTCATTTTATTTTTAGTCTCTCCGATAGAGACGCTGGGCTAGGGCCACTGGGGAGGCATACCGCGCGAAAATCCAAAAGCGTACGAAAAAAATAGGTATAGCTCCTTAGGGAGCGCGTATGGTCCCGTATGGGTGAACGGGTTACCGTCAAGAGGTCCGGCAGTACGGGTGTCCTCGGGGTCTGTATTCAGGCGTATGTGGGCGGTCGCCCACATATGGTTGGCTCAGCCATAATTTTATCGGCAGGTAATTGGTCCGGTCCTGGGATATTTCGCCTTACTAGGGTTGAGTGGGTGTTGCTTAGTAGGCTTTTTGGGGTCCCCTTATCTTGATCCGTTTGTCGGGGAGTAACCTGAGGGCTACCTCGGGGTGGGTTCGTCCTGCGGGGTTAACCTCTTTTAGTCGAAGAGTAAAGGAAGCTCAGCTTTGAGTTAAAGTTCCGCCTTCCATCTCGGCGTGGACCTTGCTTGCTGGCGGGTCAGTGTGCATCAGCTACTGTCGGGTAAGACCGGCACCCCCCCCCCCTTTATTTTTAACACCCAATATGGCTACAACTTTAGAGAACACGAGCTTTATCACAGGATAACTGGTCCAATTTACCTACTCCTTCTGACCCTTCCGATATGAATTTAGCTTCTGGCAGTATATTTTTTCCCAATAATTCGAAAGGTTCCATCGCTAATGTTTCTGATGAGGTTGTTCAGGACTCGCAGGCTACAACAAGTTCGGTTTTAGGAACCCCGGTTGTACCCCTTTGCTAACGAGAAGTCCAACTAAGGTTTCCCGTAAAAGAGATAGGCCCGATAATGAAAGCTATGATCTTGAACCTTGCTTGCCTCTGCATCTCTTGAAGGCCCGTGAGTGCAGAGACCAGCTAGTTAATATGATCGCCACCAATAAGAGTTTTACGAAGCCGCTAAGCAGTGCGGCCATTGCTATTTTCAATGATATGTATGGATTGTATGCGGCACTAGAGGATCAGGAGAGGAGCTGTTCATTTCTTAAAAGGAGGTTAGATCAGTTGTTGAAAACTACCAGACCCCCCACCGCGTTTCGTATAGTTGATCTAGAGGGTAATACCGCGAAAGAAGGACCCTCTTTACAGGAAGGTTTTGAAGATCCCTTCATTGATAGCCCTGTTTTTCTGTCTGTTAGTGGGAGAAGGAAAAAGAGGAAGAGGGAGGCTAGGCCTACTTCTCCTGCGGCTCCTTCTGGGAGTTCTGGTCCGCCTTCCTATTCCGCTGTTGCACGTACGACTGTCCCCAAAGTTAGGAAGCCCTCTACTCAGTTAGTACAGACCCCTAGAAAGTTTGTGTCGGACGAGTACGTCCTTTTAATTTATTCCACGGATCCTAAAACTACCTCACAAGCCCTTATAGCTCAACTTAAGAAATCCATAAGCCTTGACGCTCTCGGTATTTGCGTTAAGAGTCGTAGACCCTGCCGTAATAACGGATATGTATTGACTTTTAATGACGCCAATTCTCGCGATACACTTCGAAATGCTATTGAGAGCTCTGAGGAACTTACGGGGAGGGTTAAAATTAGTATCCCTAGCAAGTCGGTACCCAAAATTATAATAAGAGAGGTTGGCCCTGAATTTTTTCAGGGTGATATTGTTTCGGCGTTAGTCCTTCAGAGTAAAGGGGCCATAAAGGACGCCGACCTCACTCACCGTTTTAACTATATTAGTAGTTCCTTAAACATGAATTGGATTTTCGACGTGGCCCCAGCGGCCTATAAGACTACTAAATCTTTCCCGTGTTAAGTTAGGTTGGGATAGTTGCCTCATTAACGAATATGCGCGTATACCGCGTTGTTTTAAGTGTTGTGAGATAGGGCACGTTTTCAAAGATTGTACTAGCACCATTCAGTCCTGCACCCTTTGTTTAGGTAATCATCGGTATACTGCCTGTACTGTTGATACCCTTAAATGCAAAAACTGCGTTATTAGTAATATTCGAAAGAAAACTAGGTTTCACCATGGGTATGGGGCTCTTGACCCAAAATGCCCCTGTTATGGAGAAGCCCTATCGTACAGGACCTCCCGCATTAATTATGGTTAGTTTCTCCAGAAATCTCCAGGACACATCTGCCACTTTACGTTGCATTCAAATTAATTTAAACGGTGCTGTAGCGGCTACTACCCAGGTACAACAAGAGATAGTATCTGGGAACTATGATCTTATTTTTATTCAAGAGCCTTATCTCCTTAATGGGATATTAGTGGGGTTTCCACTCCATTCCAGGTCGATCTCTGTTCACAATACGGGGAAGACTGGGCTGGTCTGTGTTAATAGAGACATAGATATAATAATAATAGTTTATTAGACAGCATATTTTGTTTTACAGGTTAGGCTAAGTCGTTTGGTCGACTTTATCATAGGCATAATACTCACGGAGGAATATGTTATTGCGAATGTTTGTTTTTATGGGATTGACTACCTCGTCGCGTCAGTCTATCTTCCCCCTTCCAATGATATTCTTCCCACGTTAGATCACCTATCTACTCACATAATTTCTCTCAGTAGACGAATTTCGTCATTGCCGGAGATTTCAATGCAAAGCACCCGTTATGGGGGTCCCCTCGTTACGATGATAGAGGTGAAGCCGTCATCGACTATGTCAATACCTTAGGGTGGCAAGTGTTAAATACTGGCCATTCACCCCCCCCCCCCCCCACCTTTGTATCTGGCAGTGGAGAAAGTTGGATCGACCTGACCATCAGTTCTGGGTCCTTAGTAGAATTTATCTCTTCCTGGGAAGTTCATGACAAGGTGTCGTGTAGCGACCATAGGTACACTGTACTTGTCATGGGAAATCACCCGTGTTTGTCCCATAATGGGTTGTCCGCGCCCATTTTCGGTCAAGAATGCTGACTGGCCGAAATTTATTGAGGTCCTTGGGAAAATTTGAAGGACTTTAGTATAGATGCAACTAGCGAGGCTACTCTAGAGGGGTCGATCGCGAATTTCACAGATATACTTAGTAAAGTGTGCGACAAGACACTTAAGCGTAGGAAGAACTCTAGGTTTCGCTCAGTCCCCTGGTGGAATAAAGATATCGAGGTTCGGAGAAAATTTGTTAGGGCTCTGCGTCGTCGATTCCATAAAACCACAGATCCAGTTGAAAGGGCTGCTAGAAAGATAATGTACAATAGGGAGCATGCTCTATATAAAAGACTTATCAAGGACGCGCGTCTTAAATCGTGGATGGATTTTTGCTCTAGTTTCGAGACTAAGAACCCTTTTAATCTCCCCTACAAGATTGCAATGGATAAGGTTTGTAAGCCAACGGATATCCAATGCATTAAGAAACCCGATGGTACCATGACCACCTCTTTTATAGAAACTATTAATGAACTGCTAGGAAATTTTTTCCCTGGCGATCCTATGGATAGTGATTCCGATGTGCATACGCTAATTCGAAGAGATGTTCTGATCCCCTCGAATGTGGCTGATGATATCCCCTTCACGTTAGCCGAGATAGAAGAGGTTATTTGGGGGTTTGTCAAAGGCAAGGCTCCAGGTCTCGATGGAGTTACAATCGAAATTTTTATCAGGGTTTTTACGGCCGTACCTAGTCTGATTTTAGATCTTTTTAATTCTTGTTTTCGTCTTAATACTTTTCCCCGTGCTTGGAAAAAGGCTAAGCTTGTTTTAATCTCCAAGAAGGGTAAGGACCCGTCTGACCCTAAGGCGTATCGTCCTTATAGGGAAGGTGTATGACAAACTTTTGACTTCTAGGCTTTACTTTTTTCTTAAGTCTAAGGGGCTTCTGCATGAGCGTCAATTTGATTTTAGACACAGTACCTCGACCACCCATGCTATCAAGAACATTCTTGAGGTGGTTAATTGTAAGCGGGACCAGGGTAATCATGTTGCTCTTCTATCTATAGATATTCAGGGAGCCTTTGACAATGTTTGGTGGCCTTCAGTTCTTGACCGCCTTAAAAAATCACATTGCCCTCGTAATCTATATGTCATATTTCAGAGTTACTTCTGCGATCGCAAGGTGATTTATTCCACGTCGTCCACTACCATTGAGAAAAGTGTTACAAGGGGGTGTCCACAGGGTTCCTGTAGTGGCCCCTTGTTATGGAATTTAATAGCGGACACTGCCCTGGGTCTCGGGTTTAGGGACAAAACCTTTATACAGGCCTTCGCTGACGATATTTTAGTTATTGTATGGGCTCCTGCCCGTCGGCAGCTGCAGGATGAGGCTAACTTCGCCCTCCAGCTGCTAGATGAATGGAGGAAGGGCGTCAAACTTAAGTTTGCAGCCTCAAAATTGTGTGCAATGACCATAGCTTGTAAAGCTAGGATGGCCCGTAAGCCGATTTTTAAAATCGGGGGGTTGCCTGTTAGGAATGGGGATGAAATGACGTATTTGGGTGTCGTCTTGGACGACCGACTAAATTCTATCGCCCATCTTAGGGAGGTTAAATTAAAGGTTACTAATCTGACGGCCAAGATCGCACGCATTGCGCGTAGTACTTGGGGCATCAAGGGCGCTGCCCTGAAATTTATTTATAAAGCGTGTATTGAAAGGATTATTTTGTAGGCCTGCGGGGCGTGGTGGAAGGAAACAGCGAATTCCGTTATGATTAAAAAGCTTGTTTCTACTCAGAGGATTCCTCTCTTGAGAATTTCCTCTGCTTATCGAACTGTCGCTAACGACTTCCTTTGTGTAATGGCTGGGGTTATGCCCATTTCTCTTTCAATTGATTCGGAGTCTGCTTTTTTCAATGTTTATACGTGTAGGACTCCCGCTTATCTTATTGATCAAATTATTAAAACCGAACCTTTTGAGGACCTGGTGGTCAAATGGGATTCTCACCCAGCTTTAAGACCTTCCGTGAAATTTGTTGACGAGTCCCCGCACTGTCACGAACTGGAGATTTTTACCGATGGGTCAAAATCTGATGGACAGGTCGGATTGGCCTTTGTGGTCTTTATGAATCAATCTGAGATCTTTAATTATTCTCTGCGTCTCAGTAGCAATGTGACCGTGTTTAATGCGGAAATGCTCGCAATCATTCTGGCCATTGAGTGGTATTCCCGTTCTGGGGTTGAGGTGCCTCTACATATTTTTACTGACAGGCTATCTCAGGACCTTTCCATAGTCTCAGATTGGCTCATATGACTAAGGTTTTGTTAACCGAGCTTCGCCAGAGTCACTATATTAATGTATCCTGGGTTAAGGCCTATGTGGATATCTCAGGGAATGATACGGCCGATGCCTTGGCCAAACAGGCCGCCCTAGGTAACAATATTGAACGTGAGCTTCCAATTTCGAGACAGTTCTTTAAATCCAGACTCCGGGATAGTTGTGTCGAACGTTGGCACGACTCCGAAAAGGGGAGAATAGTATATGCCTTCCGTAGTCTACTGAAAAGCCTGTGTTCCTGATCACTGGACGTCTCAGGTCATGAGTGGACACGGTCAATTTCCCTCGTACTTAGCCCGTTTTGGTAAAAGGGAAGATTCACTGTGTACCTGTGGAGAAATGAACGCGGACTCTAATCACTTTCTCTTTGATTGTCCTCTAACGAAGACTTATTTTCCCTGCCGGCCCCTTCGAGGGTCAATCCCGGCTAATTATTTAGACGACCCAAAGACCCAGAAAGCCATACGTAGTATGGTTTTGGCTCTTTTTCAGCAAGATTCGGCATTTACATAATTTTATGTCTCTATATTTTAGTTTTAAACTTTTAAGATTTTTAGTAGTATAGTTTTAGTCTTTTAGCTTTAAACTTATCTTATTTTAGTTAAGCGACAGTCTGGGTGTTGAGGGTCCTAGCTCCTTCCTCCATTGGGTGCTTTCCAGGGCAGTTAATTTCTACTAGGCATATAGTCGTAATTTCTTCTTTGCCTAGTCCTCGTGACGAGTTCGACCGTTACTCGAAGATATAACTCCTCGTCCGGTTGATTAACCAACAGTCTATCTGTCACGTATTATAGCTGCTAAGTTTTCTAGGGGCGCGGTCTCTCAACCCCCTCAACAGACGCGCTCTTAGGTTTTAAAATGGTTCCAATTATTATTGGTTCCTTGGGACTTTTACATCATTGCCTCAAATACCTTGCAACCTGTGGTTCCGCCAGGTTTGTAGGGTTCGATGATGATGGCAGTATTCTGCCCCCCTGTGATGTGAAAACGATATGGGGGTTAAACAATTAATCTGAGGTGCTCCCATGAATGACATAGCCAAGTGGAAAACGCCCAATCTAACCACAACAGATGACAATTCATCCGAATTAGAAGATACAATTTCTGCGGCTTTAATGTAGAGTGGATGGTCTAAGGTAACAAAGCACGTTTTCTGTTTGTATAGTCGACATTGGTCCACCGCAAATATCAGAGACGTGTAGATAGTTGACAAATCAGTGGGATTAAGGTTTACGAAAGGTAATATCGTAACTCTGCTGGTGCTATAATCGGTTTTCGATCCCGAAGCAAGTGTCATGCGGGTCATTCCACGTGAAATCACCCATGCATGTCACCCGGGGTCAACCGATTTTTATGAAATCGTCTGTGTTTGAAACTAACTAAAATTGTAGATTTTGAGCTTAAAACATTAAGTACTTTTTGAAATACGCCAGTTTAACCAGTACCCCACGTTTTTGGCTTCCGATTTTACCGAATTTGTCTCCCTCAGCATAAATTTGAATAACTTTCAATCTAATATTATAACGTTATGAAAATTTGGTTTCTTACCTAAAATAATGCGCAGAGCCCAGTGGTGTGGCCCAACTTATTCTCAAAATTCCCGTTTCTATTTTATTAGCGCGTAAAGGGAAAAAATATTTTTTTGGGGGGTTACATTCGGAGCCCTGGGAAGTGATGTAGTCAGGCGATACACCCATCGATATTAATATCATTACGAAGCCCAGAAACAGGGCATTCTAATGATCCAAAAAAATTTGGGGTACGGGGGGTTTCCGACATATGGTGGGCCAAATACTGATTTTTTGAATTTTGCGAAATTTTCACTATCTACGAAAAGCATCACTTTTATTAATTTGAATAACTTTTAATCTAATCATTATAGCTTTATAAAAATTTGGTTTGTTACGTAAAAGAATGAGGAGAATCGAGTGGCAATGCAAATTTATTCTCAAAATTTGCGTTTCACTTTAATAGCGCGTAAAGTGAAAAAAAAAAATATTTTTGGGGGTGGGGTTACATTCGGAGCCCTGGAAAGTGATGTAGTTAAGGTCATATACCCAACTATATTAGTATCATTACGAAGCCAAGAAACTGGGCATTCTACTGCCAAAAATATTTTTGGGTAGGGTTAGGTTTTCTACATATGGTGGACCAAATACTGGTTTATTGAGTTTTTACGAAATTTTTACTTTCTAGGAGAAACAACCCTTCTATTAATTTGAAGAACTTTTAATCTAAGCATTATAGCCATATGGAAATTTGGTTTTTGTACGTAAAGCAATGTGGAGAATCGAGTGGTAATGCCAAAAATATTCTCAAAATTTGCGTTTCCACTTTAATAACGCGTAAAGCGAAAACATATTTTTTTGGTGGGTTACATTCGGAGGCCTGCAAAAGATGTAGGTAAGATCATATACCCAACTATATTAATATCATTACGAAGCCCAGAAACTGGGCATTATATTGACCAGAAAATATTTTTGAGTTAGTTGGTGTTCTACATTTGCTGGACTGATTTAGCGAATTTTACGAAATTTCGACATTTAAGAAATGATAAGTTATTTATTGAATTTATTGAAAATAGCTTACAATAATATATGTTTTCGTCTTTTATTCATCAAAATGTAAAGTTAATGACTCTAGCGATACCTATTAGAATGATTACATAGTTCTTATGTCAAAACATGTATGCTCTACGCACGAAAGACAATGTATGCTACACTGGTGCGAAAAGTGTCCTGGAAAAGAAGATGTTTCAAACTACTTCATGACATTGTTTGAAGAGACGGACATATATACAAGTTATGGCTACACGCCGGTGTGCGAACCAAATTAATTGACGTTAAAGAAAGCACCGGCGATTTCATTGTAAACTTTTCTGAACGTATTAGTAGAGCAATTCCACATGATTTCATTGCCAAATCACACGGATCATTTTACGAAAACTTAAAGAACTTCTGGAAGGCCACGTTGTGACTCTGCTAGACTTTTGCCGAAAACTACTCGTTCATTGTCCAAGATGCTGTGCAAAGTTTTCACCGGGAGAATAGACAAGCGACCTTGCATCCATTCGATGCATACTACAAGGCTGGGATGAAACTGAACTGTTTAAGCTCTTGCATTGTTAGCAACGAAATGGATCATGGTGCGGGAGTAGTACATTGATTCAAAAATATTTTCGTTAAAAGCCTCCGTAACATCCTACCAAATTTGAAACATATCCATTACTTCAGTTACGGAGCTAACTCACAATACAAAAACTGTAAAAGTTTTTTAAACCTTTGTCACCATGAGGATGACTTCGGCATTACAGCGGAATGAAATTTTTTCGCTACAAGTCATGTGCCTCTTAACTCAATTTTATGCATAGTTTCAGATCCCATATTCACTGGTTCTAGGAGTAGAACATCTAACTTCAAGAAACAGTTTATTAATATGAATAAAAATTACACACAAAAAAAAATCGTATAAATTCGGCCTATGGAAAGTTTAAATTATCTAGTCATTCTATAGGGAGACAGCAAAGAGTCAAGGGGGAAAGAAAGCCGGACGTCATGGAGCTCCCTTACTGGGGAACTGTTTGTAATGGCTACTTTTGTAACTCCCTCGCTAAGGGGGATGACACCGAGGTAAGAGATAGAAACCTCTGACGTATCAATGTCTCCCATGATGACTCCCTATAGTAGAATCCACCCTTGGACCGGTTATATTTTACGCCACCCCTATATATATATATATAAAAATTTCCATTTTTAAGGGTGAATCTACTATTAAAACTTTCCATAGGCCGAATTTGTACGTCTTTTTTGCGCTTTAAACCAAATTAAAATTCATTCATAATTTTTGATGTTAATACCTCCGGCAGCAGCAGCAAAATCTTTAAATTTTTACCATTGCCCTATAAACCCAATTAAAATAAATGTTTCCATCATTTTTGATGTTAATAGCTTGTAGTTTTTCGAGAAAAACAATAACTATGTTTAAAATATCTTATTTATTTTAACGGTTTAAAACGACGTTTACACTTGAAAAGAGAAAATTCTACTGACTTTAATTAAGTTATTTTTCATTAATCAACAGGTGGTATGAGAGATAAGATTATCAACAATGAACTTTAATCATTACAAAATTTGGTCTATTTTTTATCAATATCATCGTCTGTTTCTTTACACTCCCCACCGATGGCGAATTTGAGAGTCCATCTTCTAGATTTCGAGGGGGCAAATCAGGTTAATTGGTCGTTTGAGTATGACATTAGATGGTAGACGAATGGAGCAAGATCGGACAAGGCCATCTCTGCCCTGAAAGACTTCTTCAATTCTAACCAACTTCCAGATATGACGAGGAGCGTTATCGTCTTTGAGAATTGCCATATCTCCAGGTTTAATAACATGATTTGTGGTTCGTCTAGATATTTCATGTGCTGATCTCAACTCAAGAATGTATTCGTTACGCCATCTTGTCCAAAAATGCGAAATCAATTTTTCTTGATATTTCCATCTACGTCGTAATTCATCTTTGGATTCAGAAACAATCTGGTTATTCTTAATCTCTGAAGGTAGTGATAAAACTCTTTGTCCAATAAGAAAATGGGCAGGAGTCAAAAGTTCTTCGTTGACGTCATCTCCAACATACGTTTTTGGGCGTGAATTTCAAACTGCTTCCACTTCTGCTAATACTGTAGTCATTTCTTCAAAGTTAAGGAGAGATCTACCAAGTGTCTTTTTAAGGCATGACTTCGTGGAGCGGACTAATCGTTCGTAAAATCCGCCCCACTAGGCGGCGCGTTCTACGATATACTTCCAATTGACTCCTTGTTGTCCAAAGAAGTCTTTAACTTCTTCAACCTTAATTCGCTTCCAAAGAGCTTGTAACTCTCGATCAACTCTCCGGAACGATTTTGCGTTATCGCTATACACAACCTTGACCAGGCCACGTCTGGATATAAATCGTCGGAAAGATTGAAGAAAAGATTTGGCGGACATATCCGAAACTAATTCTAAATGAAGGGCTCTCGTGACTCCACATGTAAAGAGAGCCACATAAGATTTTCTTCTTTCAGTCCCTTCTTTTATGTAGATCGGTCCTGCGAAATCGAGACCGGTAATCTCAAATGGTTTTGCTTGTCGTATTCTATCGGATGGTAATGGAGCTATCTTCTGTCACAGGTTTTACTCGGAGTTTTTTACAAATAAGACAATTCTTGATTCTACTCTTGATCTGTTGTCTTCCCTTTAAAATCCAGAATCTTTCTCTAACTTGAGTTAGAGTCGAGGTTATGCCTAAATGCATAACCTGTTGGTGAGCTATATCAATTTGAAGTTCGGAAAATCGATGTCCAGCTGGTAGAATAATCGGATGTTTTTCATTGAATGACAATTCCGAATGTTGTAATCGACCGCCAATGCGAATAATTTCTTTGTTGTCAAGAAAAGGATTGTACTTTGTCAACGGACAATTTCCAGACAGCTTTTCCTGGAATTTCAACCATCGGATAACATCCGGGAAACTTTCTTTTTGAACTTGCCGTATCCAATAGAGTTCAGCATCATCCAATTCTTCCGGGGTTAAAACATCAAATTTCCTCTCCTCCTTTTGTCTTCTAAGATTATTGACATATCGGATGACCCACGCAGTTACCCTTATGGTTTTTCTTAATGAGCTTGACTTCTTAAGATCCAATATGGGTTCGAGGTTCTTAATATTGCAAATGTTTTGAGAGATGGAAGATTTATTTGCTCGCAGTTCTGTACCAACTTCATTCTCATTGACTAGTATTTGGGTTTTTGGCCATTTGTCTGGTGTTAGACTCAGCCAATTTGGACCATTCCACCATTGTTCGTTCTTCATCAACTCTTCAATCGTTTGGCCTCGACTTAGGTAATCCGCTGGATTTTCTTCTCCACTGCAATGATTCCATGATAGTTTATCGCTCAAGTTTTGTATTTCCACCACTCTGTTACTGATGAACGGTTTCCATCGACCGGAGTCGCCCTTGATCCAATGAACGGTTATTGAAGAATCGCTCCAATAGAATATTTTCGGATTCTTGTCTTTAAAGTTCATTTTTAACCGATTTGTCAATCTCGCTCCGATTAAAGCGCCCATCAACTCTAGCCTTGGGATTGTAAGGGTTTTGATGGGTGAAACTCTGGACTTGGATGCAACAAAGGAAACGTTTGTTTGACCACTTTTCAATTCAGACCGAATATAAATACAAGCTCCATAAGCGCCTTTGCTAGCATCAGTAAAGCAATGTAATTGTAAAGAATCTTGAAGGTAGTTTCCTTCGTCCGAAAAATAATATCTTGGAATTCTCAGCTTGTTTAACTTCGGTAATTGCTTGCACCAGGAATTCCATTGTAGCGTCAGGTCATCTGGTAAATTTTCGTCCCATGAACATTCTTTCTCCCATATCGTTTGAAACATAATCTTGACTATAATGGTAAATGGAGTTATGAGACCGAGAGGGTCAAATATCCTTGCTGAAGCGCTGAGAACACATCGTTTTGTGTTTTGCAGTGAAGATAAATATTCTATAGTTCCTTCCATACTAAAATATAGCAAATCTTCATTTTTATCCCAAGATAATCCCAACACTTTGAGTGCATAAGGTGACAGAAGAGAAACTTGATCGTTAGCAGTTTCTTTCCAACCTCGTTCCTTCCAAATTTTCTCGAATGTTTTGGAATTGGAATTCCATTTTCGTAAAGACATATTGGCGTCGTTTAGGATGGACTTTGCTTCTTCAGAATGCTTCAAGGCGTTATCGACATCATGAGCTCCGGAAATGAGATCGTCCACGTAAAGGTCTTCATTTAGTTTCTTGCATGTATCATCATATTTCCCTTTATATTTTCTTAAATGAATTCGTATTGTCCCAGCCAGAAGAAATGGGCTTGAAGTCGTACCGAAGAGAACTCTAGTGAATCTATATGTTTCTACCTGTATCTCTTTCTCGGGTGCAAGTGGGTTATTGGACCATAGGAACCGAACATAATCTTGGTCTTCTTTCTTTAGTGATACTTGGAGGAAAGCTTGCTCCACATCGGCTATAAGCGCTATTTTGTATATTCTGAATCTGACAAGAATGTCTAAAATATCTGGATTCATATTCGGTCCGGACAAGAGACAGTCATTTAACGACGGGCATCCTGGATCATGTGACGAGCCGTCCAGTACTATCCTGACCTTCGTTGTTAATCGTTCTTTCTTGATCACAGGTTGATGTGGTAGGTAGAATATCTTTGTGTTCGTGATTTCGGTGTTTATTGAATCGATTTGTTCGATTATTCCTTTTCTTAGATAATCATCAAATATGAGATTGTAATTTTTCAGCAGTAAAGGATCTCGTTTGAGTCTCCTTATAAGGTTTAAGAGTCTCCTTTTTGCACCATTGTAGTTAGTCGTGAGTTCTTCGTGGTTGTCCTTCCATAGCAAAGGGACTTCATATCGTCCACCAACAAATCTTATGCCTTCTTCCAGTTTAGATACTGCTTCTTCATTAAGAATTGTTGATTGAGTACCAGTTTCAGATTCTATTTCCCAGTGAGCTCGAAGAATCTTTGCAACTTCGTCTTCTTTTACTGCAACATTTGTGACTAGAGTCGCTGAGGTTCTAGAAGTAACCTGCATACTCAACACCGAGGTAGGACCATGGACAAGCCATCCAAAATGACTCTCAAGAGCAACCATGGTTTCGTTTAGCCGTTCAACGTTTCCACTCAAGATCTTCCAATAATATTCAGTTCCTATGAGCACTGTTAATTCGTCACCGCAGGTCTGATTCCTTGGTACTTGGTCGGCAAGTTGAAAGCCCTTTAAGTCTGTTATTTCTTTAATACCCTTGTCTGGGACTTCAACCAGTGCTGATGTGATTTCTTCAGATTCGACTGCTTCAATCTCAATGATTTTGTCGTTATAGAGACTCTGGAGGTAAACCATTACTCGTCTGCTTCTCATTGTTTCAGGATTTCCGCCTCCAAATGCGAAAACTTGTAATAATTCTTCACCAACAACCGGAAACCCAATTTCTTCCGAGATCTTTCGCTTAATAAATGTTCGTTGACTACCTCCATCCAGAAGTACTCGTACTAATCTTTCTTTGTTACCATATGAGAGTTTGGCTACTGCTGTTTGGAGCAGAATAGTATTTCTTCCTGTCAAGGTCGTTGCTGAGACCACTGTTGAGCTCTTTATCTCTTCTTCCGATTGACCGTTATCCCCACAAACCGCGACGTGATGTCTTCCGAGGCATTTTGTGCAAGTTGGTTTCACTCGGCATTCTCGTGCCAAATGTCGTCCAGTAACACATACGTAACAACGACCTTTCTTCTTGAGGATGTTTTTTCTACATTCTACTTCACGAACCTTTTTGCAATTTTCAGATTTGTGTGAATTATCGTCGCAGAAAACGCAGGTTTCGATAGGACGAGAGACGGTGTTCAAAGCAGCAGCTGAATGACCAGTATATGGTTTGTAGTTGGGTTTGTATGGCTTGGGCTCGGGTGGTCTTGAATGTCTTCGTGTCTCTTCATATTCGGATGCGTATGATAGACATCTTTCTCTACTTTCTACTTCATGGCGAATGAACTCAAGAATCTGAGAAACGTCTTCTTCCGCCTCTGGTTGCTTTCGAAGTCTACATTACTCAAGTGCAATGTCTGGAGGGACTAATTTCAGGACAATCGATCCAATTACTCCTCCAAATTTTCCTTTTGTTTCTCCAAGATTAATAAGGCTTTTGACTTCAATTTCGCACTGATCATAGAGGCGTCTGAAGGCTGTGATGTCATGTGACTTCTTTACAGGTACCATGTCTAGGAGTCTATTTGTATGCGTATTTCTGAGAACATCTTTTCGTCCAAATCGATTAGTAAGTATGGTAATTGCTTTTTCGTAATTTTCGTTGCTTAGGGTTAAACCTGTAATTGAATTTAACGCAGTTCCTCCGAGATAAGATCTCAAGTAAACGAACTTCTCTATAGGCTCCAGGGATTCTTCGTTATGTACAGCAACTTCGTATTGAGGCCAGAAATTCATCCATTGACTGGAGTCTCCATGAAATTTCTTCAGCTCCAGTTTGGGTAGTCTGGTCGTCTTTGTTGGTCTATGTATTTTTCGATTTTCAATGTCCAATATCGTTTCGTTACTTATCGTACTATTCATCTTTCGGTTCGATCGGTCATTGATGGTATCCTTTAACTTTCGTTTTAATTTCGTCTTGCAGTTAATAATCTTCTCTTCATACTCTTCAGATGCTACCATATCAGTTTCTAGTTCTTCTTCATCTGATATTACGTTCTCAATTTCGTCGTTCATTTTCTTCAGTATCTCTTGTTTCGATGAAAGTTTTTCTGATAGGTTTTCTAAAACATCTGAAGTAGTTTCTGCTTCGTCGTCGATAATTTCATTTATTTTGTTAACTAATTGAGCTAACAATCGTCGTTGCACTGAACGTTTCTTCTTATTTTGTTCGAATTTTCTTTGATCTTCCATTTCTAAAACGCCCGTTATATCTTACAATTTCTCGAAAGTTCTAATTTTTAATACTAGACCGTGACTTTATTCGCGACTAGCCTTCTGATAAACGCTCCCGGGTTTCGGCACCATGAAGATTTTCGAGAAAAACAATAACTATGTTTAAAATATCTTATTTATTTTAACGGTTTAAAACGACGTTTACACTTGAAAAGAGAAAATTCAACTGACTTTAATTAAGTTATTTTTCATTAATCAACAGGTGGTATGAGAGATAAGATTATCAACAATGAACTTTAATCATTACAAAATTTGGTCTATTTTTTTATCAATGTCATCGTCTGTTTCTTTACATAGCTACAGTAGCCACCTTGATTCAGTCAGTTCTCTACATTTTTACCATTGCCCTTTAAACGCTATTAATTTTTTTTTTCATCATTTATGAAGTTAATAGCTACAGCAGCCGCACTTGATTCAGTCAAATCTCTACATTTTTACCATTGGCCTTTAAACCCAATTATCATTAATTTATTATTTAATTATTAGAAAATAAATCTGTAAAGTAAGCCACTTTCAAAAAACCAAATCCCATAGAATAACATTACGAATTTGGCCATGAGCGAAACTAGCTAAGTGCCAAAAAGGAGTCAACATCAAAATTAATTTTAAAATACTTAGACTTAATATTTTTAAACGAAACTTAGAAAAGGCACACGTTCGAACTTTTAATCTTTCATTTAAAATTAGTTTCAACTGTAACACATGATTATTTCGAAAAGTTATTTCCCGGAACAGACATGTCCTCGAAAAAGTCGATTTTAATGTTATTTCTATGGGAAAATGGAGCGTTTTGATTGGCTAATGACTGAATTTTTTTAGGAAATTGAAATTGCATTACAGATGATGATCAGCCCATAACGTTGAACCCTGCCGGGTTCACCGAACTAGCGGTGACTAAAGCAGTCAGTCCTTTATCCACGCGAACTGTTTTTTTTTTATTACCAAAATCGTCGCCGCATATCACACACTTTTGAGAGCAGTCCATGTCCCAAACTTATGCGTTTGGCACTTTTCCGAGTTTAGGTTATTTTTTTCTTGGCATGTAAAGTACTACATGTGGGGTATGACGCGCAGTTAAAACTTCATAAGAAATAAAATATTATTATGAAACTGATCTCTAAAGGCCTGTGTAAAATCCGTTGTCGACAACCAAAAAAGGTACGATAATGTATTTGGGGTCTTCCATGAAATACGTCAAAAGGTTATATTCCCTTTAAAAGACTTATTACACCCTCACCGCATTAAACTAAAACGTGTTGTATTTCATAAAGCTTTTCTGTACGTTTTGGCGACGCGTAGATATGTAGCGTGGAAGCCTATCAACACAGTTGGGCATGCGTTCACACAATTAAAATTCTATTAACGCGATAGCGTTCAATGTTATGGGCCCATCATCATCTGTAATTGAATCGCGACTAAATTGAGTGTTTCTAAACCGGGTGATAATAACTGCACGAACTGGATAACATAATAAAACTTTATTGTTTGCTAATTAAAATTGAATAGGTTCATTACGAAATTGCGATACGACTCTCCCGGTATTACGGATAAGGCTAAAAAACTGAAACATGGGCATTTTCTAGATTATAAAAAACTATTTTTTAAAGTGTACAGCGGCGCAATTATTAATCATAAGTCAATAATATTTATAAGTGTAAACATTCCGGTGTCCTTAAATTATACAATTTTAAAATTTAAGTATTTACAGGATACGTAGGTAATAATAGTGCTAGTCTAACGGTAAGAGACAAAGTTTAGTTACTGGACGTTTAAAAATTCGCGTAGCGGTTTTAACAGTTGCTACCCGAACACATCCGTCTTCTCCAGGATGAACTTCTTGTACGCGAGCAAGTTGCCACTTAGTTGGAGGAAGGTTTTCGTCCTTAATGATAACGAGTTCACCGGCTTCAAGATTGCGTTGAGTAGATGCCCACTTTGGCCGCTGTTGAAGTCGGGTCAGGTATTCGTTTCTCCATCTTCGCCAGAAATGTTGAAGGAGTTGCTGTCCTATCTGCCATCGTGATAAGCGACTGACCTTCACATCAGTGAGATCAGGCTCGGGGATAGCAGTTAGCGCATCCCCGATCAAGAAATGACCAGGAGTTAAGGCCACAAGACTGTCCGGATCCGTAGATAGAGCTGACAGCGGTCGGGAATTTAGGCAGGCTTCGATTTGACACAACAACGTAGTCATTTCTTCATAGGATAAGATCGTTAAGCCAACTACTCGTTTGAGATGATATTTAACTGATTTTATTCCCGCCTCCCATAATCCACCAAAGTGAGGCGCGGCAGGCGGATTAAAATGCCATTGGATACCTTCATTTGTTGTCCAGCGCGTTATCGTGTTATGATTATTCGGTGTTGCCAAAAACTTGATAAACTCCTTCATTTCTTTGTTGGCGCCGATGAAATTGGAGCCGCAATCGCTGTATATATCGGAACTCTTTCCCCGTCTGGCGGTAAAACGCTTTAAAGCTGCCAAAAATGCGTCGGTTGTCATATCGCTCACGACTTCAAGGTGAACCGCGCGTGTTGTGAAGCAGACAAACAGGGCAATATAAGCTTTAAACGTCTTGCGTCCACGACCCTTAATCATCTTGACGGAGAACGGTCCGGCATAATCGATTCCAACCTTTAAAAATGCTCGTGCTGGATTTACCCGAGCAGCTGGTAAATCTGCCATCTGCTGCTTAAGAACGGTTGCCTTCTGTCTGGTACATGGAACGCATCTACGAATATGAAAAATTGCAGCGTCTCGGATGACAAATATCCAATAGCGGCGTTGAAGCACCGTTGTAAGCAGCTGAGATCCTGCATGGAGATGGTTCAAGTGTTCATTGGTAATTATCAAGTCCGTTAGCTTGCTCCTTCGTGGCAGGATTACTGGATGCATACGATCAGTGGTGACCTTGGCACGGCAAATACGTCCCCCGACTCGAAGTAAACCAACAGGATCGATAAATGGCTTTAGTGATAATAGTTTGCTTTTCGCTGGTAATTGCTTAGATGTACTCAGGCAGAGACTGTCTTCTTGAAAGTTTTGCTGTTGCACAATTCGAATCCAATGTTGCAAAGCTGACTCGACTTCAATCGCGGATAATGGTCCTATATTTCGTTCTGACTTGGTAATGCGGCAATTTTTGGCGAATCGTTTAATGCAGACTGTGACATGTAAAAGTTTAGATAATGATGAATAAGCGTCGAGTAGAGTAAGGTCGACTTGTACGTGATGTGATGATATGCCAATGGGACGGGCTTCTATGAGACATTCTTCAGTTTCTATGAGCGTTGCTGTTCTTTCTTGTAGATTTCGAGACAGCCACCGGGGCCCATGCCACCACAGCTCGTGGTTCCTAAGCTCTGTAGCGGTTATTCCTCTAGAGGCGCAATCAGCGGGGTTTTCAGCTCCTTTGACATGACGCCATTGTGCAGTGGGTATAGTATCTTGAACTTCTGCTACTCTGTTAGCAATGAATGTCCGCCATCGCTGGGGTGGTGATGTCATGGAATCAGTCCAACAATAAGTTTCTGGGTTTTGAATCTTCAAGGCGTTCTGGATTAAGTTGACCAGACGGGATAAAAGAACAGCTCCACACAGTTCAAGCTTTGGCAATGATACTTGTTTCAATGGGGCTACCTTGGTTTTGGCTGCGATTAGGCATGTTCGAATAAGGCCCGCTTGATTCTCTGTTCTTAGGTATACGACAGCAGCATAGGCTTTTTCGGACGCATCACAGAAACCTTGGAGACTGATAGCTTTGGCATTTCGTTGCGACATATGCCGGGGAATAGTGAAAGTTTCGATTTCTGGTAGGTCTAATAAAAGTGATTTCCATTTTTGTACGAGCATTTCTGGCGGTCGATCGTCCCAATCTAATTTCAACTTTCATAATTCTTGAAGTAGAAGTTTCGCTGGAATCGTAAACGGCGAAAGCAGTCCTAACGGATCGAAAATTTTAGCTGTTTCAGAAAGAATTGTACGTTTAGTAATTAGTTCTGGATCAGTAGGTAACGTGAAGATATACGAAAAATAATCGGCTGCCGGTGTCCACCGAAGACCCAAGGCTTTTACCGATTCGTCATTGTCGAATTGCAGGTAGAGAGTTCAGCAATGCTGGGTCATTTGAAGCCCACTTTCGTAACTGAAAACCGGCTTCATTGGTTACTTTCAAAAGTTCGTCTTGTAGTTGGAGTGCTTCGTGTGTTTCATCTACACTAGTCATTAGGTCGTCGATGTAAAAATCCTCTTCTAGAGCTTTTGAGGCCAGATCGTATGTGCCGCGACTGTCCATCGCTAATTGTTTGAGAACTCGTGCCGCCAAGAATGGGGCAGAAGACGTCCCATACGTGACCGTAAGTAACTGATAGTCACGTAGCTGCTCTGTTTGATTGGATCGCCAAACAATTCTTTGGAGATTTGCATCTTGAGGATGGATCAAAATTTGACGATACATTTTAGCAATGTCTGCTGTTACAGCTACTGCGTAGAATCTGAAACGAAGCAAGAGTACAATCAAGTCGTCCTGAATTTTAGGTCCGACTAGAAGCTGGTCATTTAGTGATGTCCCATTCGATGATTTCGCTGACGCATCAAAGACCACTCGAACTTTTGTGGTGCTGCTACTTTCCTTGACCACAGCATGATGCGGAAGGTAGAATGCGTTGGCAATTGAACGTTCTTCTTCGGTCACAAGTCTCATATGTCCAAGTTCTAAATATTCATCAATGAACGCTCAATATTGTTTATATAGATTGGCGTTGGCTTGAAGTCTTTTTTCGATATACGTAAATCTTCGTTGTGACATTTTTCTAGAATCTCCGAGTTGAATGCTATTATTAAACGGGAGACGCACGATGAAACGACCACTGCCGTTGCGACTATAGGTGTTGAGAAAGTTATCTTCGCATTGTTGTTCACTTGCTGTCAGCGCTCGTTTAGGGCAAATTTCTTCTATTTCCCAGAACTTTGCTAACTGGTCGTCGATCGTAGATGTATGCACGTTAATTTCTTGATCGAGATTCGTAGACTTCAACGATGCTGTTGGACCACATATTACCCAGCCAAACACGGTGTTGAAACTTCCTGCTGTACCAGGTCTTCCTATTCGAATACCATCTCGGATGATGCGTAAATATACATCTGCGCCCAATATCATATCGATTGGACCAGGACGCTCTGGACGGTAGAATGTGGCATCCGCTAATTTTAGATTCTTGATATGAGTCCATGAGTCCGTATTGACTGGAACGTTAGGCAAGTTCTCCGTCACCTTCTTGAGGATTAAGGCATTGACGTATATGGATTGACTTCCATCACTTGGTTTGATAATAATATGGACACTTCCTCGAGAGGTACCAACGCCTGTGGCACCTACTCCACCTACCGCAACAATGAGCCGCGTTCGTTTTAGTTGAAGCTTTCGGGTGCATTGTTCACTGATGAAGCTAGCTTGGGACCCTGAATCCAAGAGCGCTCGTACTGATTGCATGGTGCCGTTTGGTAATTCGATCTGGATAATTGCTGTTGCCAGAATAACTTGAGAGACTGGACATGATTCTCTTGATACGAGACAGTTAATTGCTGCCGACATCGACTCTTCCCGTGGTCTGGAATCCTGGTGAAGTAGTGTATTATGTTTTGACTGGCATTTACGACAATTTCCAG
This sequence comes from Odiellus spinosus, assembly GCA_963920705.1. Classification (NCBI taxonomy): domain Eukaryota; kingdom Metazoa; phylum Arthropoda; class Arachnida; order Opiliones; family Phalangiidae; genus Odiellus; species Odiellus spinosus. The sequence goes on from OY987240.1 coordinate 5,329,289, forward strand.
ATCTGCATTTAGGAACTTGATGATCAGCTCGGAGACAGTTATAACACAATGATTTTTCCTTGACTAATTTCCATCGTTCATCTACCTTCGCTCGAAGTAGTATCTCACATTGGTACACAGGATGTGCTTCTTTACAGATTGAACACAAATCGTTCCTTGTACCATGATGGGTAAGTGTGGTCTTTCGTGGCTGTATTGGAAATCGTGTCTTCTGATTGTTGTGTGATGTTTGCGTTGCCATTAACGCCCGTGCCCGTTGCTCCAGGAACATTGTTAGTTCTTGGAATGTCGGTCGACCGGTGCCATTTAAGGAGAGTTCCCATTGCCTTCGTGAAGCAGGGTCGATCTTTTCTTTAACTATGTGCAGCAGAATAGAATCCCACTGGTCAACCGGCTCCTTTAATACCTTTAATGAACGTATACATTCGGTTGTTGTATCGATTAAACAGCGGATTGACGCCGCAGATTCCTCCTTGATAACTGGTTGATTAAATAGTCTCTTAAGGTGCGCATCTATAATCTCTCGAGTATTGTTGTAGCGTTTTAGCAAGATGTTCCAAGCTTCCAAATAGTTTCCATCTGTGACCAATATTGACTGAATTAATAAGGCAGCTTCACCTCGCAGCGAGGACTTCAAGTATTGCAACTTTTGGGCCCCTGAGAGTGAAGAGTTATGAACCATGGCCGTAAATAGATCATGGAAACTAAACCACTCGATAAAGTTTCCATTGAATGTAGGTAACTCCGCCTTTGGCAACTTAATGTCCGCTGCTGTCTGAGCCGTTGAAGCTTGAGGAATGGTTACTGGGCATTGGCTCAAAAAGTCAAAGAAAAAGATGTTAATACTTTCGGCTCGTCCTATGAGAAGATTAAAATCGGCTTCATGGGTGTCGAAGTCAGCAGCGGAACTTCCGATTACAATCGCCTCTTGTAAAGTTTCCAACTCGTTTAGTAGTTTTTCTGCCTTCTCTTGATACTTCTTGATAGCGGTGTTCTGAAGTGGCTGCGTAGAATGTCCGATGACAATGTTCTCGAATCTTGTCAGTTGACCCTTAATGGCGCGTCGTTTATTGAGTAAGACATCCATGATAAGATAACCTTGATTCGCTTGCACATACACTCAAAATTTAGTTTCACACGACAGTACTGTCCAAATTCCTTCGGATGAGGCGTAAATTCAACCGATGTAACAGGAATCCGGCTCGACGGACCAAAAATGAATCGCGACTAAATTGAGTGTTTCTAAACCGGGTGATAATAACTGCACGAACTGGATAACATAATAAAACTTTATTGTTTGCTAATTAAAATTGAACAGGTTCATTACGAAATTGCGATACGACTCTCCCGGTATTACGGTTACACCACTTTATATTTGATTCCATAAAAAACTAAGATAAGGCTAAAAAACTGAAACATGGGCATTTTCTAGATTATAAAAAACTATTTTTTAAAGTGTACAGCGGCGCAATTATTAATCATAAGTCAATAATATTTATAAGTGTAAACAGTAATGTTATTTCACAAATTCGACCTTTAGCCAATCAGAACGCTCAATTTCCCCATTGAAATCGACTCTTTCGAGGACATGTCCCGTGCATCGCAGAACAAAAAGAGGAATTATTTGTTACAGTTAAAACCAATTTTAAATGATAGAGCAACTTTTCAAGTTTCATTTAAAAATATTAAGTCTAAGTATTTTAAAATTAATTCTGAAGTTGACCCTTTTTTTGGTACTTAGCTGGTTTCGCGCATGGCCAAATTCGTAATGTTATTCTATGGGATTTGATTTTTAGAAAGTGGCTTACCTTTCAGGTTTATTTTCTAATACTTCCGGATATTTTTAAAACTTGGATTTTCCGTGTGGTATGAATTGAGATTCGAGCTTTATTTTAAGACTAATTTCATAATAATACACCGGTTAGTTGGCCCACAATCTATTCATGAAAACGGAGGGAACAACAAGGTGGAGAAATAGATTCGCCAAAAACCTAAGCCTAATTTGACAAATTAGGCTTAGGTTTCATATGGCTTTTTAAAATCACGCGCAGGAGCGCGCTTGATTTGGACGCTAATGATATAATTTCTCCTCCTTCATACTTTTGCCGTTTTTATAAATAGACTGTGGCCAAACTAATCGGTGTAAAATTATGGAATTTATCTTAAATTAAAGCCCGAAAAATATCTGGAAGCATTAGAAAATAAATCTGAAAGGTGAGTCTCTTTCAAAAAATCTAAATCCCTTGCGTCGCAGAACTAAAAGAGGAATTATTTGTTACAGTTATAATCACTTTTAAATGGTAGACCAAGGTTCGAATGTTGAACTTTTCAAGTTTCATTAAAAAATATTTAGTCAAAGTATTTTAAAATTAATTTTAAAGTTGACCCATAATTGGCTTTTTTGCTAGTTTCGGTCATGGCCAATTCGTAATGTTATTCTATGGGATTTGGTTTTTTGAAAGAGGCTTACCTTTCAGATTTATTTTCTAATACTTTCAGATATTTTTCAGTCTTGAATTTTCCGTGTGGTATGAATTAAGTTTCAAGCTTTATTTTAAGACAAATTTCATAATTTTACAACAATTAGTTTATGAAAACGGAGGAAAAAGTAAGGCGGAGAAATTGAGTTGACAAATTAGGCTTAGGTTTTCTTTAGCTTTTTAAATTCACGCGCAGGAGCGCGCTTGGCTTCGAGGCTATGGGTATTGAACGCTAATGACTTAATTTCTTCTCCTTCATATTTTTGCCGTTTTTATAAATAGACTGTGGCCAAAATAATCGGTGTGAAACTATGAAATTAGTCTTAAAACAAAGCCCGAAAAATATCTGGAATCATTAGAAAATAAATCTGAAATGTAAGTCTCTTACAAAAAATTTAAATCCCATAGAATAACATTAAGTTTCAATATCTCCTCCTTAAAACTTAAAAGTACTCTCCTTTTTAAAAATGTGAAATTCCGAACGACTTGGCATTTCGAATGGCAATAAGGAAGGTATTAACATCCAAAATAATGAAAAAAATTCATTTAAATTTAGTTTAAAGGGTAATGGGAAAAATATGAAGATTTCACTGCGGCTGTCGGAGGTAATTAACATCAAAATTGATGAAAACATTAATTTAAATTTGGTTTAAAGGGCAATTAGGAAAAAATAAAGATTTCGCTGCGGCTGACGGAGCTATTAACATCAAAAATGCTGAAAAAATTAATTTTAATTGGGATTAAAGGAAACTGGTAAAAATGTAGAGATTTGACTGAATCTAGTTCGGCTGCCGCAGCTATTAACATCAAAAATTATGAAAAAAATAATTTTAATTGGGATTAAAGAGCACTGGTAAAAATGTAGAGATTTGACTGAATCAAGTGCGGCTGCCGCAGCTACTAACATCAAAAATTATGAAAAAATTAATTTTAATTGGGATTAAAGATTTCGCTGCGGCTGACAGAGCTATTAACATCAAAAATGATGAAAAAATTAATTTTAATTGGGATTAAAGTGCACTGGTAAAAATGTGGAGATTTGACTGAATCAAGTTCGGCTGCCGCAGCTATTAACATCAAAAATGATGAAAAATTTATTTTAATTGGGATTAAAGGGCACTGGTAAAAATGTAGAGATTTGACTGAATCAAGTGCGGCTGCCGCAGCTATTAACATCAAAAATTATGAAAAAATAATTTTAATTGGGATTAAAGGGCACTGGTAAAAATGTAGAGATTTGACTGAATTAAGTGCGGCTGCCGCAGCTATTAACATCAAAAATTATGAAAAAATTAATTTTAATTGGGATTAAAGGGTACTGGTAAAAATGTAGAGATTTGACAGAATCAAGTGCGGCTGCCGCAGCTATTAACATAAAAAATTATGAAAAAACTAATTTTAATTGGGATTAAAGGACACTGGTAAAAATGTAGAGATTTGACTGAATCAAGTGCGGCTGCCGCAGCTATTAGCATCAAAAATTATGAAAAAATTAATTTTAATTGGGATTAAAGGGCACTGGTAAAAATGTAGAGATTTGATTGAATCAAGTGCGGCTACCGCAGCTTTTAACATCAAAAATTATGAAAAAATTAATTTTAATTGGGTTTAAAGGGCAATGGTAAAAATGTAGAGATTTGACTGAATCACTTTTTAAAGGGCTAGTCTTTTAATATAGAAGTTAACACTTTCGTGTTAGACTGAAGTGACAGATATTATATCAAAAATGTCTTTGCGAACAAAGACCCAGAAGGATATGTTATGGCCTTGAATGTCTGAAGTGACAGATATTAAATTTTCTTTTAAAACATTAAATTTAAATACAATTAAATTTTCTTTTAAATCATGAAATTTAAATATAATCACAATCTGGCACCATTTAGAGTTTCAAATTTCAAAACAACTGATTTTATTCACTCGGAAATATTTAAGAAAAAACATAACAGACGATTTTCTCCCATTGACGCTTAACATTAAATTTCGCTTAATTATTTTTCAGGGATTACGTGTCAAACAAAACGAAACTTTTCGATCGATAGAAAAATTTACTTAATATAGCTTTGGCTTTAGGCATAGACTCAAAATTCTATGATCTGATCTCACACCTTAATCGGATAATGTTTTATAACTCCTCGACTTTAGTCGATGCAATTCGTTCATGTTAGCTTATGAATGCTTATACAAATAATTTAAAGGGATAAAAATCCCCATATTTTAATTTTTAATTTAGGTTGCAAACGAACAAACCTAATCCATGGATAATGTTTTGTTATAACTCCTCGATTTTAGTCGAGGCAATTCGTTCATGTTAGCTTATGAATGCTCATACAAGGAATTTAAAGGGAATAAAAAATCCCCATATTTTAATTTTAAATTTAGGTTGCAAACGAACAAAACCTAATCCATGGATAATGTTTTATTATAACTCTTAATAACTAATTAGTGGTCCCTTATGGAAATCATCATTTAAATTGTACGGTTTTAATGAAAAGAAAAATGAAAGTATTACAATTTATTTAAAAACCTTATCCGCTCTAAAATTCGTCGCTTTGAAATTCTCTTCCCTTGCGCACACAACATAGCTTTGAAAGTACAAATTGTTATGGTTTGCGTCGTCTGCTAAGTTAGAAAAGAAGGTGACTTTAAACGTGCTTTAAAAAACACATTTCCCTTTATCATATACCCATTCCAATAAACCGGCGATTATTAATAACGATCCGTTCAATTGCTAGTCATGGAAATTCGGATTAAAGTAAGAAAACAAAGTGGACTCGCGTTATACTGAAAAATAACAGTTCAATACACGTTTTCCCTGAAAAATAATTAAGCGAAATTTAATGTTAAGCGTCAATGGGAGAAAATCGTCTGTTATGTTTTTACCTCCCCAACTGAACTTTAGTTCAGGGGGAGGTTTTACACTGGTCGTGTCTGTGTGTGTGTGTGTGTCGTTCAATTCCGTTTAACGGGAATTAGCTCCTTTAAGCGTGGCTGCCACAATGAGTTTCAGGTGTCGTGCAATTATATACAACAGGACGTCTCCAATTGTATATTATCGCATTCCACCATCTACTTTACGGTCAAACCTCGATGCTGGACAGTTGAAGGCGATTATACGCAATGGGACGTCTCCCACTGTTATAATCATCACCGACCATCCTCACACCAAGGTCCAACCTCTAGTGTCCGATCTCAGCGGGCCATATTAGCGAGGCGTCCCTCACTCCACTATCTCCTCCCTCTACGGGTCTTTGTGGTGCAGTTACCGAATGCCTAGGGGTACGATAAACGTCTAGACGTTGAGAAGGGGGGTTTTCCCCAACTCTTCTCGGTTACTCGCTCGGTGAATAAAGGTTAGCGAAAGCTATATATACCCCTTTTCCATGCCCTAACTATTTTGGCCTTATGCCGCGATATCATTTAGTAAATTGAAGCGTATAATTCATTTAAATTTTAATTTAATATAATAATATTGTTAAACTGAATCTAATTAATAAAGAAGCTGAAAAATCAATTAAAAATTTGAGATAGTTTAGAAGATATTTAAGAAATTTCCCAAAAATTTAATGAAATGTGACCGTTTAATACCAGATTGAGTTGGCAACACGCGCTTAGCTGTTTTCCATATATCATGTAGTCCAAAAAGCAAAGGTATAACGGGCAGTATAGGCTTAGTCTTGCTGCAAACTTGGGGTGGATTGAAGAATCTAAATAAAAGTGCGTTTACACGGGTATCCCACCGTCCACTGAATTCGAATTAATACAGACAAAGGTACTTTGACAAAATTTGATAAGACTTCTTTCGGTACGAGAGTTTCTCTCCGACCAGATTTAAATAATGAAATATTGATAAATTATATGAAGTAATAGAGAGAAAGGTGCCTGAATTGGTTACAAAAGGGTGAAATCATAAGCTTAGCCGATTTTTATTAATTGCTTCAAAATGATAAACAAAAATTTTATTTCTTAAACAGTAGAATGATAAGGAATATCCATTGAATTCGAGTAATGGAGAGAAAGTATAGTTTATTGTTTACGAGTGCTTCTCTTGGTTAAACAAAGATTTCTATAATGAAAGATTGATAAGGTATATGAAGTAATAGACATAAACCTAGCGATCTTTATTAAGTGGTTCTAAATTGAAGAACAAAAATTTAATTTATTAAACTGTAGATAAGCTATTTAAGAAATTTCCCAAAAATTTAATGAAATGTGACCGTTTAATACCAGCTTGAGTTGGCAACACGCGCTAATCTGTTTTCCATATATCATTTAGTCCAAAAAGCAAAGGTATAACGGGCAGTATAGGCTAAGGCTTGCTGCAAACTTGGGGTGGATTGAAGAATCTAAATAAAGGTACGTTTACACGGGCATCCAAGATAGAAACGACATAAGATTTAAAGCTGAGGCGGATTGATACAAAATGTTAAACCTCTTAAGAAAAATTATAGTCGTGAAAACTCCCCTTGGACAGAAGTACAGTAGGTTTCCCGTGTTTAAAGAAACATCAGTTTTGAATAAAAAATGGTTATCTGATGTTGGAAAAAAAAAATAGGCTTCAGATTTCTCCACTATAAAACCAAGAAACATTTCCGATTATTTTCATAATCAAAAGAAGCCGTGTAGAGTGAACTTCGTTAGCAGACCAGGAGACGAGATAAGACGAGACCAGACGAAAGAGAGCTATAGTGACTTAAGTGAGAAAATCAACCAGCGCAGAATGTCATCACCATTTGAAGTCAACAGAGCAGCGACATGGCTTTCATTTATCACCAGAGAGAGACGGCCTGGCTACGAAGAATTGAAACATGCAAGCAGTGAGTGTTTTCGGACTCGACATATGAGATTCTTACAGTCAGTAAAAGCTCAACAGTTCTTCATACGGCCTCGTTATTCTAAACATAAAAGGAGCTATTCAAGTATAAATATTAACGGTATGGAAATTAGTCTATTTCAGTATTCAAGATATTTTTTTTATCATAGGAGTGGAAGCTAACGTCTTGTCAGCCGGTTTGGAAAATAACCTCTCGACCAGCTCAATCCTTTGATTCTTCCAATGACTGGGATCACTTGCATGATGAAAATATCAGTATTGGTCCTCTATTAGCACGTCAAAACAAGAATTTTAGACGAAAACTGTACCGGAAGTAATTGCCGATCATCTACCGAAAATGGGTTGTAAATGGAACATTCAGTCTACTATATTTCTTGGTTTGTCTAAGAGGAACTTGCTACAAAATCTTCGTCGTTTTTAATTCCTTGTCTTCATTGCAATCCCAGACTAAATCCTTCGTCTTTATCAAATCAGTGGATTATCTCAAAGATAATCACACAGTACTATTGAATTATAATCGTTGGATCATAAATAAAGAGACTATTGTGTTTTACTTTAGAACGAACATAGTTTTAATTCTTGCGAGCTACGCATCAGCTGAATGACTAAAGAGGTAAACAAAATACACGTACAATATGTGGCTCGGTATCGCCGTCTAGGTTACAAAAGTAGAAATAACTTTGTACACCATTTTCAAATATATCAACACCCCTCCTCAAAGTTATACTCTTCTTAATTAAACTTTTTTTTTTTTTTTTTTTTTTTTTAAGAATATAGTCCGATCATTGATGCCAGTTCGTGAGTCTTAATTCTACCGAGGGGTTTGGTCAGTAGTTCTGCAACCATGATTTCTGTTGGACAATATTGAAAAATCATGTCATTTCGCAAATCTTTTACAAAATGATGTTTGGTATCAATGTGTTTCGTACGCAAGGTTACACTTTCACTATCAATCATCTTTAAACAACTTTGGTTGTCTTCATAGATTGTAGTCGTTACTTTCTCGTGCTTTAAATCTTGCAGTATTTGCTTCAACCACAGTGCTTCTCGGCAAGTTTCCGCCAGAGCAATGTATTCGGCCTCTGTGGAAGAATGTGCTACAATTGTTTGTTTTCTGCTGGCCCAGCTTATGGTTGCACCATAGTATTGGAAAACAAAACCAGAGTTCGATTTCCTATCCTTTAAATCACCCGCCCAGTCGGCGTCGGCATACCCAATGAGGGTGGTAATCTGATTATCTTCGTTTCCAAGTTTCAACTTAAGGAATTGAGTGTATTTGAAATATCGCATCAGTCTTTTAACAGCGGTCCAATCTTTTTGGGATGGTTCTGTTATTTTTCGACTTAAGATTGAAACAATTACGGCGATGTCAGGGCGTGTGCATGTTGCAATGTATAGCAAACATCCTATGGCTTGGCGATAAACGTCCTTTACACTTATGTCCATTAGTTCGGTTTGCGAGGCGTTTTTCGTGTCCTTTATATACCAAATGTCCATGGGCGCCTTTGCTGGCTTTGCCTCCGCCATACCAAAACGTTTCAAAACGGTTTCAATATATATAGCTTGATGTATGCTAAATATTTTATTACTGTCGCGTTGTATTTCAATACCTAAGTAGAATTTTAAGTCTCCGAGGTTTACTATGTCAAAATGCTGTGCTAAAAATTCGAAAATTTCATTGACTCTGTCATCATTTGGTGCAATGGTCAGTAAGTCATCTACGTAGATGAAAACGTAGCACCAGTCATTTCTGATTCCTTTTGAATATAAGCATTTATCAGCCACTCCTCGCGACCAACCATCAACTATGAGAACGTCGTTTAATGTCTCATTCCAATTACGTGCAGACTGCTTTAGACTATAAATGCTTCGATGTAGTTTGCATACTAGTTTATTGGTATCCGTGGTCGTGAAGCCAGGAGGTTGTTTCATATACAATTCTTCTTCTAAATTGCTATTTAAGAAAGCAGTTTTTATGTCGAAGTGTTTTACCTTCATCTTCTTGTGTCCAGCAAGCGCCAACAAAGTTCGAAACGTTGATTGTCGTCCGACAGGTGCGAATACAGCATCGTATTCAGTTCCAAATTTTTGGGAGTAACCTAAAGCTACTAGCCTTGCTTTGTATCGAATAACTTCCCCTTTTGAGTCTAATTTAGTTTTAAAAACCCACTTACACCCTATGGGCTTTTTTGCCATCAGGTAACTCTGTTAGAGTCCAAGTGTTCATTTCCTTGAGTGATTTTAATTCTTCAGTCATCGCGTCTTTCCGCGCGCTTTGTTGAGGGCTTGCTAAAGCCTCTTCTATGTTACTTGGATCTGTGTAAGGAGTGTTTTCCTTTGCTAGCATTACTTCAATTAGTCTCTTAGGAGCCTGTCCTTTACTTGATCGTGTGGAGCGTCTTACGCCGTCCACATTGGTATTCGTCACGTCATTTTCTTCCGCTTCACCTACCACTAAGTCGCCGGTAATTTCTTCCAATTCAGAAGCTTCGCTTTCATTTACCAAGGTTACGTCTTCCGTGTTAGTGGAATCTTCTGGTACCATAGATGTTACGTTTTCTTTTGAATCATGAACGACGCAGTTCTCTTCTATAAACCTTACGTCTCTGCTTATAGTCACAGCATTCGTTGTTGTGTCTAAAAGTCTATTAGCTTTGGAACCGTCTTCATATCCGACGAAGATTAATTTCTTTGCCTTTAGGTCTAGTTTTCTGCGTCTTTCATCTGGCACGTGAGCATACGCGAGACATCCGAAGACACGAATATGCTTTAAGTCAGGTTTGGTGCCATACCACAGTTCAAAAGGTGTTTTTTCGATTGCTCTGCTCGGTAATCTATTTTGTAGGTACGTAGCTGTAGTTACAGCCTCGCCCCAGTAGCAGTTGGGTAGTTTTGCATCCTTTAACATGCTTCGGGCCATTTCTATGAGCGACCTTTTCTTTCTTTCCGCCACCCCGTTTTGCTGCGGAGTATAAGGAGCTGTTAACTCCCATTCAATCCCTTCATTGCGAAGAAAGTCTTTGAGTGCTTTATTTACATACTCTCCCCCTCTATCTGAACGACAGCTTTTGGGTTTTTGCTTATATTTCGTTTCACAGAGTCTGACAAAAGTCTTAATGTTTTCTGTGACTTCACTTTTATGCTTGAGTAGTGCAATTGTCGTATATCGACTGTGATCATCGATCAGCGTGAGAATATATCTTTTCCCACCTGGCGTCATGGTTTGCATTGGACCACATACATCCGTGTGGATTAAATTTAAAATTGTTTTTGATCTAGTAGTAGATGTTGGGAAAGGTAATCGTGCCATTTTGGTCTCAATGCAGGTTTCGCAAACCTTCACAGTATCACATTTTGTGATCTTCATTCCTTTTCCAAGCTCTGAATTCTGTAGTACTTTAATAGCGTCAGGGTGTCTATGCCCCATTCGTTTATGCCAGACATGAATGCAAGTGTTTGCAACTTCATTCGGTATTAAGCTTGCGTCACTTCGGACATTCAACCTAAAGAGATCATCTTGACATGATGCTGTAGCCACAATACTCTTCTTCTGATTATATATTGTACATCCAGTCATGTTGAACTCAACTAGCAAACCTTGTTTAACTAATTTCTGAACAGACAACAAACTTCCCTTTAGTTTCGGCACAAACAAAACATCTTTCACGTCAACTTGCACTAAGTCATGTTTATCAACTAAACAGCTTAATGTTCCATTACACTTGCCAGCAACTAAAAGAGTATTACCATCTGCGGTAAAGACTTTATCAACAAAAGATTCATCTAAGTATTTAAAAAAACTTTTGTCATGTGTCATATGACACGTTGCCCCAGAGTCTATAAACCAGCAATCTTCAAATTCTCTGGTTGAAATCTTAAATGCTGTAAAGGTAGGATTATTGCTCGTTTGTGCCTTTTCCTGAGTTTGCGAAGTTTGCCATTGTTTGGCTATTGTTGCGTTATCTTTTCCGCCATAATAGCCTTTCCTTTTCTTGGCTTTATAAATGAAGCAATGTTTCTTCATGTGACCTTCTTTGTTACATTCATAACATTTAACCTTTTTTTGTGGTTGCCTTGCATTCCCAATTTTACTGCTAATTCTTTCGCCATACGTTTGTAAAACTGTCTGTGTTTCATTTCGCGAATGAGCTTTACCATTTGATTCTTCTCTACGTTGATATTCGTCTAATAGTTTCCCTTTCACCAACTCTAGTGTTAGGTCGGTCTCGTCTCTCGTTTCTAATGCTATAATTAAGGTTTCATAACTTCCCGGAAGACTGCATAATAATAATGCAACAATCAAGTTTTCTTTCAAGTGTTCTCCTAAACCTCTTAAACGGTCTACTATATCTAGCATTGATTCGAGATGTGTTTCCATATCGCCTGATTCAGGTAATTGACTCCTACACAGTCTTTTTAATAGGAATACTTTATTGCACAACGTACTTTTTTGATGATACTGTTGAAGAGCATCCCAGACGTCAGAAGCTGTCGGTTTATCCCGTATGTGCATTAGTTGCGAATCTTCTACTTGCAAGCCAATTGTTGCTCTCGCTTTACCGTCTTGTTTGTTCCAAGTGGTAGTCAAAGGTTCTGGCGCAGGTTCATCTATAACATGCCATAAGTCCTCTTTTATCAACTGCATTTCCATCTTGAATTTCCATGTTTGATAATTTGAGCCATTCAGCTTAGCAAACTGTACTTTCATTGTTGTAGAAGCCATCATTCAAAGCCTTCAAGAAGCCTTGGTCGAATCAAACTAAATCTTAAAATACGAAAATTTCCAACCTTGTCATAAGTTAAAATCACTTGGTTATTTTCGCCTAACGTGTTCTGGACCCATAACCTATTGAATTATAATCGTTGGATCATAAATAAAGAGACTATTGTGTTTTACTATAGAACGAACATAGTTTTAATTCTTGCGAGCTACGCATCAGCTGAATGACTAAAGAGGTAAACAAAATACACGTACAATATGTGGCTCGGTATCGCCGTCTAGGTTACAAAAGTAGAAATAACTTTGTACACCATTTTCAAATATATCAACAAGTACAGCCTATGCTCTAGTGATAATTTATATTATAAGAACATGTATTTTACATATTTATTTAGAAAATAAATTTCATTTGGTGTGTCTATTAAGAAATCTACGCCATGCCGCATATAATTATGGGTGAAGCAGGACATTTCATATGGTGTGTATATTAAAGAGTCTACGACCTGCCGCATGTAATTATGGGTAACGCATGACACTCTTTTGCATTCTCTGTATCCTTGAGGTTAAGGGAAAATACTTATACTCCGTAAAATAGAGAATAATGATTGAAATGCACGCTGTTTCCTCTACTCATCCAATACTCTACATTTATTTTCATCTTTTATTTTAGGTAGGGTTAGGTTAGGTTACCTTAACGTCGGGGTCGGGGAGGTTATATTTTGGTTTCCCAACTTGTTTCTTAAATATTTCCGAGTGAATAAAATCAGTTGTTTTGAAATTTGAAACTCTAAATCGTGCCAGATTGTGATTATATTTAAATTTGGTTTTAAAAGAAAATCTAATTGTATTTAAATTTAATGTTTTAAAAGAAAATTTAATATCTGTCAGACATTCAAGGCCATAACATGTCCTTCTGGGCCTTTGTTCGCAAAGACATTTTTGATATAATATATAAAACGATTTTGAAGCGGTTTGAAATAATAAATTGTCCCATACGCAAAGCGCCGAATCTCCCGAATGACATCGTTTCCTTTCCTACGATCTAGTTACTAAGGCCAAAATTAAAAGTAAAACTAAAAATGTCGTCCTTCGGAATTCACTGGGCATACAACCCTACCTCTCTTTTACCGCGATTATAAAGGGCCTAAACATGCATATCCAACAAATTTTTACTTTTTCATGTATACTTCGGTAAGGTGTCATTTTCTTACGAACGGCATTTGCTCGGTGCTACTTGTTTGTTGTACAGTGGTAATGTTTTTAATGCAGTTTTAGCCAAGGAATCGTTTAAAACTACTCCGGAAGCTCTACGAACAATAGAACCGACGCTACGGCTGATTATGTAGTTTTGGTCGGCCATTTTCCAAGATGGCGGCAAAAGCACAATAGGGAGGGTTGGGGAGACTTCACCACGTGAAAGAACGCCCCAAAATATATATGAATCAGAAGAGAAAAATTCTCCATTAATTAATTCTAGGTACAACCGAAATTTGAGCTAAAATGACTGTACTATAAATGAATTTGAGAAAAATAATAGAAGGTTAATTTTTTGTGTAATTACTATTTGTATATTTGAAACGTCTGTGCATAGCAGATAATTCAAAAATGGTTACAAATATTTCCTAAAAACCAAAAATTGAACTACCTGGGAGGCTAAAATTTCAGGTAGGTGGCCTCATATTTATAAGCCTGTCTGTGAAAATATCCTAGCGACGCCACTGACGGGGCGTCGTCGGAGTCTAGATCGATCCGATAGTTTACTTTCCAAGATTACACCAGCTGAACTAACTAGGGCTAGACCGAATCGAGCTTAAAGACTATGGATTAACAAATACGTGATACTAAATTGAATTTAAAACTTATAATGTGAAACTGAGAAAGGTTAAAATGCAATTCGCGACTAAAATTTGATTAATTATTTTGAATTACAAAAATAATATTTTTTAAATCCGGTAATCGTAAACTGCAAAGCGACGAAAGTGTGAAATATTTGCTATTCCCAGAGCAGTAAAATGCGCCAAATGGCTACAAATTTGGCCAAAAACGTGTCCACCAAGTGCTGTAAAGGAGCACTGTTCAAAGAAAGGAAAATACACACGTTCTATGCTATTGTTTAAAAAAGATGAGCAAATGCGTAGCTTTCTACGAATGGTTTTAATACAAGACGGAAAAAAGGTAGGGTTGATTGAATATTTTTTACAATTTTTATAAAGGGTAAATAATCTCGGGTATTTGACTGTTTGGAGCTGAAGAACTAAAGATTTTTCATGCTTCTCCTGATGTGCCAACCCGAGTTAATGAGCCCTGCTTCTGATTATTTTAAACAAGCGTTTTTTTGTTCGTTTCTTTTTTTCTTTCATTTCGTATCACGATGGAGACCCCATTGCATTAGCCCGATGTAGGGTTAACGTATTTAAGTTCATAACTTCAATCCACAAAAAGAAAACAGAAATTATACAAAAACGTAGCTTTGCTTCGCAATTCTAAAAAAGTGCATTTATACCCAACGATGGTCGACCAATAAAAATTATAAAAAAAAAAGACTTATAAATTCAGCCTATGGAAAGTTTTAATAGTAGATTCATCCTTAAAAAAGGAAACTTTTTACACATATAGGGGAGGCGTAAAAATGACCGGTTCAATTGCGGATTCTACAATAGGGTAGGCTTTGATACGTCAGAGTTTTCCGGTATGTAGCCATAAGCGCAGTTGCCAAAAGAGCAGTTTCCGTTTGCGCACTCCCATAAGAGCGGTTTCTCAAAAGCGCAGTTTTTCCAAAAGAGCAGTTTCCCAAAAGCGCGGTTGCCAAAAGAGCAGTTCTCATTTGCGCATTTCCAAAAGGGTTTTTTCGTATAAACCCATTTTCTTATAATTGCGGGCTCAGTTTTTGGACGTCTAATGCTAAAAATTTACAAAAATATTTTAGGTAATGTTAAATAGCATAGGTAAGGTTAGGTTAGATTACGTTAGTGTAGGTTAGGCTTTTAATCTGTCATTCATATACACTCATTTTCTTATAATTGCGGGCTCAGTTTTTGGACGTCTAATGCTAAAAATTTACAAAAATATTTTAGGTAAGTTTAAATAGCATAGGTAAGGTTAGGTTAGATTACGGTAGTGTAGGTCAGGCTATTTAATCTGTCATTCGTATAAACTAATTTTTTTATAATTGCGGGCTCAGTTTTTGGACGTCTAATGCTGAAAATTTACAAAAATATTTTAGGTAAGGTTAAATAGCATAGGTAAGGTTAGGTTAGATTACGGTGGTGTAGGTTAGGCTATTTAATCTGTCATTCGTATAAACTCATTTTCTTATAATTGCGGGATCAGTTTTTGGACGTCTAATGCTAAAAATTTACAAAAATATTTTAGGTAAGGTTAAATAGCATAGGTAAGGTTAGGTTACGGTAGTGTAGGTCAAGCTCTAATCTGTCATTCGTATAAACTCATTTTTTTATAATTGCGGGCTCAGTTTTTGGACGTCTAATGCTGAAAATTTACAAAAATATTTTAGGTAAGGTTATTAAATAGCATAGGTAAGGTTAGGTTAGATTACGGTAGTGTAGGTTAGGCTATTTAATCGGTCATTCGTATAAACTCATTTTCTTATAATTGCGGGCTCAGTTTTTGGACGTCTAATGCTGAAAATTTACAAAAATATTTTAGGTAAGGTTAAATAGCATAGGTAAGGTTAGGTTAGATTACGTTAGTGTAGGTTAGGCTTTTAATCTGTCATTCATATACACTCATTTTCTTATAATTGCGGGCTCAGTTTTTGGACGTCTAATGCTAAAAATTTACAAAAATATTTTAGGTAAGGTTAAATAGCATAGGTAAGGTTAGGTTACATTACGGTAGTGTAGGTCAAGCTCTTTAATCTGTCATTCGTATAAACTCATTTTTTTATTATTGCGGGCTCAGTTTTTGGACGTCTAATGCTGAAAATTTACAAAAATATTTTAGGTAAGGTTATTAAATAGCATAGGTAATGTTAGGTTAGATTACGGTAGTGTAGGTCAGGCTATTTAATCTGTCATTCGTATAAACTCATTTTTTTATAATTGCGGGCTCAGTTTTTGGACGTCTAATGCTGAAAATTTACAAAAATATTTTAGATAAGGTTAAATAGCATAGGCAAGGTTAGGTTAGATTACGGTAGTGTAGGTTAGGCTATTTAATCTGTCATTCGTATAAACTCATTTTCTTATAATTGCGGGCTTAGTTTTTGGACGTGTAATGCTAAAAATTTACAAAAATATTTTAGGTAAGGTTAATAGCATAGGTAAGGTTTGGTTAGATTACGGTAGTGTAGGTCAAGCTCTTTAATCTGTAATTCGTATAAACTCATTTTTTTATAATTGCGGGCTCAGTTTTTGGACGTCTAATGCTAAAAATTTACAAAAATATTTTAGGTAAGGTTAAATAGTATAGGTAATGTTAGGTTAGATTACGGTAGTGTAGGTCAGGCTATTTAATCTGTCATTCGTATAAACTCATTTTCTTATAATTGCGGGCTCAGTTTTTGGACGTCTAATGCTAAAAATTTACAAAAATATTTTAGGTAAGTTTAAATAGCATAGGTAAGGTTAGGTTAGATTACGGTAGTGTAGGTCAGGCTATTTAATCTGTCATTCGTATAAACTAATTTTTTTATAATTGCGGGCTCAGTTTTTGGACGTCTAATGCTGAAAATTTACAAAAATATTTTAGGTAAGGTTAAATAGTATAGGTAAGGTTAGGTTAGATTACGGTGGTGTAGGTTAGGCTATTTAATCTGTCATTCGTATAAACTCATTTTCTTATAATTGCGGGCTCAGTTTTTGGACGTCTAATGCTGAAAATTTACAAAAATATTTTAGGTAAGGTTAAATAGCATAGGTAAGGTTAGGTTAGATTACGTTAGTGTAGGTTAGGCTTTTAATCTGTCATTCATATACACTCATTTTCTTATAATTGCGGGCTCAGTTTTTGGACGGCTAATGCTAAAAATTTACAAAAATATTTTAGGTAAGGTTAAATAGCATAGGTAAGGTTAGGTTAGATTACGGTAGTGTAGGTCAAGCTCTTTAATCTGTCATTCGTATAAACTCATTTTTTATTATTGCGGGCTCAGTTTTTGGACGTCTAATGCTGAAAATTTACAAAAATATTTTAGGTAAGGTTATTAAATAGCATAGGTAAGGTTAGGTTAGATTACGGTAGTGTAGGTTAGGCTATTTAATCGGTCATTCGTATAAACTCATTTTTTTATAATTGCGGGCTCAGTTTTTGGACGTCTAATGCTGAAAATTTACAAAAATATTTTAGGTAAGGTTATTAAATAGCATAGGTAAGGTTAGGTTAGATTACGGTAGTGTAGGTTAGGCTATTTAATCGGTCTTTCGTATAAACTCATTTTCTTATAATTGCGGGCTCAGTTTTTGGACGTCTAATGCTGAAAATTTACAAAAATTTTTTAGGTAAGGTTATAAAATAGCATAGGTAAGGTTAGGTTAGATTACGGTAGTGTAGGTTAGGCTATTTAATCGGTCATTCGTATAAACTCATTTTTTTATAATTGCGGGCTCAGTTTTTGGACGTCTAATGCTGAAAATTTACAAAAATATTTTAGGTAAGGTTATTAAATAGCATAGGTAAGGTTAGGTTAGATTACGGTAGTGTAGGTTAGGCTATTTAATCGGTCATTCGTATAAACTCATTTTCTTATAATTGCGGGCTCAGTTTTTGGACGTCTAATGCTGAAAATTTTCAAAAATATTTTAGGTAAGGTTAAATAGCATAGGTAATGTTAGGTTAGATTACGGTAGTGTAGGTCAGGCTATTTAATCTGTCATTCGTATAAACTCATTTTTTTATAATTGCGGGCTCAGTTTTTGGACGTCTAATGCTGAAAATTTACAAAAATATTTTAGATAAGGTTAAATAGCATAGGTAAGGTTAGGTTAGATTACGGTAGTGTAGGTTAGGCTATTTAATCTGTCATTCGTATAAACTCATTTTCTTATAATTGCGGGCTTAGTTTTTGGACGTGTAATGCTAAAAATTTACAAAAATATTTTAGGTAAGGTTAAATAGCATAGGTAATGTTAGGTTAGATTACGGTAGTGTAGGTCAGGCTATTTAATCTGTCATTCGTATAAACTCATTTTCTTATAATTGCTAATAATGGACTATTAGAAACTAAAAATTAGCTAGATGTGAATTTACTAAGCCTTAATGCTAAAAAAATCAATTTATTTAACTTTCTCACTTACTAAACGTGGAGAAACCAATATTGATAATTTAAAATTACGTACTAACGCGAGTTGCGTGACTAATATTACTCCATGTAATTGTGAAAAAATCCAAAAGGAAAACTCGGTTAAATACGTGGGTTTGCTTGTTGATAAACATTTGAAATGGAGAGATCATATCGCGTATCTCTCGAAAAAACTCCGATCACAAATATTTAGTTTAGGCCAATGTTATAATATTTTGGATGGGAAAACGTACAAAACCCTTTATTTTAGTTTAATCCAATCTTACATAAGCTATGGTATCTCATGCTGGGGCAGTGCCCAAAATAATATTATCAGTATTATAGAAAGGCTACAAAATAGGGCAATAAAAAAAATGTTTAAAACGTCCTTTGTTATACCCAACTAATCTTATATACGAAGAATTTAAAGTATTACCCCTACAGAAACTTTACCATAAAAACAACAAATAAGCAAACTGCTTTTTATTGATAATCCAAGTCAACCACGTTATAAAACTCGCTATAGAGATGAACTTAATATAATTATTCCGAAAGTTTTCGAAACTAAGACCCAAAGAAATTTTGAAACTCTAAGTATGAAATTATCCCTTTATTTGAAACGAGTAACAAACCCAAAAAAATTTAAATTGCAATTAAATTTATATCTACAAACTATGATTGGCTTGGATTAATAAATAAATAGTAATAAATACAGATAGAGGACTAACTAATTAGTCGTAAATAACTAGTTAGAGGCTTAGCTTAATTAACTATTGAAAACAGAAAAAAATAACATTGTAAATGGTATATTTAAAAATGGTATATTTAAAAATTGTAATTATAATCACGAAACTTTAAAGAAACCTTAATCTTGTATAAATTTTAATGGCTGTACTCTTACAGATCTCATCTAATTAACTAATATTATAATAATTAATCTCACCATAACACAAGCCTTTGGTTTATTTTGGTGGGTAGTATATCACCTGAATTTTGTAATTGTGATAGTAATAAAAATACTATTTCCAAAACGATAGTATATGCAAACCGAGTAGACTAGAAGGCTTTTAACCAACCGTTCACCATATAGACCCGACAGCAGACTTTCTAGCCTTCTCTCTGGTCAATAAGTTTAAAGGGTAAATGAAAACTGCTATATCACTTTCTTGATTTTACGTTTTTCTGAATCTACGTTATCGAAAACATAAGAAAAATATCAACTCTTATTTTTAAGCATCTCCTAAATATGATAGAAAAGGTTTTAAAAATCGGACTTAGTTGTCTGCTACAAAAAAGCATGGAGCCCCTGTGTTTCAATTACCGAGGTAGGTAATTACTACCTGAAATACTTTCAGGCTTTTAAAATTTCCCGCCAAAATGAAGCGTAAAAATAATTGTAGTGGAAATCGCTGTACGCGTAGCGTAAAAAATTAACTACGTAAATTTGACGTTTTTTAACGCGCGTATACTTTTGCGCGCGCTAGAGGAAACCAAGCTTTAGACGTCGAATTTCGCCAATTCCCGCTACTCGGTTTACATATACTATCGTTTTGGAAATGGTTTTCAGCATCTTGTTATATCGCAATTCTTCTTTGCTTTGAACTTGGGTTGCAACAAATAATTATTATTATCAATTAGGCTTATAAAATACGAATATTCTGGCAACTTTTTTGACCACTACTCTCTCAATTCTTAACCGATATCAAATTTGTTTGTAAATTAGCTTGCTGGGTGAAAAGCTGCGTCGATTGATATAATTCCCGAAATTATTTGGTCATTTCTCATTATGTTATTTTCGCGGGGGTCCACTTTTTATCACGCGAATTTCGTTCCAGAATGAATATTATATTAATTTTGATAGAATATTATACAAGAGTCTTAGAGCTCTCAAAATAGTTCTACTTGACCGTGCTAGCATATAAACAAATAATATGGCGGCCGAAACTAAACGGCCCGAAACTTTTGTCCGCGACTGTACAATACCTCGAGCGAAGCAGTATTCGTTTTTATCGTTATGAATGAAGATAAAATTGGAATTTTTTGGAGCCAATTGTTTAAATTATTTATTATTCTCTTTTTTACGGATTTTTGATAGCCCCCAATTTTCTGGGGTACGTCCACGAAAGTAAAGTCGTTCTTCCATTTATCACTTTCCAGAACTAAATCTTTGGAATTGGATTGTATCACCCGACTTCAAGTTCGAATTATACGGCTGGGAGTTAATTTGTCAATTTTAGTTAAATTTATGTTTACCGGTGTATTTAAACTTTCCGAACTTAAACTAAAACGCAAATGTGTAAAATCTTCTCGATCTGATAATATTTCGCTAATTATTTGAGCTAAGATCCGTTTAAATACCATATAAAAGTCTTTGACGGGGATTTGGGTTAAATCATGAAATTCTTACGTCTGTCTCCTTCGTTAATTACATTTATAAGACTGTTTTACTAATCGCCCGTGAATATGATAAAAGCGCTTTAAATTGGGAAAAGAAGAAGATAAATGTGTATCCGAATCGCTAGTAGTAGAAAAAGAAAGGGGGGTCTGAATTGTCGGCCATTTTTTTGGGAAATTATTTTTTCAAATATTTCTAAAGACGAAAAGGTATTTAAATAGAGGTTCCCTTTTCAAAAAGACCTAATAACTACCGATCCGATTCATCAGTCACTGCATAAATTAAAAAATAATTGTCAGTGAAAAAGCAAACTTTTAAGTTTAGCAATTAAACTTACATGTATTTAAGATTTTTATTATTGCGTTTACAAAGCTCGTCAAGACAACTATATTTGATGTCGGCCATTTTATAAACGTTTTTGACTCGTAATAATTTCCGTCTAATTTGAAACACTTAGACTTGTTCTATCAAGGTGGTCCGTTTACGAGGGTCGGAGAAGAAGTTGGAAAAGATTCTCTCTACTGCAGCATCAAAACGGCTGGAGAACAGGTGAGGATGCTAGCCTCACCGATACTACATAAACTTTAGGAGTATCATCAAGTGTAGGTCGTTGAAAAATAATTGACGAATAATCAAGACTGACTAAAGGGAATCACTACAAAAAGGCAAACATTTAGGCCGCTCAGACCCTCATCTCTGAGCACGCGCAACAAACTAAGGATTTCTGACCACAGCAAAACCCGCATATTATCCCTCCAGCAAAACATCAAAAGACTTAAGGATAGCTCAATTAAATGTAGGAA
The DNA here is from genome assembly GCA_963920705.1 of Odiellus spinosus. Taxonomy (NCBI): domain Eukaryota; kingdom Metazoa; phylum Arthropoda; class Arachnida; order Opiliones; family Phalangiidae; genus Odiellus; species Odiellus spinosus. Next base: position 5,350,756 of record OY987240.1, read on the forward strand.
GCCTTAAAACATTTAGATGATATTATAAATTACACAATTTCTTTGAAAATGGATGTACTCGGGCTTACCGAAACGTTGCTGAAAGACGAGGTATCGAATCTAGAGGTCAACGTACCTGGCTCAATTACTATCCTGAGGGTCGATAGAATAGGAAAGACAGGAGATGGTGTACGTATTTACTACCGTGATGAGTTGGCCGTACAACCATTCCAGAGGAATGATCTAAATTATGAAGATAGAGAATTTGAAATTATTTGGTGCTATCTATTGGAAAAACTTCCAAACAACTTATTATTGGTATAAGTTACTGTCCTTCTAAAATAATAACTGAAGCTTCATTTGAGGATTTGAAAGCTAATATAGATGCGGTACATTCCAATAGTGCCATAGAACTAATTCTCCTCGGAGATTTTAACTGCGATTTGCTTATTACAAAGAAGCAACAATCTAAAATAAAATTTCTTAACAGAGCCACCAGAAATAATAAGCAAATAATTACAGATCCAACTAGAATAACACCTACAAGCGAAACACTTCTTGATCATATCTACACATCTCAACCAATTCGAATCCTTCAACAATTCTCAATTTCACTCGCCTCATCAGACTGTTTGCGTAAGGAAAAAGCGGTGGGCTAAACCAAGAAAAATGATTACAAAAGAAAGAAACTATAGAAAATACAACGCTAACGCTCTAGTACATGATACAACAGACTCCTTTTCAAAGCTAAAATTACCCAACTTTATAGACACATTCCATATTTACAAAAGGGAATTTTAAATTCGCACCATGGCTAACGAACGAGATGAAACATCTTATGCACTTTAGAGATACGGTCAAAAAGACATCATCGAAATCCCAGCTGGCTGATGATGAGTTTAAATATTACCGTAATCTCCTTACAACGAAATTAAGAATAGAAAAAAATTATCTTCGGAATAAACTTAAACAATCACCCAATAAAAATAAAGATATTTGGAAAGCGCTAAAATCCTGCTTTAAGGATAAGAAGATAATGTATATTACACTGAAAGTACAGGAAGAATTAATCACTGATTCTTAAGAGATAGTAACGATACTGAATGATAATTTTATTAAAAATCAATTGTATACTGCAGTAGACACATTAGACATTCATATCATCCTTTCAGTAAATTGCAAAGATATACACATCAGCTTCCATAATGTTAAAGAAAAGGAGGTATTTTTAGTCCTCAAAAAATTAAAGAAAAGTAACGCCTACGGTAAGGACGGAATTCCATCCACCATGTTACAGGGGATAGCAATACTAATTACCCCAACTTTGACAAAAATAATAAACGTAACGGCAAGGTTTCCGATAACAGACCCCCCACCATATAACGATGGTTTTGAACTAATCAGGACCTGGGGAGTTCAGAGAAAACACTTAAAAAAATCTTCAACCATCGGAAGTTTGAGAAAAACGCATTTCAAAATTTGAAGTTTGCATGTTAAATCCCATAGATTCTAACCCAACCCAGCCTAAAATATATCCAATCTAACCTAACCTAACCCAACCTATGGCGCATTCTATGGGATTTTAGCATGGGAATTTCAAATTTTCAAATACGTTTTTCTCAAACTTCTGGTGGTCGGAGATTTTTTTTTTATTATTTTTTCTGAACTCCCCAGGTCCTAAATAGTCTATAACCATCGTTATTTAGTGGGGGGTCGGTTAACGGAAATCTCCCCAATGTGGCACATGAGTAACAGAAAAACTGGAAGGTCGCAAAAGTAATTCCTATACCAAAAGGTGGAGATCCAACCTATCCGGATAATTATATAGGAATCTCCTTTTTACAATATCAAAAATAGCTGAAAAATGTGTACAAACCCAGCTTCAGAGATACATCCTAGACAATAATGTATATTATAAAACCCAAGCCGGTTTACCCGTTGAGCAATTACAGCGGTCATTAATTTGCACGAAAGCATAATTCGACTATAAGACGAAAACGAATCTGTTAGCGTAGAATTTGTAGTACTTTCAATTTAAGGTTTTGATCGAGTGGATCACAAAATGGTGCCGAATGGGGATTGGACAATAAGGAAATTAAACAAAAACGTAGCTTTGCTTCGCTTTACTAGAAAGTGCATTAATACCCAACAAAGGTTGACCAAAGCAGCAAAAATACAGAAATTAAAAATTCAAAACCGTGAATCGTCAGAAATTAAAAATTAACGGTTAAAGAAATAAGAACGCCACAGTCTAAGAATTAGGAAGTTATACTTTTAGATATTAATATGAATAAAAACTGTACGAAAAAAGACGTATAAATTCGGGGTATGGAAAAATTTTAATTATATAGTCATTCTATTGGGCAATGGCAAAGAGCCAAGGGGGACAGAAATCCTGATGTCGTAGAACCCCCTTATTGGGGGAGCCTTTGTAAGGGGGGTGACACCGAGGTGAGAGATAGAAACCTCTGACGTATATAGTAGAATTCACTCCTGGACACCCCTATATATGTAAAAATTTTCCTTTTTAAGGGTGAATCTACTATTAAAACTTTCCATAGGCCGAATTTGTACGTCTTTTTTTTTTTTTTTTTGTATAGTTTTTATTCATATTAATATCTAAAAGTATAACTTACTAATTTCTTAGACTGTGGCTTTCTTATTTCTTTAACCGTTAATTTTTAATTTCTGTACCTTTACTGCTTTGGTCCACCACGTTGGGTATAAATGCACTTTTATAGAAGTGAGAAGCAAACCTACGTTTTTGTATAATATACAACTAAATATTTTACGATTTTTAAAGAAAGTCTCACGATATAGAAAATTGCGATGTTTATATTATTAATATGTAACTTAATACTATTAAAGGGCAAGTCTGCTGATATTGAAGTTTACAATAAAATGTAAGCCTGAAGGAGCAGATATTATATCAAAAATGTCTTTGCGAACAAAGACCCAGAAGGACACGTTATGATTTCGGAAGGGTATAAATGCACTTTCTACTAGTGCGAAGCAAAGCTACGTTCTTGTTAATTTCGGTTTGCTTTTTGTGGATTTTGTTATGAACTTATATACGTTAATCCTACTTCGGGTTTATACAAGGGAGTCTATCGTGATACGAAATGAAAGAAAGAAGCGAATAAAAACGCTTGTTTAAAATAAATCTGATTCAGGGCTCATAAACTCGGGTTGGCACAGGATAAGATAGAAAACATCTTTAGTTCTTCAGCTCCAAAACAGTCAAATACCCGAAATTATTTACCCTTCATAAAAATTGATAAAAATATTCAACCAACACTTTATTTATTTTCCGCCTTGTATTAAAGGGTAAATGAAAACTGGTATATCACTTTTTTGATTTTAGGTTTTTCTGAATCTACGTTATCGAAAACCTAAGAAAAATATCAACTCTTATTTTTAAGCATCTCTTAAATATGATAGAATAGGTTTTAAAGATCGGACTTCGTTGTCTGCTAAAAAAAAGCGTGGAGTCCCTGTGTTTCCATTTCCGAGTAAACTATCCGACCAATAGGAGCTCTCGCAAAATCCCGCGTGCTCGTGTATAGCGTAGTTTATATTACCATAGCCTCCTAGAAACGCGAGCGCCGCCGAAGCGCGTGATTTAAGACGCTACCATATTACAAACGCGCAGTCGCGTGAGTTTGAATTTCATTTATTTTAGGCTCAATTTAGGCTTACGACGTTTAAACAGGCGTTGCGAGTTATATCAATTTATTTAGGTGACTTATTGTATTTTTAATTAAGGAAAACACCGTTTGGAACAGTTTTGGTCTCTATCAAAGGTATTTAAGCTCATTATATAAATTATATCTATGGTTTCTCTTGGGACACAAGGTCTAAACGGCGCCTGTTGTTCGGATGGTTTACTCGGAAATTGAAACAGAGGGACTCCATCTTTAAATCGTTTTCTATTAAAATAAGAGTTGAGGTTTTTCTTAGGTTTTTGATAACGTAGATTCAGAAAAACGTAAAATCTAGAAAGTGATACATCAGTTTTCATTTACCCTTCAAAACCATTCGTAGAGAGCTATGCATTCGCTTATCTTTTTTAAACAATTGCATAGTACGTTTGAAGTTTTGAACAGACAAACCAGTGATCCTTCACAGCACTTGGTGGACACGTTTTTTCCCAAATTCTTAGCCATTTGGCGCATTTAATCGCTTGTCTCGTGGGCTTTGGGAATGGAAAATATTTCACACTTTCTTTGCTTTGCAATGCGTTACTTCGGCACCCAGAATAGAAACAGTACTTTTTCTACCCGTCTTTTCTGTAAAATACTCAACCAAACTCGGTAATATCTGAAACTTTCAGTTTTGGTGGAACTGTGATATTAAAATCCACTTTTCCAAAGCCACAGTTGGCAAGATATTTGTGGGGTTAAATAAACTATAAAACTCCTAGAAATTATCTATAAATTTTGGTACTATTAATATAGTTAACTTAAATACTTTATCCTACTTCTTTTGTGAAACGAAACGAAATGAACCGTCAAAGTAAACTAAACGAATAAGAAATGCTTGTTTAAAAAATATCAGAATCAGGGTCCATTAACTTGGGCTGGTACAGGAGGAGAAGGTAGAAAACTCTTTATATACCCGAGATTCATAAAATTGATAAAAAATATTCAACCCACATTTTACTTATTTTCTTTACTTATTTTTCTTGTATTGAAAACAATTCGTAAAATGTTATGTACTCTCTTTTTAAACAAGAGCATGGTGTGTGTATTTCTTACCTTCGCTTTATTACTTCTAAAATCTAACTAAACAGTGTTCGCTGTTTGTTCAACAACATCGATATATTTTACGATTTTTTACCTTCTTTTGCAGCACTTACTAAGCCACAAACCCATTTATCTCTTATCATTGCCTTAGTTAAGATATATTATAGATCCAATCTAGTCGCCCATTGCCTTCTTAGCTGCGCTTTAGCCTTATCAACGTTTTATTGCAATTGTTGAACCTTCTTTTGCAGCACGTATGAAGCCACAAACCCATCACTGGCTATCTTATTACATATTATAGATATAGTGGGAATCCATAGCTCTATTAACTCTTTTAAATGGGACAAATAGTGGTCGGACGAAGAAGAATATTTCAGCTAACAGCGACCAAAAAAAAAGCCGCCTCATATAGGGAAAATAATGTTAATTTTCTTATGAATTCCTGACTGAGCGTGGTTTAGGTCATACCTGAAAAATATAACACAAATGGTAGATGCCAATAATGACTATTCTAGAACCATCGATTTTAAATCGGGCGTATACACAAGAAAGCATCATAAATGTCTTAAAAGCACGAAATCTTATGATATGCCGATGATGGTTCTATTCTTTACTCGGATAAGGTAATTGACCTCAATAATCTTATACAGTTCCTTAAACTGAATGATATGCCTCGAAGACAGTTTTTAAGTGATTTTCCCCATCAAAACAGAAGAAAATTCAAAGACAATACAACCAAAATAGGAAATTGCCAGGGCGAACTCATAAGTATCTGATATTATTTCGTGGAGGACCTAACAAGATACATATTGATTATACAATAAAATTAATAGCAGGCTGTGTCTCTTGTATCCTTTAATGTAAGCATTTGATACTAGAAGTTTAAAGAATAGTTACAGCTTTAATCCAACCACTTCTTAATAATGTTAACTAAATGTTCAATAATTAAACGGTATTACATTAGACATGAAATTACAAATTGTACAAAGTAAATGCGCCAAAATTATTTTACGACGAGCCTCAGCAACCGAAGCCAGTGAAGACTGGTTGACTATTAAGCAACCATATATTTAGGCACTTCTAATGTCACGTACCAGACTATATATCTTACATCTTTGCTATCGCATCTATTACCCATAACTATGCTCGCGCGGTAATGAAATCAATTTAGTCCCTAGTAAATACAAAAATAATTTTAGTTCAATGACTATAAAGAGAACTGGTATAAAGTTATGGAATGATTTACCAAACCCTGTAAAAAATAACACGAATTTTACTGATTTTTAAAAGAATATAAAACCACTATGTGGAAAAACGTAATTTTAAATTGATTTAGTTAACGAGGGACTCTTTTGTAAACCAGCTACTGCTGAAAAGAGTATCCAAATAAAGCTTTATTATTATTATTATAATTCTTTTCATAATCATGGTAATGGTTATAGCTTCTTCAAAGATTTATTAAATTTTTAAATTTTTATTAGTTTTCAAAATTTTACTTAAAATATTCATTATATTAATAGAAAGGCCAATAAGTATCAAAAACACTCTGCCTCTCCCACAACACTGTAACCTTCTATTTTGAGATTAAAAATTTGAATAATGAAATAACAGTAATGAAAGAGATTAAGGCACAATTTGGAACATACTTTTCTCGCTCGCTTTAAAGCGAGTGTCGTCTCTTATAGAATATTAATGCAAACTTATCCAAGGACGAGGAGTTGCGTGGCCCAGTTAACTACTCCCACATCCTCGACAAGGTGTTATTTGGATAAACTTAATGGGGAAACAACAGTGTCACCTTAAGGCTTGGTAAGGGACACGTCTTTTGGAAGGGCCAACCCAGGCCTACTCTTGCTCAAAAACGTCGATATGACATCAATAGCCATGGAAACCGTTCGACTGACATCGTCTACGCTGCCTAAAGACGGATTAACTTCCACCAAATCCAAGCTCTTCAAGACTCCTTTTAAAAATAAACAATCAAGCAATATTTTTCTTATAATAAGTATCTTAATATCAAAAGCTTATGGAAAAAACAAAAGTCTACAAGGTTCCCCACTCCAAATTGGACATGAGTTATCTATTACGTGATCATTTTTAGACGCCCAGTGGGCGTAGAGTTACGTTCGTGTACCCAAGAACACGCCTTAATAGGCAAAAAACAATAATTCTGAATGCTTTGACCTTTGAAAATTTACCACGTAAAGGAGGTTATGTAGATCCGCATATCACATGCTATCTACTACCAAAGCTGTACAGAAGGCCTCATTTTGTACACTTTTTGTTTTTCTATTATATAGGTTTGCCAATAAAGAAAACATTTTACTACACGAATTGATGTAAATGAAGTCTTTTTAAGAAAATGACGAAATTTACCTCACTCCTGGAAAAGGTGATAAGAAATAGTATAATCAATAGGGCATATTTTTGGGACTAGAACAGAATTTATTGGTCCACAAAGAACCAGCTTTTAGTAAAACTTTGGTGTGAGAGATAATTATTGGCACACTTATGAGAAAATATGATAGTTGTGTTAATATCCAAGCCAAGATGTGTTTCAAAAGTACACCGTAACTTTTCACCACTTAACTTTCATGAAAATCGATCGTAACAGGGACTCCTGGTACTAAAATATAGAACTCATCTGTGGGCTGATACTTTCGATTTAACATTTTTAAACCATTTTCCATTAACCAACGCAACGTTATTTAATGATTACACCGCTATATTATTCAGACTCATTTTAAACATACGCATTAATAATATAATTAGACTAATATAGTTCATGAAAATTAGAATTTGTCCTGGAACTAATTTGAGTTACGTAATTCTCGACGGGAGTGAATGCCAGAAGGTCGGTTTAAGATTTGTCCAATTCTGACCAGCAGCGAACAAAGTTCTACCTGCTCGACATTGTTGTACGAATATTGTTCTAATATATATTTACCTGTGGAGGAGATTTCTTCCCCGATAATGAGGGCTTCTCTTCTCGTCAGACCACCTTTAACTGAAATACATATGATTGAAGTATTAAATATGATGATAATAATAGTAGAAGTCTATTTCTAGACAGTACAGAGAAACTTCCGGTTCTTATTGCAGTAAGCTAAACGAAACTTTCGTTTAGCAATTTTTGCAACCAATATCGTTATTTAAGATTTATCGGAAAGGGTATTAGACTGAAGAGCGGCATTAACTGGACTGTCAAATTGCATGATCTACGCAATAAAACTGGTTTTGTTGTCAATGTTGGAGAATTCGTGCCTAAAGGCTTGTTTACACAAGGATGATTAGAGGAGGATTCGTAAAGTGGAAGGAAATCGCCCGCGAACTGTGGGACTATCAAAAAAAGGGATACGAATGGTAGGACTGGAAGATAAAGGATTCACGTGGTGCCTAAGCAGTACTTAAAGGCATCGTGTGGGTTTAATTTTAGATGCACGTACAAAAATTGGTGATCAATTAAAGAAGACCCACAACGCTAGGTATACTTTTGAATCTAGTAATGTTAAAAATAAACTTCTTAAAATTACCAAATTTTTGGTTTGGTTGTGATCTCTGATAGTATTTACGCTCTTGTAGAGTGAAATCTGTTCATTAATTACAATAATCTCCGTAGAAAAAAACGTTGGAGCATTTCTTCCGTAATGCAAACGATAGGAGGACATGTCGGCTTCAAAGTCGGATTAGACTATCATCCCCCAAACGAATTCCGGTAAAACTTGGAACAGTTATGTATAAAGGGTAAATTATGATTCTGTGAAGGTTTCGTTTTGTAACTGCCACGGGATTGACGCGTACGACGAGATAAAATATGTAAATAATAGACCTAAGAATACCAAAAATAGATGAAAACGCCTGTAAAAATGTTTTAAATCTCGGCCACCTATGCTGTGCAGAGAAAAAAATTCTAGGGCTGTGCAAAGCTATTATATACAGCTATTATACAGCTTCATTTGATAAACTTTGCTTTTCGGAAGTACGTCAAGAAACTAGGAGCAATAACAACGCCATGAATTTATAAGACATATTACCAAGTAATGTATGGTATCAAGTTCTTACTAAAGTTACACAAATATTTAAACAATGCTGGGTAAATCGTCTAATTGGGCTGCGTCTTCGCAAACTAGCCGCAATTGAGATTGATACCAGTTTCTACGCTCCTCATGGCGTTGAAAGCAAATGTTCCATGGAGACTGCTATCGTGAGCACAAGTACCTACAGTAAGGTACCCCTTTTAAAATTGCAATACCATTGACTTTTAATGTTAAATTCTGTATGGTACTCATTAATTAGCAAAGCGCAGGCAATTTCCTACTCTTGCATTATACCATACACGGTACGGTTTTCCTATGGGCTTGACCATCTTGTTATTTATTGATACCGATATATTTTGTGAATTATTCACTTCATGTTTGTAATTCGAAGTAATAAACTACTAGTTGAAGTCTTAAATGAGTTGTCTACTTGATTGACTTTTGCCGCGAACAAATATAGATCGTGTGAATGCTATATCGAGACACGATAGCATTACGATCGAGTGTTAGACGTCGATCCACCTTACCACAGATACTTGGTTATATGTATGCGAAAAACTCCTATCTTCATAGATATACAATACAGAAAACAAGTCGTCGTTAATAGGGGGTCGTCGCGAACGAGATAAAAAGGTATCTTATGAATGTTTCGGTTCTAGTCTGTCAGTATTGAAAACATAAAAACAGCGAACAAGTCGTCACGAAAGGGAACTTATGCGTGTTTGGCATTGAAAATTATTATGGTGAATAATTCTTTATAATGATAACTTATGTGGAAATAAACTTTGGTGAAGCATATATACATGTATTATTGAATCATATGATATTCAATCTATGAGATAGCGTTAGAACATTTGAGATTCGATCAAATTGACAAAATTGCGGTGTGATACCCTAAAACCACAACCGTCAAAAAACAGCAAATCTCTTTATTAAGTTTTATTTCAGATATTTAAAAAGATTTTGTAATAAACTATATTTGAATAATCTACAAAATATTTGGGTCTAGTGCTCATTTTAACTAGCCATTAAATTTTTATAAGGTAATTAGATCTTTGCTTAGCGTACTGGGAAATCAGTCTAATGGTATCAAAGCGTAATGGGGGATAAGACTATAGATAATTGTAGTTTCCTCCTATAAGTGATTTCGATCAGGAAGCATTCGATCAAATGCAAGTCGATCACATGAGACTACAATAAAAACAAATCATTCGATCATTTGTTATTCGATGAAATCGATCCAAAACAGGAATAGGTAAGGAAAATTATCAATATAAAAAGGGGGTGAAGAAGGAGGAAACCTTGGACCCCTTATCCGTCAATTGCTTGTCTTACCTCTGACGATACGGCTTCACATTCCTGCCTCTAAGTCTAATAAATTTTGTCTAAACCGCCGGAACTTAATTGAAAAACAAGACAGGATTTATTTTTTTTCTTAAAAGTACATACCTGGAGTTCCAGTACTAGGTGTTATATCGCTGTCGATAGAGTCAATATCAAAACTAACGTGTACGAATTTATCCAATCTAAAAATATTCGTAATCTGTGTAAAAAATATTGTGAGCTTATTTTAAAAGCGGCTTTTATACTTCGGATTAATTGCGTCGAAAACGTTCTCCAAAACTCTATGTATTCCCAATCTGTCTATGTCTTTCATTGAAAAATATTTAATGTTTAGTTCGTGCAAAATTTTTCTGTAAGTAAAAGTTGGATAACAAAATCTCTAACGCACTATTGTAAAAAACAATTTAGATTGGGAACTAGTTAACAGTAATTTTATTCCGGATTATGTTGTTTTTATGAAAGAGAAAAGTAAGTGACTGTTCTCACTTTCACAAGTGGTTGTTATTGGGGTGACGCAACTAATTATCTTAAAAATATAATCAAAATTTCTTTACACGTTTGGTATACATGAGTAACATGAATTCTTTCGAGATTTTCTGTGGATTAATTAAGAAGGCGAAACTTTAATGATCCCTCATTCTCATAACTTCATAAATCTCAATGGTAACAGTAATGTTATATTTTTATAATTTATTGCTTTAAATATTTGATTCAGATAGCCTTCCGGGCTAAGAAAAATACCCGCAACAACTATCTAAAGCTTATTATAACCTCACTAGAAACGTTGGAAGTTAACCCCGCCATAGTAATACTCCCGGAATTCGAGAAAGAAGTTTTACCTCCCCGACTGAACTTTAGTCGGGGAACAACGGTCGTGTTTGTCTGGGTGCGTTGACACTGGTAAAGAGATGTACATTAAATGGCTTATATACATTGGACATTGGAAATGAATTTTTCAATTTCGGCTGAATGTCCCAATTGAGAAACATTTACTTATCTTTCTTAAAATATTATATCATCACGCCATCATATAAAAAGGTAGACTGAGAAGTCGTACGAAAAACGTGTCCGGTTACTAAATGACTAAAAGCATTATTGTAAAATTTCTCCGAATGTCTAACCACTGCCTTCTTTAATACTATGCCTATCCGTAGGAAAAGCAAGAGGGTGGCGTTACCGATTTCAAAAATATCGTTAGACGTCGCTTTCTCGAGATTAAAAAAAAAAAGCGGGAAATTCAAATGTAGGCCGAAAATTAAAAAATAGATACGAATTTTAGGTTAATAATGGAGAAAAAATTAATTAGGATTTAATTTAAATGATTAAACAGTGATTTTTAAATATTTACATTAAAAGCAAGTTCTAAATCAAATCGTAAATTTAAATCAAGATCTCTACGTTATCACCTAGATGTCGCTAGGAGTTCTACGATCTTACTTCGATAGAGCCTTATCTAATTGGCTCTTGGCAACGCGAGACTCGCGATTGGCTATTCATACATCAGGAAAGTGACATCTATCTTGGATAAATTGCAAATTAAAAATGTCTAGGAAAAAAGTTGTATTTGGCATTTCGTGGCCTAGTATTACAGAAGGCAGTGGTCTAACATAAATTATTGCGTGTTAAGCCTAATTTCACATAGGAAGCTAAGCATATCTGTGACACACCAAAATCGAGATCGCAATCACGCGAGAATGTGTAGCTCTCGATAATTTTGAAGTCGGAAACCACTTTTCGCACGCCAAAAATAAATTTTGATCTTGCGAGAATCAGCTTTATCGGATTTTTAAGCACAGATTTAAATAATGAGAGAGTGAGAAGGTATTTGAAGTAATAGAAAGGAAGGTGCCTGAATGGGCTACAAAAGGCTTAGCTGAGCTTTATTAATTGCTTCTAAAATTCAAAACATAACTTTATGTGTTAAAGAAAGGAATATCCACTGAATTCGAGTTAATAGAGAGAAAGATATTTTGAAAAAAGCTTTTATTGGGTATGAGTGCTTCTCATGAATAAACAAAGATTTAAATAATGAAAGAGGTATGCTTAGCTGAATTTTACTAATTGCTTCTAAGATCTAAAAAAAATTAAGGACTAATTTTCATGTTGTAATTAGCGGTAAAGGAAAATTGCAGGAGAATTATGGACGTCTAGTATTCCTGGGCCCGCATAACAGCCCAGCAGTCCCCGCAAGCGGAAGAATCCCATGCCACCTCGTTTCCCTCTCTATTCTCACTCCTTTACAGCTGTCGCTCTTGCGAGTGTCGATCATGCGCAATGCAGGGACTTTTGCCCGGGAAACGAAACTTCAAAACTGCTATGACGTAAAACACTACATTCGAAAGCGCCATTGTGGCAAAAAACGGCAACTTAAAATGACCCAAAATGTATATATAAAATCAGAGGATGCACATGCCTTCTAAAAATTGCGTATGCATTGGGTCGTTGAATACTGGCTCTCCCTTACGGGTATCCATACAAAATCTCAAATACGGGACGCGATCTGAGTAGGACATAATCTTGATGTATGGTAGGGTTGCCCAATTCTGAACACTTATATTAAAAAATGTAAAACTCAACTCATGTTGGGTCTATTTTGTACTTAAAGAATGGGGCTATTCGCGGAACACGACTTCAACACTTTGGAAAAGATCCGGAGAAAATACGACCCTAATTAGCCAACAGTGATAATTAGCCTAACTAGACCGTTTTTAATGGAACAATATCTTTTACGGTCCGTGAAATAAGCTTTTACGAGCTTCGGAAAAATCGCGGGTTTACCCGCTCAGTTTCGTCAAAAAGTTGGAGTTTCCCGCTATAAAATAAACTTCTCGAACAAACAAATTGTCCACAAACTCTTCGCGAAAACGTCATTTCAAAATATGTCTAAAAACTTCTAATTCTGAACGACGCGTTAAAATATTTGAAAACTCCCAAAGTTTGCAAAAGGAACCCTTCCGCGCCTCGAATCGAGAAACGAGTGTCACCAATGGATTAGTTGACCGAAATTACTTTAAAAAAGAGGTGTCCAGACAGTCTGGATGAACTTAGAGTGTAGGTCAATCGAGTACTTAAATAAAGTAATTGTTTAAATTCACGTAAAAATCGTGAGTATGGCGCCGTCTGTTTGGTGCCCGATCTCGATGGTTCCAATTTTGGCCTCTTGGCATAGACCGAGCTTAATAGGAATATGGCAGATAGCGCCAGGGCCTCTATATAAGCTGTCGAGAAAGAAGGTAGAACCATCGACGACGACGACGACGATTTGCTCTTTTTTAGGAGGAACACGAAGGGTAGAAAACGCGCTGAAAGCTACGTTCCTTCCCACAACTACATCTGTATTTCGAGGGGTCTCTTTATAACGTGTAGTGATGACGTCATGACTCCTCGTAAAAAGGCGGAATTAGCGCGCTCGAGCCAGTATTTGCGAAGTTATCGACGATTTCAGTCGAAATGACGATTTCTTTACGGGTTATATGGCAAAGCAATGCAAAAAATTTTAAATCATCAATAACTTCCGCGATTGCTCTAATTCCGCCAATACCCTGTTAAATTTGGTCAAAGAATCCATTGGTGCCACTCGTTTCTTGATTGGAGGTGCGCGAGGGGTTCCTTTTGCAAATTTGTGATTTTTTTACATGTTATAAGATAGTTCAGATTTATAAGCAGGGGCTGCTCAGAATTGGAATCGGGGCGTTCAGAGCTGGACTCGTTCGTTTAAATTAAAAGCCGCTACTGCCGTCTTAAAAACCTCGTCAGCGTCAAAAGTACGCGTCATGGAATGATGAAAACTAGTGCAACGCGTCCGCGACTATTCAAACTTCATTATAGATACTTAACTTCGTCGCTAAAAATTCCATAGCAATCGAGGTCTCAGATTTCTTAAAAAGAGTTCAGAGTAAGGCGACCCTACCCTAGTACATGTTTAAAATAATCAAAAAAAAATTTAAATAATATTTTTAAATGGTTTTTATCCAATCCAATACCATTTTGTCACCAAACTATTCAAACTGATTCGTTACTTTTATTTTTTAACTACAATTTCGTGCAATATTGTTTTGAAGCAAATATATTTTCAATGCATCTGTTTAAAAATGTTAGATAATCTTTGATTTGTCTGATTTTTATGATTTAAAAAAGGAAGTTTAAATTAGGTAGTCCTTAGGGCTCTTGTAATATTTTAGATAAGAATACGTTAGGTTAGTAAATAACACGAACGAGCCCTTCCTTCTAACTAGTTAATGACTCGGGGTAACCCGATAGATACTGTTTGTTAATCCGTCAAATTAGCCCATCCTTGCAAATAATTAATCCCTCGGGCTAGCCCGTCAATCTTGTAATATTAAGGGTTAGGTTAGTTAATCCCTGGAACTAGCCCATCTCTCCGACATCCGTCAGGCTATATCACTCTTGTAATATTTTGAGTTAGGTTAGTTAATGAATTGAACTTGCCCGTCCCTCCGAATGTGTGCCAAAGTGGAATTGTTCTATTTCAGTTATTAACTCCGAGTTTATTTTCGTCAAAGACTAGATGTTGAGATTGTTTAACTTGTGATTCTTCCGGATACCAAATCCAGTAGCCTTTTGTAAAATTAGTCACAAACCAGTAAATATTTATTCGAAAGAACAAATATTCCTTAGGAGGGAACAATTATTGGTTACAATGGAATAGATATTGCATACGAAGAATTTAAAATTAGTTGAGCTAATAAATATTGCTTGGAAAGAAAAAAAAAATTAAAATCACGGCGCGCAACTCGGTTTCGATCCTCAAATAGTAAACGATGTAATTCGAGTTGAAGAAAAAGGCAGCCATTTTCACGAAAAATATTCTCGAAACTAAGGAATAGGTGAATATAACGAAGGGGTACGGCATAAGCTCATTTGGAAGGGAAAATTCTTTTTGGCCGGCTCCATTGGAATGGCTCCAATGGATTGGATTATGAATACGCGTTTTTGTATTACAAACCAATTGGCCAAATCCCAAACCAAATGACCCAAACAAGAGAATTGAGTCCCTGGACCCCAAACGTCTCAATGTACTAATTCGAGAATCATATTTCGGATACTCCAAATTCGTCTATGTGAATGTGCCGTGCTTTTACTGATTTTACATGAATTACACGTATCCAGATGTCCATTTCATTTTTCGAGGCCTTGAAGAAAATTATTCCGTGCCATATATTTGAGACGACGGTGCCATATCTCAAGTTGCTGCTATTCACCTACGTGAGAAAGGTGCTTGATTTTCGTTCTTTTTTACTCATTTCATCAGCTGAATCATAATCCGGTTTAAATACTTATGCTTCGAAAGTATAAAAAATATTTTTTAACTTGGCTTCTAATACGATTTTACTTCTTCGTGGTGAAGGAAAATATACGATCAGCTTTTGATTCTTGAATACGTATTTGTAGCCAGCCATGTCCATTAATCGTATTGAAACCAAATTCCTCCCATATCTGGTGCGTATATGATTGACTCCCATCTGACAATTCTATCGATCTTTCTCCGATGAGCAATATTATTCAAATATTACCCCTGCCGAGAGCTTTTGATTTCCCTTCGCCAAGGATAATGTTCGTTTTTGATGCAGACTATGTATGAAACCATTCTCTTTTATTACCTACGTAATGTGTGGCTCCCGAGTCTATTATCCATTCGATATCCACAAGTCGCTGCGTAAAAGTTCCCTTTTTCATTGTTACTTCTTGATTTAATTTTCTGATCCCCTTTAAATTTCCTAGGGGCTCGACAATCCGATGCTCTATGCCCTCTTTTCCCGCAATTATAACAGTGGCGACTAAATGATCTGACTTCCCATTCATTTCTTCGTTCCTTCGATCCTTTATAGGCTGACTTACGCTCGAAGCGTTTCGTCTGCCTTGAAAAGGAAATGGTTGAGTCCGGTTGTTTTTCCCTTGCGACCTGCCCGCTAGGAGCGTTTTCTTTGACTATATCTGATTTGAAGTCTGCGTCGCTCATCTAATAAATGAGTTGCACCAATGATTGAAATCTTTCTGGAATGGATCCTATCAGCTGGAAGGATATAAGATTCTCTGGTACCGTTTCTCCCTCGTTTCGTGGTTGATTTCATACTTGTGATACTCGTACAAAGAAACTTGGCACAGTTTCGCGTTGTCGGTAAATGATTGAATAAAACTGTTTATGTAGATCGGCGACTCTCGCGCGTGATTAGGTTCGGATGTTTCTTTAATAATGTTCCATAATACAGTTGGCGTGTTTAATCCTTCTATAATACTTCGAATGTCTTCACCTAGACTCATAGGTATGATTGCAAATGCCCTTTGTTCTCTCACTTCAAACGTCAATATTATTTCAGAAGCAGACTTATCTGGGTCTCGTGTGATTTCTTGTCGAGTGACGATTTTCCATAACGTTTATTCCCTCAGGAGTTGTTCCATGTTGAACTTCCAATAGTGATATTTCGTGCCGTCCAATTTCGCGACATGTCCGAGCGTTAATAATGAAGTACCTTCCACCATGGTAGCACGTTAAGCCTTGTCGCGTCACGTTAATACGTTGTACTCCCATCTGGTGAGCCGCCCCCTATCTAACAATTCATTATAGAACAGGACGACATAATTAGGGTTTCTGAAGAACTATTCAATCCGGACTATATCACCTGGTTTAAACCGGGTTAATCTAATAAAATATATCCTGCTTTTTTTAAACCTTAAAAAACGGACAACAAAGATTATTTAACATTTTTAAACATACGCGGTGAAAATATTTATGCTTCAAAATCCTAGGTGAGTTTAGATATTGTACGGAATTGTAGTTTCAAACTGACAACGAATCAGTTTTAAGAGAGCCACGAAATTCAAGTTTCGAGTATTTGCGCTATTAGGCCGGCTTTCGACAACGTGTACCATCGACATTGTGCAATATTGATATTGGGTTCATTTAAGATTAATACACCAAGTTTATGTCATATTCAGATGCGTACCATCTATATTTTGTTCAATCGCGATTTTGAGATTTTGTATGGATAACAAAAAAAATCATGCTTCAAGTTTACAACCGGGCATATAACGAATGAACTGAAGGTCTGAGAGTTGTGTCGTCACAACTTTCGCGCGGGGAGAGAGGAAAAATCTCAAAATTGTAAAGCGGCCGAGAAACAGAAGTCGAAATTGCCCTCTCTAGCGGTTAAGATAGAAACTAAGTAGGCGTTGCTAATTAATTTGCCTTCGTTGAAGTTCGTTCGCGACTTCGCGCTTCGTCTGTAGAATCGTTAAGGGGGTAGGAAATATAACTAAGAAACTCGGCTTTCCCCTCTCTCTCGCGAAACGAAAGAGGCTCTCGCCTAGGCGTCGCGAGTTCAAGTTTGATTTACTCTACCAGCAATACTGGGCCATACCGCTCTTCTGTAGAAATTTGGAATACTTAGGGTGGAATCATTGACTGAGGAAATCGGACCTTCATCATTGTAACCCGTAGTATGTCGTCTTGTAAACTTGGGGATGATTTACTTGTGGTATCACCAATTATCGTATTCATAACTATTATTGGAAAGTTTTCGTTAACACTATTTTTTGGAGTTTTCATTAACACTATTTTTTGTAGTTTTCATTCAGAGGATTACTAAAATTCTTGTACGGATTATTCAAATTTATACAAGTAATGAAAATAAAAATGTAATTTATTTTGGAGCTCATTAAATGTCGATGTAAATGCAATTGTTCGCCTGAGCTTGTTTGGATACAAGCACTAACGTTACTATTCTGTTTCAAGACACATTTTGCACGCTGACGACAGACAGTAAACAATTTTAAATCATTCACGTCGATCATTCTTGATATTTAATTATTATAGCTTCTGTAACTATTTTAAGAAATGTTCAATTTAATTGAGTCGTCCCTTAAAAGTAACTCGATCTAGGGAGGTTATAATTTACTTTAGATAGTTTTGGCTGGTATTTTTCTAGGCAACGAAGGCTAGCTAAGACAAATGTTATGAGCATTAAATTGTTAAAATATAACATTAATCGGGACTTTTGAAAATGTAGTTTAAGTCGCAACCCCTGAAACTACGCTACTGAAAATATCGAAAGAATCCATGTACACGCAATATAGGTAAAAAACTTAAATAAATTCAGTTTATTTTTAAATTAATTACTTGCGTTAAACAGTGTTTTTTTCCAAGGGGTGATTTTCATTCCCTTCTTCCCATTAATACCAACAGACGAAAGTGGGAACAGCGATATTATTTTATTTGATAGCCCTACAAAGTTAGTAAAATAGCTATATAACTGTAGTAATTAAAGGGCCTAGCCTAATAAGATAGTGAAAACTGCCTTTGAACGAATCGAAACAAAAAAATAGTCCCATAATGAACATGACTATACTCCGTCCAACGAAAGATGAGCCCTGAGAATTACGCCCAAATTGTGGTCGCCACCATCGACCCCATAATTATTTATCAACTTGTTTTCTCGTTTCGACGATTGTCCGCTTTATAGTCTGCTAATAAATCGATAGGGTTAATCGAGTTTGAGCTCATAAATTCGGGGTTTGAGGAAGTCGGCTTTTTGCAATGTATATTTTGTACGTTTATGTGTTTTGCATTACTATTGAGTATTTTCTATTGTATACGTCAGGGTGTCTATGGCTAAAGCTCGAGTAGTCGTTTATAATAAAAATTGACTTTTTTTGTTACGATAAGCCGAATGAAGAGAGACGAAATAGACTAAATAAACAAATAAGATTAAACAAAGGTTACTGAAACGTTAAAACGTTCAGTGACCTTTGCTTCCATAATAGGCCACGTTGGTACCCCTATATATTACACAATGACGCAGGAACCCATATCAAATGACAACTACATATTAGAAGCCTCGTTTTTTATCTTACTTGCTTATTTAGGCCATTTCGTTTCTCATCATTCCGGTTTATCGTAACAAAAAAAGGAAATTAATGGTAGGCATATATTTCATTAAAAAATAACCTTAAATACATATAAGCTTACGTCTTTACATTACATTACGGTATTCTTTGACTTGGTTACGGTAAAATAGTTATTCAAATATGGGTAAGGTAAAAGGAGTCAAGGACACGGTTGTACTATTGGCCGGCAAGGACGGCTTATAGTTGCCAATGTGACCAATTACTTTGAAAAAGAGCGAACTAAGAATCGTTGTTACATCCGGTTTAACAAGTTCGAGAACGAACGGCATTACTCAATAGTAATGCAAAACACATAAACGTACAAAATATACATTGCAAAAAGCCGACTTCCTCAAACCCCTAATTTATCAGCTCAAACTCGATTAACCCTATTGTTAAAGTAGCAGACTATAAAGCGGACAATCGTCGAACTGAGAAAACAAGTTGATAAATAATTATGGGGTCGATGGTGGTGACCCCAATTTGGGCGTAATTATCAGGTCTCATCTTTCGTTGGACGGAGTATAATGGTGGTCATGTGAAAATTTTCAGCTCAGAAGATGCGCACATAACCTCAAAAACACATATGTTTTTTCATTTTTTGGCGATATCTTGGCCAAATTTACACCAAATCAAATATACTTTTTTTTTAAATGAAAGGTCTCTGGAAGCCCTACAAGGTGGTATTTTTTTAAAAAAATTCACGCACAAAAGCAAATTTTTTACAAGTGTTTTAAAATTTAAAAAATTATTTAAAAAAAAAACAAAAATTTGGCCTCCTCGAAAAAAAAAAATATAATGTGTATTTTGGGTCAAAGTTTACCCCTGAATTTTTTCAGATTTTTAAAATTGGTGGAACAATGTCAAAAAAAAAAATAAAAACTGAATTTTCGGCCATATTTTAAATACGAGACGGGCATGTCTTTATCATTTATTCATAGGAAGGCGGGTTTTCACGCGCCAACCTTTTTCATCGCGCGCGCCATTTACCTTATTTATACTTAAGTGATTAAGGTAACAACTTTTTGATTTTAATTTAAACATACACTGTACTACAAACGTTGATATATAAAAATATATACCGTAAAGATTGATTAGAAGAAAAAAAAGATAGTAGAGCGCATAATTTTAGAATATCATAATAAACAAATAAAAAGTTTATTTCTAGAACTTTCCCGACCTTCCAAGCACTTTCCAAGCACTTTCCAGAATTTTCTAGACATTTTAAGCGCTTTCCAGAATTTTCTAGACATTTTAAGCGCTTTCCAGAATTTTCTAGACATTTTAAGCGCTTTCCACAATTTTCTAGACATTTTAAGCGCTTTCCAGAATTTTCTAGACATTTTAAGCACTTTCCAGAATTTTCTAGACCTCTCCAGACTTTTCTGCTAACTTCTAGAACAGTTATGGACGTACGCACGTACGGACATTGTAAGTGCACATAATCGATACGTTAAAACATTAAGTTCGTATTGCGTTTTGGCAATGCCTATGGAATTTTTAGAAGGCATGTGCATGCTCGAATTTTTTAATTTATTTCGGGTCATTTTAAGTTGCCGTTTTTTGCCAAAATGGTGCTTTCGAATTGTGTTTTACGTCATAGCAGTTTTGAAGTTTCGGTTCTTGGGCAAAAATTACCTTCATTGCGCATGATCAACGCTCCTAAGAGCGACAGCTGTAATTGGGTGAGTATAAAGAGAAAGAGAGAGGAAAACTCCGTAGGCATTGGTTTGGGTATAAAATATTTTTTGAACAGCAAAATATGTTATTTTACTTGTTTATTATGATATTCAAAAATTACGCGCTTTGTTTACTAACTTTATGTTTCTACCATGCTTACTGGCAACTCTAAAAATGTACATTTTTTACGCTATATATTTTTATATATCAACATTCGTAGTATAGTACGTATTAAAAATAAATTCAAAAAGTTGTTAACTTTTAAAAATGATTATTTTAAAATAATATTTTTTAATAGTTATTATCCAACCAAATACCATTTCAATACCAACATACGTTATTCTTGTACAATAAGCTTACGTTTGTGATTTCTTTGTACAATATATGATTAAATTAGATAAGTCGCGCCCTTTGAAGTGACGACATTGGCTATTGGCGCCTTGAGTTCTGAATATATGAACTTTATAGAGTTCATTTTTCATTTCGATAATTTAATCCAATTTTTTTAAAATAGTAACTTAATCACTTTAGTAATGTATAAATAAGGTAAGTGGCGCGCGCGATGAAAAAGTTTGGCGAGTGAAAACCCGCCTTCCTATGAATAAATGATAAAGACATGCCCGTCTCGTATTTAAAATATGGCCGAAAATTCAGTTTTTATTTTTTTTGACCTTGTTCCACCAATTTTAAAAATCTGAAAAAATTCAGGGGTCATCTTTGACCCAAAATATACATTATATTTTTTTCGAGGAGGCCATATTTTTGGTTTTTTTTTAAATGAATTTTCAAGTTTTAAAACACTTGTAAAAAATTTGCTTTTGAGCGTGTTTTTTTTTTTAAAAATATCACCTTGTAGGGCTTCCAGAGACCTTTCATTTAAAAGAAAGTATATTCGATTTGGTGAAAATTTGGCCAAGATATCGCCAAAAAATGAAAAAACACGTAATATGTGTTTTTGAGGTTATGTGCGCATCTTTTGAGCTGAAAATTTGCACATGACCACCATTAGTCATGCTCATTATGGGACTATTTTTTTTGTTTCGATTCGTTCAAAGGCAGTTTTCACAATCTTATCCGGCTAGGCCCTTTAAGACATACTTCTTATTATCGGTTATTGGGGTTGCGGAAGATGAAATTTCCTTGCCACCGGAGGCGAAAAGATGACTGCTTCAGGGTGGACTTAAACCACCGACCACTGGCTAAACAGGTAGTATGTCCTAACTTTACTTACTACAGTTAACCCTATGCCTCCCGTCAATTATGGAGAAATTACCAGCTATTCCAACTGATTAAGGTTGTTTAGCCTCGCTAGCTCAATTGGTTAGAGCGTGGTACGATTCAAATACACCCCGAGGCAGGTGTTATCTTTTCGGAATTACAATTGCACCTGTACGCTAAAGCGCAAGGCCTATCCAGAAATTTGGTCTCGTTCGTATCTTCCCTTAATCCACCCCTGATTTGGCCACGTAAATAAGGATACACTTACAGTTCTAGTAACTCCACGTCCCGCAAACCTATATACGCAATTTGTGCGGCGTTTATGCTATAAAAGAAAGTATTTTAAGGTTAAATATTAATGTTATTCACTTTTGTGTTATTTTCTTAAGTTCTGGTCAATACGGCTCGACACTTTCATTAACGCTGCGCTGATTTCTTTTCGCCATATTTAATAGAGTTTAAATGAGTAAATTTCACAAAGACAATTGAAACAAAATTCGGTATTTCGGCGGAAAATTGGTTAAATAGTTTTTAGCGTGGAAAATTACTAGACATTACAATATATTGAAAATCTTTCATAACTTGAATTTTCATAATAAAATATGTCGCAATTCGCGTTTCTCGTATAATAGACTGTAAAACGCAAAACAATTATCTGTTGTTTTCCGAAATTCGCGTTTTGGCGTCGAAGGTTTTATTTCTGTAATTGCTTTTCTACCGCACAAATCTTTCACGGAGCAACTTAATTATTAGCCCTGACTTTATGGCAAGTGCAACAATTGATTCGGCAGTACTTGTTTATTTGAAGTCGAGTTTCTGATTATTATAATTATTTTAAAATGATACATGATTACGGGTTCAATTCCTTTACAGAATATGAAAATAGAAACAATTATTTATCGTTTGCTTGTTTAGACAATCACTAAAATTATTTTTCACTGCGAAGGCTTAAATAATTTTTTGGTTGTCCAGCGAAACTTGCACCCGAAAAAATAGACTTAATGCGAAATTTCCGTTTCGGAAACTTGTCGAAAATTCTATTCGTGAAGAATAAAGGCTAATTTCCACCAAGGGATTTTTCGCGGCGAAATATTATATATTCTAACACCACGAAATTTTTTTTTAATGTTTGCTGAAAAAACTGCTTGGTAAAAATTTCTTTGAAAATTTTCAGTTCGGAAAATTATTTATAAAACTAAACTTTTATTTTCCAAAATTAATTAAAAGATTTTCATTCAATAAATTTGGAGTAATATATAATTCATTCGTCGCCTTTATGCTAAGTTTTGTTATATACTTGTTTTTGTTATATGCTTGGAGTAGGATGCATCAGACGCGGTAGTCTGATGCTTTTTTCATCATTACGGAGCACATTTCGCCCGATATCGAAAGGCGAATTAGTCGATTTGGGTCGAAATGATCGAATTTCATATGATCGATTGAGTTAAAAAACTAACCTAACCTAACCTAACCTAAATATTTCGATCATTTAATCCAAAAAACTGGTTTCGATCACTTAAAAGTCGATCAATTTGACGATACCGAATTGGTCAGCCGAAGCATTTAGTGAAATCATCTGGTATGATAGATTTGAGATATTTTTGCAACAACAAAATAGGAGAGTAGTGCTTTTGAAGATTTAACGCGGTAAATCACAATTTAACAAAATTATGGTTGATGACGGAGAAGAGGTTTGCCGATTGCGATCTTAAGCCTTTGTTTACGATTAACTTGCGTTTTAGGCGGGGAATTTGAACGGAGCATGTATAATCTGGTTGCATCGGACAGTGGTGAAAAAGGAATTCTTTACTCATGTTACGTTGTTTACGAGTAAATAAACAAGATCCAAGTGGTAACGTTTCTATTTGCGAAATTGCATTAAGTAGGTTGTAGCGGGATGTAGGCATTTTATTGTCTTATCATAAATTTGGAGAAAACATGCTAGCCGTTTTGGTCTAATTTGTTATTATTTATTCTGTCGTTTAAATTCTAAAAATACTGAAATGTATTTGAAAATCTCAAAATACTGAAAACTGCTTTTAAAATTTAAAAATTTCTACTCAAAATTTGAAAAGGCGAAATTTATAATTTCAAATCTCTTTAAGTTTGAAGATTTTAACCGATCGTGTCCTATGCTTCAGGCGACTGTTCGATGCTAAGCGTGGAGTGTCCGATGACTAAACACGGCTGTCCAATGAGCTCTACAGGGGCGTCCGAATCTTAACGCAATTTTTCTATAAACCCATCAAATGTACGTTTAACGGATGCCGTCTTAGATGAGGGGTGTAGGAACGATTTTGAGATGGGGGTAGGGGCGAAGTTGGGGTGTGCAAAAAAGGGGACTAGGTCCTAAAAACTATTGTTTCAAGTATATTTTAAGGGAATATAAATGTAAGAATAAAGTCGTGTATCTTATAAATATAAATTAAACATATACCGATAATCCAATATTAACACCATCTAATAACAATTGTTAAAAAATATTTAATTTGTAAATAATATAGCTATAAATCCTCAAATGGAAATTTACCTCAAGTGAAATCTGTTTGCTTTTCCCCCATAAAAATACTATTCTACTATACCAATTTAATCATGAATAACGCTTGTAAACTAACAGGAGCTAACTTGCTTACAAACTTACGTTTTAATAACAGCTATATTAGCGTCCTCATGTGCAGTTTCCCATTTGCGCATTTTCCTAATTCGACCGCACTTTGGCGGTTTTTTTATTCAGTTCAATGAAACTCGAAACATTTCTTAAATATATCCAATGGAATTAGAACAAATTAAAAAAGATTTTTTTCTTTGTTAGCGAATCATCTTGAGAGACTTATAATCATTAAATGGTTACTAAATCAGTACTATCCCCAAATATTTTGTAGAATATCCATCAATTTGTAAAGTTTAGAAGATAAAAAATATTCTTAAATTATTGAAAAATAACTTTATAAAGCGAATTGCCGATTTACATTTATATTTTTATGTTAATAAATATACTCGGCGCGCTTTTCACCTCGATGGCAACTTCTCCTTGGTCGTTGCACAAACATTGTGGATCTGTGTATCAAGGTGGATTTTTTTTTTTTTTTTTTTTTTTTTTTTTTTAAAGTAGACCTATGACCACCGACCCCCTGGCCCTTTAAATAGTTAAAGTGTTCCATGAGGACCATGAGTCTACACACAGACAAAACTCACAATCACAAAGACTAATAAATTTGCTCTCAGTGACTCGTACCTACCGGTACAAATTTTGTTGTACCAAAAATTCCAAACAAACTTCCAAATATTCAAGAATCAAAAAACGTTTTGAAAAAATTATAGAATTTTCTTAGTGGTCCACTAACCCCCTCCGATTTAATTTTTAAAGTGGTCATTTGCCCTCGGGCACGCCTTATTTCCCACGCTGCCTGTATGACGTAATTTCCACTGGGTCATTTTCCTCAGGTTTGGGACAGGAGTAGACTCTTTAATTTATATATGGTCATGGATAAAATGCAACATCTTGGGTCAATCTTGAATTGATATTATCATTATAATAGAAGCGCATTATTGTATACATGGCCACACGCACAACTTAATTTATACGCAGTCATTTTTGGAAATACTTGGCGCTGGCTTCGCCGGAAGCGCCATCTTAATTTATTTGTAGGCCCTAACCTAACCTGTAAACCTGGCGTAACACAAAATTCCCATTAAAATAATGAGTGGTTTCCAAACAGTAACCCGATGTCAAACAAAATTAAAATATAAATCCGTGAAAGTAAACTATGTAGTTCTCATTTCAGAGTAAATTTATAAATAAATGTTTTTTGCTGTAATTCATATTATTTTCTTTTAGTTTAAAAAACATTGTGTCCACGGTACTGTGATAAAATGAAATTTGAAAACGAGACGGATACTTCGTGGAATATTTTTATTATTTAGTTTAAATCTTTAACGTTTTAAAATCCTGCGAGCTTTCGGGCCGTGACCCCTTTTCAAGCAATCTTTAATCTACAATGAATCTAAATTTTAATTCTACATAACGTTTCCGCCAGTGGACAACGATGTGGTTTTTAACCAATTTTTTGTTTCCACTGTAACACGTATGTAATTTTTTATATGAGTTATCCCCAATTTTTATACAAAGAGTCCCTGGTTCTAAATTTAGTTTCCCTAGTTTTTTAATATACAAACTTTCTTTAAATAGTCTTTTATAAAAAATATTTTCTGTGCATACCGATCTATAATCATTCCAATTAATTTTATGATCCGGGTTTTTTTCTAAGTGGTTAGCTATAGCTTTAGTAGTATCCTTTTGTTTAACATAGTGTTATGTTCCATTAATCGCTTTTTAAAAAATCTTTGAGTGTGACATATATATTTTTTATTTCAGTTACAGGGGATTTCATAAAGAAAGTTTTTATATTAAAAAAACTAGGGAAATTAAATTTAGAACCACGGACTGTTTGTATAAAAAATTGGGGAAAACTCATATAAAAAAGTACATATGTGTTACAGTGAAAACAAAAAATTGGTTAAAAACAATATCGTTGTCCCCTGGTGGAAACATTATGTAGAATTAAAATTTAGAATCATTATAGATTAAAGATTGCTTGAAAAGGGGTCACGGCCCGAAAGCTCGCAGGATTTTAAAATGTTAAAGATTTTAAACTAAATAATAAAAATATTCCACGAAGTATCCGCCTCGTTTTCAAATTTCATTTTATATGATTTGTTTAAAAAAAGGAGTGGAGAGGTTCCGCCATGGTGGGGGAAACTGCGGAAGTGTAAAACTGCTCAAATGGAAAACGGTGCAAAGCAAATGCGCTTATGGGAACCGTATCATATAAAGCTAGTTTGTAGTTTTAGTTTAGGTTTTACTAAATATATTTGCCACCTGAGAATTATGCTAAATCTATCACGAGTCCGGAATATTGTACATAAAAATGTGGGGGAAAGCTTTCAACATTCTCTTATGACAGTAAAATATAGTAATGTTGCTTAAAATGTTTATTTTAATGTTATTATGAAGAGCTCAATTTCAGCATTAGGTTGCTACTAAAAATAATTTAGAGAACAACCTAAAATTATTGGAGGGTTGAAGTTTGATATTGGAGGTTCCAATGCCCCCTCCATTTGTTCCTACGCCACTTTTTAGAGCAACTCTTATGGTGTCTTTTATGAAGTTTCATACATGCATTTTGTAGCTTAAGAACTGTACTTTTTGTTGGTAGTTATCTCCGATGTCAGACTAAATAAAACTTAGCTATTTTTACGTTTTTCGGAACTTCTTATTGCCAATACCTCTTAATAATATTGATTTGATTATCTGAAGACAATGTTTTCCGCAGTTAGCGCATAGTAGTCATGCTGGTGGTTATTCCTTCGCCTTTCTGAGAGCGAGAAACTTAGATCTTCATGAACCAGAATGAACACACAGTGCATTTAAAATAAATTAGTTAAAAGATCGGACAAAATAAGAGACAAGCAACTCTCAACGGAAATGACATCTATTCATGAAACTAATGAAGGGGGAAAAAGTTGCCTATTGTAGGCGGTGGAATTACCCCCAAAAATGGCCGCCATCTTGAAAATTTTAGTTTTTTGCTATTTTCGGAAAAACCGTTAGATTTACAAATATTAAATGAAAAGCAATTTTATTGAACGTGTAATTACACATTTAATAAAACAAACAACATCCAAATATTCAAATTAAATCAAATATTACACCCAAAAACCCGCTCCATCGAATTACGATTTTAGTTAATTTCCCCGAATTTTACGTAAACATTTTTGTTATGATGAAAGTTCAGTCAGCAGCCTTTTCAAGGAAAAGCCATAAAACTATAAAGTTTATTGTAGCCGTTCTATAAAATATATGGACTTCAACCGGGGTTTTCTAGCCCCATGGTCAAGCTTCGTATTATAGGAGAGATTTTATTGTTCCTGATTATGAACAGTGAAAAAAGGTTCGTCTTAGAAAAGCCTTACACCTTTGTCGACTGTGTTAGTCTACAGGTGGACTAACGAATGGAAGGGGGTTTACTGACAGTTCTTTGGCCAAATTGGTTACT
Organism: Odiellus spinosus; assembly: GCA_963920705.1. Classification (NCBI taxonomy): domain Eukaryota; kingdom Metazoa; phylum Arthropoda; class Arachnida; order Opiliones; family Phalangiidae; genus Odiellus; species Odiellus spinosus. The sequence continues at coordinate 5,378,719 of OY987240.1, forward strand.
TCAATGCCCTTTTGCTCTGTTATCATTAATGATGTAGAAACCTTTGCTCACGTTTACGGTGTAAGTAGCGAGCAACACGTAGATCTAAGTGACTATAGGCGTGCACATTTTGGTCAAGATTTAGAGAAATTCTTCGACTGGTTCAACTACAATCCCCCATTTAGCGCAGAAATTGGTGAAAATAAGAGTAGGCGATGAAAATAATAACTGCGAAAGAGCTCAAGAAATAGGGGATACGTTAATGACCAACACTGTAGGGGAGAAACTAAGAGATGTTAAATTTTATCGTAATGACAAGGTGAAAACGCTCGCGCTTGTCAACAAAAAGATCATTCGTATTGACAATGAAGACATTCCAATAAATCCAATTAAATTATTCAATCGCATAGTCTGCACAAACAAGACATCTGACGAGCTGGAACATTGTTTCCAGTAAGAACTGGCTACGTATCCGCCATCTTTTTTCGTTGATTGTCAACTGCGTAAAGGAACCAAATCAAATCTTCTGGATAAAGATGAGAGACCAATGGATTCCTTACCAAAAGCAGACAAGATGGCTTTCGTACTTGACGGAGGATTTTTACTACACAAAGTTGTTTGGCAGTTGTTTACGGAGAAATTTTCGTACAGTATGAAATATTCATACCCTTTCATTATGGTTCAGACGTAACTATTGTATTTGATGGATAAGACGAGTCAGTTCTTTCAACCAAAGCTTATGAACATATTCGAAGAACCAAATCTTCCGCAGATGTGGTTGTACAAGAAAACCTTGTCATTTCGCAAAGCATATCCGAGTTTCTAGGAAACACGAACAACAAAAACAGTTCATATTGAAGCTATTCAAGCATTTAAAGAAAGCCTTCATTGTAGTCGTTCAAGCACTATACGACGCGGATACCGTTATAGTATCAACCGCGCTCTCTCTCAAATCACCAAATAATTCGGTTTGCGTAATTGCTGAAGATACAGATAAAGCACTGTTACTGGTCTATCATGCGACTGAAAAAAACACCTACATGATGAGTCCTGGAAAGTTGGCCAAGTCGGATAAAGTTACTGATGTCTCTGAACTTAAAAATAAACTAGGAGAGACAGCGGCTACTTTGTAATTCGTTCATGCTTTATCTTTGTGTGATAGTACTTCAGCCTTCAACAAGAAAGGGAAGCCAACGTTTTTGAAACAATATTATAAAAGTTGTGGCTCGAATGTTGCTAACTACGTCACGAAATCACGTGGCGTTAAGGTTATACAGGGTATTTTTGAGAGGGCTCGGGAGAGGCCCAATTTTGAGAGTTGACACGGATATAGAAAAAATAAGCTTAAGAAATGGTCGGTGCTCACGAACGCTATAAGCTTTACGAGCTATTAATGTAGCTGAGGACGTCGACGGCAACATACACTAAGTTCGTCCTCTTTTATGATAGCAACTATTCAAGGGAAACACTAAATTAACTCAGGACTCTTTTTTATACAGTGTCGCAAATGCAAATAAGGAAGATCTTTCGAACGCTGGTGAAAATATTGACCTGAAACTGTATGGAGCCACATCCAAAACCAAAAGCCTAAACAGGCAAAGGTATCTTCTATACAACAAAATTGTTTCTAAACAAATGCTGAAAATCAATTTTGAATTGGCAACCCTTCCGAATCCAGGTAAAGAAAGCCACGGTGAAGAAAGACAAAAATTTATTTTATTGAATTAGTATCTGCGTACATAATTAGTTTAAATATTTGGTTGTCCGAACCGGATGTTGTGGCTAACTCCTTGAAAGAATTTGTGAATGTCTTTTCGTCCAGCGATAAAATCATCACACAGATTCTTTAAACGCGTTTGCAGTTTTACGTATATGCGCCTTTTCCTCTTAGGTATTTGAATTCCACGTGCGTCTTTCATGATCCTGGCGTGAACGCGTGACTCTTCTTTCTGGAGATTTTCAATTAATTTCCAAATAGAAGGATGATCCTGACCCACCAAATTGCGAAACCCATTGTTCCATCCTTCGCAAACGTTGTTGGTACGCGACAAGTTTTTTATGGTTACTTCATGACAATTCCAAGTTTCAAGTTGAAAGTTGTATGTACCTTTCTGGCTCGTTATAATTTTGGTCTCCATACTTATTTAATCTATTATCGATTGATTGTAATGTCTGTATTGTAATGTCAGTATTATATATGCTGTCTTTTCCCGTTTTTTAAATAATGGTGTTTTTTATGTTGGCTTTTTTTTCCGGTTTTTTGTCTTTTTTTCCGTGGCTTTTTTTACCGGCAACCTCCCTTCCACCAACTAAAGACGCATTGGAACATCACATATATCGTAGGTATTATCAAAACCAGGAAAAGCTCTATAGAAAGTTGAATGAGGACTTATTGGGGTAGAAATTATGCAATAGTAGTTTGGTGCTGGTATATTGTAATCAGGCTCCCGCTCCAGAAAGCATACTTAAGCTAATATTTTGTAAACGCAATTCCACTAACTGTACAAAAGTATGCCCATGTAGAAAATACGGCAAGATATGCCCTGCTATGTGCGGAGAGTGAATGGAATATATTGCCTTAACTCTTGCCGCGAAGTTAATGATACTGATGACGAAGATATTGACTAATGTCAGCTAATATATAAATTTAAAAAGTGAAAAAAAAAAAAAAAATAATCATTGCTAACCCATTTTCTGAAACAAAATTAAATATTTTTGTCTTAATTTGGAAAAAATAACGAAAATCGAAATTAACTATGTGGTTTTTTGAGTATAACATTTCGTCTAATTGGAATATTTTCATGTGGTGTGTTTTATTAAATACGTAATAAAACGTAGAACCAAATTGCTTTTCACTTTCATATTTGTAAATCTAACGGTTTTTGCCGAAAATTGAAAAACACTTAAAATTTCAAGATGGCGGCCATTTTTGGGGAAGTTGAACCGCCCTACAATAGGCAATTTTTCCCCTTCATTAGCACCATGGATAGATGTCATTTCCGTTGAAAGTTGCCGAGTCAAATTACATTTGCACTGTACTAACAACCTTAAAGAAGCCTTTATAATTCGTGGTTTAGACGTGGTATGTTAAATTGTCTTTTTATTAATAGATATTATAAATTCAAAATACAACCTCACATCGCCCTTTTTCACTACACTTAATAATTTTCAACCGCTAATCAACCAGAACTTTACGTAATGAATATTTTCTTACCAAGGTTTAAGCCACTCGAAACCTGGAATTCGAGGATTGCAGTTTGCAAGTTCTCGTAGTACCAAAGAAACTGGCATACCGTGCAAATTACCTAGAAAAGTGGCATTTACATATTTTATATAACATTTTATACATTTGCGACAGCCGTCAATATATCGCACGAATAATTATAATCTTTCCATACTGATAATAATATATTTGTAGCGTAAAATTGAATATATATTATTTGACTGGTATATTCGAATTCGATCTCCCCACGTCAAGTCTGGCTAATTTACATATGTTGGAGGCTAATCTACTCAAAATATTTTCGCTGTTTTAGTCACAATTTCTGAGGCAAAGGTTTAATTAAATGAATTCATATTTCAATAATTAGTAGTTAGTTTTCATGTTTTTCGTTCTTTGCTGCGAGAAGGTTTTCAAATTTTAGATGAAATGTTTTTAAATATTTTACTAAAATCATAAAATAATGTTTCGTGGCACGCGGTCGCGTGATTTTTTGGCTCGTGCTTTTATTTTCAAAATCTTAGATATAGACATTTTTTGCATTTTGAATTTCAAAATCTTAGATTTTGTCAATTTTTGTCTGGTTTATGGAAATGCGGCCTCCAATTCGGCAGGTGACAGGTAGACGTCATATATTCCGGAAAGAGGTGGGCTTCTCCCTTACGACGTTTCGGACTGCTATTCTCGGTTTTAGAGCTTCTCTGTATCATTAGTCAAGTGTAAGAACTTTCCTGTGACGGTCCTGTGATTTTTAAAATAATATTTTTTGGACATTATTCCACTTGATCAAATGTGTTTGATTTAATGAAAAAGGTAGCATCATTATTTTAATCAAATTATGAATATGCCGTTTAAACGTATTTGAAATTAAGGGTTTATATACGAATAATGGTTCTTCGTTCTATAAACGGTTAAACTGGTCATTTGAGACAATTTTGTTTATGTGGTTTTCATAATATCATTGGTTTAAATAACTATTTTATATTATATTTAGATGGCAATAAAAATATTACCAATCGATGGTATTTATCTTGAAGAATCCTTTCATGAAATACGTAATTTACAGAGAAAAATCTATGTGGGGTGCCATATTGGTATATGTAATTATTTCAGTCGCCATCTACAGCTCAAAAACTGAACTATTTTCTTTATTTTTCTATTTTCAATAAACTGTCGTCTGTAGATAATTTTACAAATGAAATTATTTGTGGGAGTATTTTTTTGATTTAAAGTTGTTTTGTATTCAGAATAATATCAAGCTGGGGTAGAAATTGTGCCGTACTGGGCTGTAAAAGTAGTGATGGAGATAATAAGGAGTGCAAATAAAAAATATCAAGTACGTTCTGATCCTGACCAAGAGTTGACGGTATTTCATAAAGATCGCCTCTTGTTCATTGCATATATTTCCCGAAAGTGAAATATTAAAAAACCAATGGTTGGAAGCGCTCGGCAGTCCAAATTATGTACCAGGAAAAATGTGCTGTTTTAAGTATTTGTTACGAAGGTAAAACCATACCATCAAACCATTCCTCGTCTGGGATCAATGCTGGATTTTTAAAGGATACAGTATTACAGTTCCTAATACATGTATTGAACGGTTAAGCCTTGGTGTATTATCAAGTTAATAGACTAAAAAGATAATACCTATTGTTAGCATTTCGTTTTACATTTTCAAATTTACTCCCCTTTCTTGGGCTAGAAAATAATAGACTAAATTTATTTCGTTTTTCATCTCATTTGAAGTTTCATGAGTAGTTTTAACATTATTGAAAATTGCCCTTTGATTTTTAGAACTTGCTTGGAACATCGCCATTTCTATGACTTTTAGAAGTTCTGAATTTGGGTACTAGATGGCGGTGACCTCGTAAAACGCGTATAGTTAACTGCATACATAATAAAAGCAACAATTCAGAGTAATGCTCCAAATCATTAGATTTCATATTTTGATAAATTTAAATTCAAATGTTCTAGCATTATACCGTTAATTATGGGATTTAATTTAATTTAAAAATAAATGAAATCATCTAGCGTTAATCTTTTAATTATTTAATTTAATTTAAAATGTATACAAACATCTACCGATAAACTTAAAATGAGTAGATTTAATTTCGTTTAAAATAAATACAATCATTTAGCGAAAAGAATCTATTGACTAAAAATCGCCGGCCAATACGTTTAGCCTAAACTATTGGTAGCCACCCCGGATCCAAATTATCGAAGCTCCGTCAAAATTCGACGGTCAAATTTAAAAATATTGGCGACTGACTCGAATGTAGCACCGTCAATTATCAGCCAAGGCCTAAAAACTTTGATTCGTTAACCTATTCAAACTAATCATAAATTTTAAATGTTATTGTATCCACTGCTTAGATAAAACTTTGGTTTTTAAAAATGATTAACAGACAGATACTTCGTCAAATCTAAAATAAACGTAAATAGATGGACCCCCACGCAATCGACGCTTTAAAACAAAGTTTTAATTACTTAATTAACCACGCGTTGTTCTTTTATTGCGACAAATTTTATTATTTTTATTTCTATTTGAAGAAACATGGCGCTTAAATTCTACGTACACACACCTCCAGACGAGGAGAAACGGGGCTTAAAGTAAAAGGGGAGACACTCAATAAGACTGGAAACTTGATTCGGGCTAACCGAATTATTTGCATTTTTGGCCTGGACAACCCGAATTGCGTTTCGAAAGAAGTTAGAGATTAGTTTACAATTGTCTTTCGTTCAATCGTTCTGAAGGAATGTAACGAGGTCCGTCTCATTTGACTGTGTTCAAACGATTGAATTGTTTTTAAACAAAGAGCCGGATTCAATTGTGACATTTTAAACCGTTCAAACGATTGAATTGTTTTTAAACAAAGAGCCGGATTCAATTGTGACATTTTAAACCGTTCAAACGATTGAATTGTTTTTAAACAAAGAGCCGGATTCAATTGTGACATGTTCGCCGGCATTAGTCCGACTTATCATATGTCCGACTCTAAATAAGTCCGACAATTATAAATCCGACTGGTCGGACATATGAAAAACTCGTTAGTCCGACTTACGGAGGTCCGACTATTCGTTTGTGCGACTCTCCGTTACTCCGACTCTTCGTAAGTCCGACTCAATTTGAGAGTCGGAGTAATGAGTTTTGCGTTAGTCCGACTCTCATTTAGTCCGACTCTTCGTAAGTCCGACTAAATTTCAGAGTCGGAGTAATGAGTTTTCCTTTAGTCCGACTATCCTTTAGTCCGACTCTTCGTAAGTCCGACTAAATTTCAGAGTCGGAGTAACGAGTTTTTCGTTAGTCCGACTCTTCATAAATCCGACTAAATTTCAGAGTCGTAGTAATGAGTTTTTCGTTAGTCCGACTCTCCGTTTGTCCGACTCTTCGTGTAAGCACCGATGAACGACGGTTTTAAAAAAAGGGAAACATTTCAATGCCTAGTAAGAGACCGATTCATATCGGATTGTTTTAGTGTACTTAGAGATTTTCATTGACTAGATGCGAGCATTAAATAAAAAAAATATCTATTAAATATGCTTTAGTATAATTAAAAAATAAGGTTTTAATAAGAGTTTAGATCACTTTTTGTGGAAGAACTATTAATTACAACATAATAAATCTTTAGGAAGAACTAATTTATAGATTTTGAAGGTGTTAATTTCAATATATTTTAATTATCAAAAACCGAGAGCAGTTCTAGTTTTTTGTTTTATAAAACATTTTCTGATAACACTTGTGCCATGAACCCTTAATAACACGTAAATGTTCAAGGTGCATTTTTTGATATATATATTCAGGAAAAGTTTCAATTTGTAGTTTATAGTTATATAGCATCATGGAATAATAAGCAAAGGAATAGAAATGGGAACGCAATACCGACCCTATCCGAGAGGCTCACCACCCACAGACGGGAGTGTTAGGGGGGGAAACAAAAAGGGGAACTGGGGTAAAATATTTGTGACGTGCTTTGAGACACATCATTTGTCGCCCTCTTACCATAGAGGGAAACAATATTGGATTTTTTTTCTGCGTACCCGAAGAATTTCTTTTCAATAGCAATGTTTCTTGAATAGTGACCAACGTGGTTCAAGAAAGGGGTAGAAACGGGTTTGACGTCACTCTTAAACCTCTCATCCCGCGTGGCTCTATGAAACCCCAAACTATCTCCCGCTAAGCGCACCTGGATCTTCAGTTTTCGCGCGCTTAGTTTAGAAAAAGAGATATTTTACACACAAAAAACCCCAAAACTAAATATTTTACCATTGTTATTGAATACTAAAATTTAAAACTGAAGACAGCCGTTGGTACGTTCCGAACCTTCAAATTCCAGATCGTAAAATTATTTTTAAAATCTGGATGGCGCGATAGTAGTTGATTTATCACGTGATGTTCTATACCCTACTGCGACCCCCTTAAATTTCAACCCACCCCTTTCCCCCGTTTGTGGGAGTTGGCATAGATACCCGCTTAGAGCTCGGCGCTTCATTTCTATTCCTGTGTTATTATTCCATGATAGCATATATGCTATATATATGCATATATAGTATATATATTCAAAAGTATACACCTGATTACAGTTTTTTTAATAAAAAATTATGTGAATAATTTCGGGATTACGAAAATATTCCAGGATTATGTATTTGTTTGTAATGATTGGAGTACTTGTTTTTATGGATCATGTGATCTTTTAATGTTTTTTTTCGGAGTTACGTAATATTTTTGGTGATTACGTTGAAGTTTGGGGGATTATGTTGAAGTTTTGGGATTACGTTTTTGGGGGGATTTCGTGGATTTTATCATTAAAATGTAGAATTTTAACAAATAATAATGCGTATTAATTCTTAGGGATACTATTAGCTAAAATGAAGTATCTGTTCTTATTTCTTACGTAAAAAGTCCTCTCCTCTGAATTCTTTTATAATTTTTTCAAGTAAATAAATATAAAATTTTATGTTTTAATTAAGTATCGAAATATAATAACATAATATTTGGTAAATAAATGTAATAGATTGTAGCGCGCAGCGCGATTACGTGTCTTTCTCAAGTTTAATAACTGCAATTACTAAATTAGGCTAAGCGCCGATATGGCTATTAATTTTCACAATTCACAAGCTTTCTTCAGTTTTCTTTTAATTATTTGACGAAAACGCCCGGTTAAATACACCATTTGGATATATATATATATGCTCCATCAAAGATTTTTTTTATTATGAATTCCCGATGTCATATATAACTATCGCTATTTGGGGGATGTCAGTTAACGGAAATCACCCCGTTTATTTTAGTTAAAAAAATCCTGGCAAAATTATAAACCTTGGTGAAAAGTTTTAGTTAATATAGGTTTACTTTAATATAATCACGCAATAGTTTACTTTCATGATTTACAATTAATCCAAACAAAATACCCACATAGTCTTTTTTTGTAGAGGTTTTATGAGCCAGCTTTTGAATAATTTATACCAAAAATCATATTTAAACCTTATTCCAAGATTCGACGTAGGTTCGACCTATTGAGTTTCAGAGGAATGAACCGTTATTGCTCCTGAACATGATTTTTAATATTTTATAAAGATTGTAAATATGAAATGCAGCGTTTATTAAATTTAATGTCATCAAACACTATTAATTACCAATGCGCGTAAGTGCATAAGTCCAAAACATTTTCAAGAATATTCTAGAATGTTCCAGAAAAGTCTGGAGAGGTCTAGAAAATTCTGGAAAATTCCTATGTAATCTGAAATTAGTTTTAGGTTTTTGCGAATAAAGTTATATTATATTTTTTTTTCTTTTCATAAATTAAAATCTTCAAAATGCCCATGATTTTCACGGGTTTTGCTAGTTTCCATTAATGTTAAAGAACTAAATTTTCAGTTTAGTCCCGTTTCTTCCAAATTATTTTATAATATTTTGAGGACTCCAACGCGCTAGTGTATTTTTTTGAGGGTCATTATAATCACACTAAAAACGAGGGAGGGTCGTAGGCATGGTTCACTCATCTCATTTGAAGGGACTTGGAAACAGTTTTAGTTACACTTTTACTTTAGGCTACAGTTACAGTAATTAGATAGTGGTAATCATTCGCTTGATTCAGCGCTTCGCGTGTGTCGCTTTAAGCATGAAGTTCCATGAAGTCTATCTAACCAACGGTCGTACTGTAAGGTTCTATAACAGAAGCTGAAATTGAATCTGTAGCGAATTATATTAAATTCTAAAGTGTAAAGTCTGAAACTGATTTCTATTGCTCTATGATTAACAATTTAACTTTCTATCAATTAGAAAATTTGAAAATTCAATGATTCATGCTAACTCCATGGTATTTTATTTTTCCGGAAAATTAACAACACTAATAAATATTAATTTCTCTAAACTTGTAAAATTACCCTCTAACATTTTATATAAATCATATTTCACCAAAGTATATTTGGTGAAGTTTTTGTACCCGTTATGTAAAAGCCCTTAAAGGTAGAATGCAGCCTAATAACAAGTAAAAAAAATTATAAACAAATATTAAACTAGAAATAAATTTAAAACTCTACCGGAAAATAGTCTTATTTATGAGATCCTGAATTTCTTGGCATTGAAGGGACATCGACCAATCAAATGATATTGGAAGTCTCATGGAAATCTCGCCTTAACGCATTGGTTGATGACCCTTTACTGAGTTGAAATTCAGATCATATCCATGAATTCAGCTAAGCCTTATTTTCCATGTTCATTTTGAAATTGATTTCTTGTTTAATATTTTTTGTAATTTTTTAGCTGGTGGATTATGTCCATTTAATCGATAACGAATCGATAACAAATATCACTTTTTGATATTTTTTTTTATTAAGTTGCACTCTCCCTTTAAGGAGGTTCAGAGAGGTTTGTGGAAAAAACTCAACGAGGCAAAATTGGAAAATGCCTCTGCTTTCAAAATTAGAAACAGGTGCACATAACTTTGGCAGTGGCTGTAAGTCGTCAGGAAGCGTAACTACTGTGCTGCCCCACGCACCATCTTGTTCACAATTGTTAGGATACTTTATATAGGGTCCTTTGGGCAGCAAGTGGTAACCCAATTATAAAAGCTTGGAAAATATTCGTTTTCAGTTCGAAATAGTTTAAAGCCTTTACTCATGGCGCGGCTTACTCATTTGATGAAACCCATCTTCTTAACTCCCGGGGGTATTCCCCCCACATTTTCTCTAGCTACAGTAACCAGAGTAACAAAATCACTTTCCGAAGGCTAAATTTTTTTCTTTTAACATCGCCTCATTTTGAAGTTCGAACGAAACTATATCCACATGAATTGGTCTCTTATAATGAGTCGCTGGGGAATATTGGCATGCTATTTCTTCTAAACTCGTCAAAGATACAATGCTGAACAATGGCCGGCCACGACATTCTCTTTCTTTCTAAAAGCATGGCTTATCAAAAATTTGTTCACAGTCTAAAGTTAGTGCGTAACTTGTACTTGAGAAGATGTAGTAAACTTAACTGCGTGGTTTTACTTATCACAGGCTATTTTAGAAACTGTACGGTAGGGTCCAGATAACTATAAACTTTTCCTGAATATATATACCAAAAATGCATCTTGAACATTTACGTGTTATTAAGGGTTCATGGCACAAGTGTTATCAGAAAATATGTTTTATAAAACAAAAAACTAGAACTGCTCTCGGTTTTTGATAATTAAAATATATTGAAATTAACACCTTCAAAATCTATAAATTAGTTCTTCCTAAAGATTTATTATGTTCTAATTAATAGTTCTTTCACAAAAAGTGATCTAAACTCTTATTAAAACCTAATTTTTTAATTATACTAAAGCATATTTAATAGATATTTTTTTTATTTAATGCTCGCATCTAGTCAGTGAAAATCTCTAAGTACACTAAAACAATCCGATATGAATCGGTCTCTTACTAGGCATTGAAATGTTTCCCTTTTTTTAAAACCGTCGTTCATCGGTGCTTACACGAAGAGTCGGACAGACGGAGAGTTGGACTAACGAAAAACTCATTACTACGACTCTGAAATTTAGTCGGATTTACGAAGAGTCGGACTAACGAAAAACTCGTTACTCCGACTCTGAAATTTAGTCGGACTTACGAAAAGTCGGACTAAAGGATAGTCGGACTAAAGGAAAACTCATTACTCCGACTCTGAAATTTAGTCGGACTTACGAAGAGTCGGACTAAATGAGAGTCGGACTAACGCAAAACTCATTACTCCGACTCTCAAATTGAGTCGGACTTACGAAGAGTCGGAGTAACGCAGAGTCGCACAAACGGAGAGTCGGACCTCCGGAAGTCGGACTAACGAGTTTTTCATATGTCCGACCAGTCGGAGTTATAATTGTAGGACTTATTTAGGGTCGGACATATGATAAGTCGGACTAATGCCGGCCCACCACATTGGACGGTGTTTTCTTGTATGCTTATTTATCGTGGCGAATTCAGGGTACATTGGACGGTGTTTTCTTGTATGCTTATTTATCGTGGCGAATTCAGCAAATGCAATACCTCGTACTATTTTCATTTATGAGGATATTGGGAGGCATAGCGTAGTTAAATTAAAACGGTTGGTGCAATGTAGGGTTTTGTCTGTCAAAGAAAGAAAAAATTTTGATTAAAAGGTTAGTGAAATTTTAAGCCTTGGTCTATCCTCTCAGCTTTTCCCTTGTTTTTAGTCTCTCCTTAAAGGAGCGCTACTTTTGAGCACGCGTATTCATTAAATGCTCAATTTCCTGTAACAGGTATCACATTGCTTGTTCACATATTTAAGCACTGATTAAAGTGATCTGGAAATGTGAAAAACCTGAAAGGAACGTTAGCAACCACGAGATGTTTTACTGATCGAAAGCCGACGTCGTACCACGTAGAAACTACATCCTATCTATGCAAGTGGAAGTAGCAGATCCACGTTGCCATTGTAAAGCCTCAGTTATGGGGCTTTGCAAACATGTCGCAGCAGTCTATTTTGCGTAAGAAACGATCCTGTAAACCGCACTAGCACACTTTGTGGATTGAATAAAGGCTGTAAATCTAAAAGATCATCTACCGAAATATCTGTAGCAAAATACAATAAAAAGACCGCAAACGAGAGGAAGAATTACGAGCCTCCTCCAGACGATTATATCACTGGTGAAATTGACCATCTTAGTCATGTTAGTGAGCATGCAACCTAGAGCTGTGATTGAAAAGCTTAAATTTTATACATGTGGGAACAAATTTTAGAAATTCACTATGAATTAACTGACGCCCATCTTTCAATTCATGTTGAGAAAGTTAACATCTTCAACATGTTGTTAATGGCCCATATTTGGTTGAAGGTGAATCTGAAACCTTTTGAACTTTCCAATGTATTCTAGTCACGGCTTTAAAGTCTGCTATAAACTATAAATTATATGAATCCCTTTTCATAATCTAATCAAAAAGATGCTCTTGGAAGGAAAATTAATTCAAACGAAGGCATTGGCATATGGATCATAAATGAACCGGAGGGTCTAAAATGTTACGAAAAGATAAAATTAGTTTGCTTGTAAATTACTGGTCTGTGGGAGAGAAGAGGCATGCGAATGGTCGATTCTACCCCTTCCCCTCAAATCGACCATTCGCCTTCACCCCAGCCTTTTCTGCCTTCTACCATTCGCCGTAGCCCTCCTTCCCGACTTCAGCTGTACGTAGGACCTTTATTACAAAGTCAAAATTGATTTGGATACGAACGGAGCGCTATCTGGTGTTCCCCAATTTTGCCCCCCCCCCGTCCGATAACCATGGCATTATTTCATTTTCGGTTATTGGCGGAGCCGGTAATCGAACCAAAAGGTTTGAGCTTCAGCTTGGTAACCACTCGGCCAACGGAACATTGAATGTAGAACCCTCAAACAGGGGCGTCGCTAGGATTCTCAAATTGTGGGGGGGGGGCTAATCGAGGCGATCTATTTTAAGGTTTTATAAATATATATGAAAATATATATGAAAAAATATATGAAAAAATATATGAAAATATATGAAAATATATATGAAAATATATATTTAAATTTTCAATGTAAATAAAATACCAACTCAATAATAAATAACCAAATTAATTTTAATAAATTCAACGCAGCAATCTCAGGATTGTTGTGTTAAATAACTCTTAACACACACAAAAAAAACTACTAAAAAACACACAAAAAAAATAAAAATACTAAAAAAAGGGAAATACTTCGATCTTCGAAGTAAAAAATAAAACTCGTGAAGTCGGTAACCAAAATATATCAGAATGCATTGAATGTGATTCTTGCCTGGAAGAATCGTCCGCAATGGTGGCACGCGGACTGTTCGGATTTGGCTCCCGGGGAGCTCCAGCTTATACGTCACAATAGCCAGATTAAGTGGTTTTGTAGGCAATGCAATCCTCTGAGCTTCGCTCAAAGGAATCGCTGGAACTGCAGGAAATAAAAACGCGTCTATCAGTGCTAGAAATGGTTAAGGCTCCTGCGGATAATCTGCGGCACCGCTCTCGAAGGAGATTTTAGATTTACCCCTCCGGTTCCAGGAATCTTCTCTGGATCTCAGACCTGCAGGAGAGAGGTTGGAGACTCAAGCGGCCAAGTGTGAGTCAGAGTTTCTGGAACATGTCGGTAGATTGGAGCAACTGGAAGTGGAAATCAAAGAAATCCCGAAGTTACGCAAGGAAATGACAGGTCATTTCGAGGAACAAGCTGATAGGCTGAATTGCGCCTCAAACTTGTTGGCCTTTAATATTCCAGAGTCGGAGGACTCCTCATCCCAAGCCAGGCGTGATGCGCATACACAGGCTTTGGAAGCATTGTTTACGGACGTGTTGCACCTGCCGCGTTTCTTCACGGTTGTGCTTTTGGGCAAATACGCCCCAGGCCATGTCCGACCTGTACGGTTTTCTATCCCGGATTGTGTCGGTAAAATGACACTTCTCGAAGCGGCTGAGGGTCTGAGAGTGAATTCACTGCCAGTAGGTCACCCCTTGAAGAAGGTTCGAATTTCACCGGATCGTACGGTCTCTGAGGCAGCCGCTGTCCGGCAGTCTTTGCAGCGTCGGGGACAGGACGCCGGTCGTTCTCCATCCCGTCGTACGGATTCCCATACCGTTGGTGATGTGAACGTGCTACACACTCCCACGGACCATTGAAGTGTTTGCCTCGCCAGTTTCGATTTTTGTGTAAATAGTAACCCTGTAAATAACATTAATGTTCCTGATGAGCCTTGCAAGACTTTTACTTTTCTCGTTGCCAATACTGAATCCCTGATTAGTAGACTTTTGGAATTACCGATGTGATTGCGATAACCGAGACCTGGTTAAATGGTGGAATTGGTGCCGAACTTTATTATATTGACGGGTATAACTCTTTTCGATCAGACTGTGATGGGACCAAATGTGGCGGCTGTGTAGTTTACTGTCGATACGATCTTGCCGCTTCTCTCAATCGTTCTCTTACTTCCCCCAACATTTTAGCATGCCAATTTAAACTCAATGGTGCTTTATTCATAGTACTTTGCTGTTATAGGAGCCCATTTGGTTCTGGACTATTGCTCTAGAATTTGGTCTCCGCATCTTGTTAAGGACATCGAGAAGCTTGAAACGGTCCAAAAAAAGCCACGAAGCTTGTAACGGGATTCCACACTCTCCCTTATTCAGACCGCCTAAAGCGCCTGGGCCTCATGTCCCTAGCAGACAGGCGTCTTAGAACTGACCTAGTAGAAACGTTTAAACTAATTTATGGTCATTATGATTTGTCGGTTGAGGCCTTTTTTAGGGTTAGGTGGACGGGCCGCAAGGCACCCACCTTTTTTAAACCACGAGTCGCCCGGTATTTTTTACTCAACGCGTGGAACTCCCTTCCTAGCGACGTAAAAGGGTTCGACGGTTTCGGCCTTTAGGAGTCGCTTAGACAAATTTCGTGGGTGGCGTTAACTTCTAGGTTTCGTATTTTATTTTGATGTTCTTTTTGTTTTTTTTTTATTATTTTTATTTATTATTTATCTCTTAAGTGTTTATTTTGATTTGTATTTCCTTTTTTCTGATAATTTGAACATGATGTGTTTTACTTTGTATTTCTGAAACTGATACGGAGCACAATAAGTGAATGTAACTTTCTCCTCTTGTTCAATAAAATTATTATTATAGTAAATTTTAGATATATATGCCCACTTCTAAAACATGTTTTTTTGGTGGTATAATGCTGTGAGTGAAGAAGGAATGTCTCTCTTTTGGCCCCACAATCAATTTTTATTTTTTTATTTTTTTCAGACAGGGCGGACCTGAGTAAAAATATACGAAGTTGTGAAACTAACATCATTTTACGTGACTCCGCACTAGCTAAAACGTTACCGAAAATAAACGACGGTAGGCATTAAAAGACTGGTTCTACTATACTTAATTGGGATTAACATTAAATTCATGTGGGGAAAAGTGTGAAACTAAAATTAGCAGTCAATAAGAGATCCAATCACGTGATTCTTTTCCCCACTCGGTCTACATTTCACTCTAGGGTCAACTATATCATATATACCAAATAAAACACGCGCAATTTCAATGTCAATCCGGTTTAAGAAAGTTCGTCACCACACCATTTAGCCATTTATTTGGGCGCTATAGAGGCATAGGGCGAACTTTCGCTTGGTGAAAATAGCCTCACCGAGCGAACGTTTTATTTTTCGCCACTAGTAGGCGTTTCGAGCACGTACAATGGAAGAGCTAAATGGCCCAAATTGTGGCATGAATAACCTGGTTCGATCTGCGCATGCACACACGCAACAATTTCGTGCGAAACACATTTGCGAAACGCGCGAGAATTCTAAAAAAATAATTTGAAAGCCCGTGCTAGTTATTAAAACCAATTTTTACGCTACTGTTCGCAAGTTTGCCAATCCTTATTATATTTCCGCATACA
This sequence comes from Odiellus spinosus, assembly GCA_963920705.1. Classification (NCBI taxonomy): domain Eukaryota; kingdom Metazoa; phylum Arthropoda; class Arachnida; order Opiliones; family Phalangiidae; genus Odiellus; species Odiellus spinosus. The sequence continues at coordinate 5,394,817 of OY987240.1, forward strand.
TAAAGCTGACATTTTGCACGCGTAAAGTGGTTTCTGACTTTAAATTGGTGGGATACACATACTCGCGTGCTGGCGATCTCGATTTTACGCATGTCACAAATACACGGGAAACCTATTGTACTTTTATTCAAGGAGAGTTTTCACAACTATAATTTTTCTTAAGAGGTTTAACATTTTGTATCAATCCGCCTCAGCTTTAAATCCTATACACCAATTCGCCTTGAACTGATTAAAGTTGCACCGAGTATAATCGAAGGTATTATAAGTTTCCAATCGATTAATTATAATTTTAACCCAACCTCTCCATTTTCCTCGACTAAGTATACGCAAATAGTCGAAATTAAACGTAAAAATAAAAGTCTGGCGCGAATTTATGACATATCTAATCAGACTAAGCAACTTTGTTTTGCGCATACTAATGCATAGATCGAGGATATGAAGTCGCTTAGACATTTATTGGCGTTTTGCGTGACAAATTGCAAACGTTAATGAAGAATTTAATGCAAATCCATCGTTTCTCGTGTATTATACCCTTGCGTACACGCAACTTTTTCGCAAAGTTCGCAAATGCGCGAGAAATCGAACTCATTTGCGAAGTTTTAGTGCATCCAGTTTTAAGTAGTATCGCAAGCACGCGAGAAATTGAAAAAATAAATTTAAACCGCGTGCTAGAAACTTGTTTTTATAACGAACACTGTTTGCAACTTCGCTAGAAGGCAACAGTTTATCCCGGTACTGTAACATAGTTATAAGTATTTATAACTCCTGTATAGCTCACTAGATTGCGCCACCCTCTCTACTACTCGTGTTGTAGTTTGTAAATAATATGGTTTTTTAGTCCATTGACGTGACATTATGTTTTTTACCTGTAGTAAGAGTATCATGTTAATCTTTTATTTTTTGGTCAGATAACGATTTTTTTAGTTGTGTATATATAACGTCTCACATGTGAGAAAATTAGTCAGTTTTTATCGTCAGTATAAGATCCTTTAAATCATGTAACTTATCTCAGTATTTTGTAATAAACGTTAAAATAAATTGTTACGTACGATAATGGTTTCTTTCTTCAAGTTTACGAACAACTCGGCAGTACACTCTAGAGTCTAGGAGCAGAGAGGGAGAGAGGGAAAACGACAGTCGAGCTCGCGTACTCAATACCTTCAGTCATGACCAAATAAAGTCCAAGACAGTTAAAGCTAGAAGCATCACGGTAATTAATCAAACTTATCATGGTGATAGAGGTGGGATGTCGTTATCTTCGCCCTACCCTATAATAACCACGTTTTATTTCAAGTTATATATATAATTAAGTCACGTTAATTTTTCGCGAAAATGTCGTCGACGTTCAAAAGTCCTCCTGAGTTCGTCGCCGGCGCGGATCCGGCTACCACGTGGGCCATGTATAAAGAAAGTTTCGAGATTTACGCCATTGCGGCGAAATTAGATGCTGAACCTATTGCTACCCAACGCGCTATTTTCGGCACATCCTGGGCCCCGAAGGTCGCCGGATTTACAAAACTTTGACTATTGTTCCTGTGGATGATGCACGTACTTTAGCGGTGATTTTTGCGGCGTTTGATCTGTATTATCGACCCTATAAAAACCTTACATTTTTGACGTATTCGTTTTTCCAAACGAAACAAGGTTCCGTGGACAGTTTCGACAAATTTATCACCGATCTCAAAACAAAAGCGCGTGATTGTGACTTCGACGGATTAATGGACTCTCTCATCGCCACTCAAATTGTGTGCGGTGTTCGTAATGATAAATTGCGTAAGTCTTTCCTCTATATCCGCGATCTTTCTCTCACAGAAGCCACCAAGCGTTGCCAGGCCGATGAAATTTCAACGCTTCACGCCGGCGCTATGACCACCACCGCCGCCGCCCCGCCCGCAGGCGTTATATCGACGGACGCTTCTATAGATTCACTACAACGTTTCCGCCCTGCCAACCAAAATCTAAATCGCCAGAGGAAACGTACCTCACCCATTAACTATGCTCCCCATAACCAACCCTAGGGCCGGTTCAACACTCCCACTGCTTTCTCACATCCGGGTAATCGCCTGCCACAGTATCGACAACCAATTCAAAATTCACGTCCCATTCAGAGTCGATCACAGCAAACCTGTCCCAACTGTGGTCACCCGCCGCATACTTCCGGTCATTGTCCGGCTCGGCTCTCCACGTGCCTCAACTGCCGCCGCAGAGGTCACTGGGCTACAATTTGACGTTCCACGAATGCGCTCATCGCGACAGAATACATTCAAGATCCTGACGTGATCAACGACTCTCTCTCCAACGAATACTACGAGGATGATACCTTTGATCATACACCAGGGTACGCCTGTTACAGACTCAAACTCAACCAACTGCAAACCAAGGAACCGACGACAGGTATTCCCACACACACCGAGGATGAAATTATTGACCACGTCTACCTTTACGATACTTGAGTCTCTTTCAAAATTGATACCGGGTCACAGGTAAATATTATACCTCCGCACATTTACTACTCTTTTGGGTCACGAACGCCCATGCGTGCTCCAGCTTATCAGGTCACGGCCTATTCAGGACATCTGGTGCCTATGGCGGGCGTCATTGATGTACCCTGCACGTCCTATGCGGCTGCGGATACTTTTCCATTTTACGTCTCACGTGAAAACCGCACCCCCATTCTTGGAGCTTCAGCTGCCTGCAAGTGGGCATAATTCAACATCACCGTCATCCTCTCGGTGTACCACCTTCAAAAACAACTTTCGCTTTGGAATCTGGCTGTGACACCACAACTATAACACAAACGCCCGAAGAAATTGTGACGCAATTCCATGCTGTTTATGATAAGGTCGGCAAACTTCCCGGCATGCACCATATCGAACTCAAATCACACCCCACTCCGTCAATCAGCGCGGCCCACCAAGTTCCGCACGCATTTCGCGAACCTGTTCGCCTCGAACTGGCCAGAATGCAGAAGATTGGGGTGATTGTTCCTGTTACTGGACCTTCTTCATGGGTGCACCCTATGGTTGTGACCCCCAAACCGGATGGCTCCGTCCGCATTTGTATGGACCCACGCAAACTCAACGCTTCGGTGAAACGTCAGCCTTTCTCCGTACCCACAACTCAGGAAATATTCGCTTCACTAAGTGGAAAAACTATTTTCTCAGTGCTAGATGTCCAAGGCGCGTTCTGGAATTAACGGAAGCCAGCTCCCATCTATGTACCTTCGCGACTCCCCACGGCCGGTTTCGATATCTCCGCTACCCTAACGGTCTGGTCACTGGCTCGGAAGTCTGCCAGCAGACTTTACGCAACCTTTATCCCGAAGCTACCTTCCCCGATGTACACATATCTACCGACGATTTTCTCATCGCTTCCACCGATATGCTTTCCCACAGGACTACACTCCTTCGTGTACTACAACGCGCTCAAGCTAACGGCCTCTGTTTTGGCAAAAAGAAAATGCGCTTGGCGGTACCGCGCGCTAAATACGTTGGTCACATCGTCACATCTGAGGGCGTCGAAGTAGATCCCGCTAAGGTGTCCGCCATTTGTTCCCTTCCGCCGCCCAAGGACAAGGCTGCCTTACAGAGTTTTCTGGGCATGGTCAATTACATTATGCGTTTCCTCCCAGGGGTTAACAACGACACGGCTCCCCTTCGTGCCCTTCTAAAAAAGACGCCATATTCCAATGGGAACAAGACCATCAACGCCAATATGACGCTCTGAAAACACTGGCATCAACAGCTCCCGTGCTTGCATATTTCAACCCCCAGTTACCAATCACACTCTCGGCTGATGCGAGCCAGACCGGAATCGGACCTGTACTCTTACAAAATGGCCAACCAGTGGAATACGCTTCTACCTCGCTCACCCCAACACAGTGCAGGTATGCCCAAATAGAGGAGTTTCTCGCGATCGTGTTCGCCTGCGAACATTTCCATTTTTACATCGCCGGCACTAAAGTCACCGTCCAAACTGACCACAACCCTCTCCTGGGCATAGTCAAGAAACCAATTAACCTGTTATCACCTCGCCTCCAACGTTTACTACTGCGACTCTTCCGTTACCAGATGACATTAATTTACGTCCCGGGATCCCAACTGCATATCGCGGATATGCTTTCTCGCGCGCCGGAACCCCATACCTTGATAACACTGACCTCTTAGAAGGTCCGTACACTGCGGTCTACGCTATGTCTACACTGCTAGCCACAAAACAGGAAGAATACCGACAAATCAAAGAGTTCTCTCTATCAGGTCAGTCCAGAATTGAGACCATATTGGCCGCACCAAGATGAGCTGCATCTACAAGGGGATTTGCTCTACAGGGATTCAAGCTTGGTTGTTCCCCGCTCACTCCATACCATCGTGCCTCGCATCAGGGCATCAACTCGTGTCTAGCCAAGGCAAAGATCCATCTATTCTGGCCCCGAATGACTGACGATATAACTAGATTCATACAGGCTTGCGAAATTCGTTCCACCAGGGGACGTGCTAACCCATCTATGCCAATGCTACCTCATCCCATACCTCAGCTGCCTTGGGAGATTGCGGGCACCGACCTTTTTCACGTGGAATCGCGCAACTATATATTGCTAGTCGACTACTATTCGAAATTCGTCGAAGCAAGAGAACTACCGAACACAACGACCCAAAGTGTCATAAACTTTCTCAACCCACACTTCGCGCGTCACGTGGCTCCGCTGCGACTCGTTTCAGACAATGGCCCTCCTTTTAACTCCTTCGGGTTTAAACAATTTCTAGCCCAATGGGGTGTTACACACGTCACATCGTCCCCGCATTATCCACAATCCAATGGGATGACCGAGCGTACGATCCAAACGATCAAAAACTTTAATCAAAGCACACCAAGACGGTAGGGATTTATTCCAGGTGCTCATGGATTATCGGTCCACGCCTAAAGGATCTCTGCCTTCACCTGCAGAAATGTGCATGGGACGTAGAATTAGGACGCCTCTAACTACCAACACCGAAACCCTCAAACCGCATTACCTCACAACTGCTCACCGTCAGGCGTTACAGAACCAACGCAATTCAATGGTGTATAGAGCCAATAGCAAACAAAGTTCTTTCTTGCCTGATCTACGACCCGGACAGCGCGTCCGACATCTGGAAGGTCACCGTAATTGGCTTCCAGCCACCGTGTTCTCCGTTGGACCTGAGCCTCGATTCGGAAGTACTTGCTAATCATCTACCGAGGAAGGGTTGTAAATGGAGCTTTCTAGAATATTTCTTAGGTTTGTCCAAGAGGAACTTGCTACAGAATCTTCGTTGTTTTAATTCCTTTTCTTTCGTGCCATCCCAATCTGAGTCGTTCGTCTTTATCAAATCAGTGGATAATCAAAGATTATCGCGCATGACACCCTAATGATTCAGATGGATTTATTTATATTGTGAGAATTTGTATTCCCCATATTTACATTGAAAATAAACATATTTTGTGTCTATTCCTCATCCTACTACCTAACGCGTAAAATATTAATTACTTCATTCCACGGTTTTTACGTGGAGTGATTACTTCACTCCACGTTATAAAGAGACCCCTCGAAATAGAGATGTAGTTGGGGGAAGGAACGTAGCTTTCAGCGCGTTCCTCCTAAAAAAGAGCAAATCGTCGTCGTCGTCGCGATGGTTCAACCTTCTTTCTCGACAGTTGAGTGGTAGCTTATATAGAGGCCATGGCGCCTTCTGCCATATTCCTATTCAGTGATAGGAATTCCTGTAATCAGTGAAATACTCGAACTTCGCCCGATAAGTTGCATAGAAATTGGGTCAGCAACCCAATTTTTCAGGGACGACTTTAATTTCGCCAGCTTGACCAATTTTTGTTTACACGGACCAACTAGTTGAGGCAACTCGTGTTATTCCAACTAGTTGGAGGTAAATTTAATGTTAGGTTTTATACTTTCTTTTTTATGCGTTGTTAAATAATCGCGAATCAAATGTTTCATGACAGGTGGGACTGAAAGTGAATCGCTCGCCTTTTTTGTTCAACATTGTTAAGGCTTGACTCTGTTTTAAAGAATTATAACCCTAGGTTCTGAACAATTTCTTACCTTTCTAATCATAAATAAACTAACAGTCAATTTAGTTACGACACAAAACAATTAGCTAGTGATATCATTGTTTCTGGAAATGTTTAGGCTTTCGTTGTTAGTCTGATTGCCTGTAGAAGTCTACCTCTTGAGTCACAATTTTGAATAGCTATTGCAAATATATGGCGTACCCCTCCGCCGTAGCCACGCCTACTTAGTTTCAATTATGGACGCATAAGGTCTCTATTCTTGCTTACTTAGACGTCACGCTGTCATCTGCTCTCAGACAAGGTGTCATGCTTATAGAAGATAAGTTATAAACTTATGCTTCGGCGGATACGGCATGGCGTGGTTTGCCGAGGCCAAAATTTTACTTAGGCAAGTTCGCCAACGGCTTGAACGTAGTCTTTTAAATCTTGGAAAGTAATAAAAGCATTGCAGTGTCACCTGATGGTAGAACGTTTACAGCATATTTATTTACAAAATAAAATGAAATTTAAATATGATATTATGATAGCAGAAGCATAATTGATACGAAAAAATCGTATTAAAATAACAATGCTAAACAAGAAAACTAATGAAACCAGGTAGACGATGATAAAAATTTATTTTATAATTTTTGGGTTAAAATAAGAAAGAGGAGTGGCACACTTCTTGCTATAAGGTTACTTTTGTCGCTACACTATTTACACGATGAAACTAGTGTCACCTGCTGGTAGATCGTTTACATCATTTTTATTTACAAAGTAAAATTAAATTTAAATATGATATTATGATAGCAGAAGACTAATACTATTTTATTAAGCATAACTGATACGAAAAAATCGTATTAAAATAACAATGCTAAACAAGAAAACTAATGAAACCAGGTAGACGATAAAAATTTATTTTATAATTTTTGGGTTAAAATAAGAAAGAGGAGTGGCACACTTCTTGCTATAAGGTTACTTTTGTCGCTACGCTATTTACACGATGAAACTAGTGTCACCTGTTGGTAGAACGTTTACATCATATTTATTTACAAAATAAAATTAAATTTAAATATGATATTATGATAGAAGAAGACTAATACTATATTATTAAGCATAAATGATACGAAAAAATCGTATTAAAATAACTAGTCAAATTCTAATGACAATTAAAAATAGGAGCGTCCCGAAAGCGACGTATTCAGCTACATGTTTAGTTTTATTTTCACTCTCTCGAAAGACTCGAATATTCTACGAAGAGACCCCACGCACCAAGCAAGCACGGACGCGCCATTCCACTACCTTAATTTTCGAGCCTCTGTTATTTTACAGATACATAATAGTTGAAGTTTAACTTAAATTAAAATTATTCTAACCAAAATTAAACAATAAAACCATAATTGAATTATTTTCAAGCTATAGGACTAAATTAAACGTAATGATGATAGAATCGAATTAACTATGATTAAACAAATTGTAGTCGAAATGGATTTTACAAGAATAAACACAACTGAATTTCTAGATTATTTATCATTAATTAATTTAAACCTAAGACTGAATAAAATTGAATGATGTGATTAAACAAATTATAGAAAATGACTAAATGAGTTTGATCTTCCTTGACTGAAAGCAAGAATTCATTCAGGTTCCATAAGAATATGGGAGGGCCGCGATTCAATAACCATCCTCCCAAACTTTGTAGCAAAAGTTCGTCTGCTTCGAATCGATTTTTCAAGGAAATCGCTCCTGACATCTATTATTAACCCGCGCCACTATTGACCTTGACATAATATTTTGGGTAATAAAAATGGAGCCGACCGAAAAAAGATCTAAGCGTACAAATGTTGCGAAAATTGCAGAAGAACTTTTGTTACAAAGTTTGGGAGGATGGTACCAGAGGCTAAAGCTATGCTCCCATATTCTTATGGAACCTGAATGGATTCTTGCTGAAAGGTATTAAGGTAAGCTTTAAGCCGAGTTAGAGGGAAACTAGAGTCACCTACAGCATAAGCTACTAATTATTCCATGCCTACAGATAAAGTTAATTTACAAAATATAATTATATTGAAATATGATTTTTTGCGAGAGGACTTAAATTAATTATTATAGAATCTAAATCAAGCATAATTAAAGTTTTTAAAAAATCGTACGCCTTTTTTTCGTTATGTAGCTGTAGTCCTACTTCCTACTAATCTAGCGTGACCTAGTGACAAAAAGTTAATAGCAAATTCATTTAATAAATATAATTAAATTTAAATATTATATTATGATCGTGGAAGACTAAGTAATATTTTATTTTATAATTTGAATTACGAGTAATAAGCTTTTAATTTTTTTTATTTAATTGGGTGCATTATTGCATATACAGCATTTTACGCCGTGCTACTATAACACGGCCTGGCTTCCGTAGTGCCCCCCTTCCAGATTTAAGAGGTTTTTATCAAATATTCTTACTAGTGCTTATAGCAAAGTCGTTAGAGCGTTCCCATAGGTATCTCAAAAGCGAGCAGCGTCGAGCGCGGACAGTAACTGGGACTCTGGGAGGGAGACCACCTGCGAGATGTTTTATTTAAAGACCGAGACCAGAGAAGATTTCAGCCCCCTTCTCTAAGATGATCGCTGACTACAAAAGCATAAAAATATAAGAAAATAGTAAAAGTGGACATCACTACTATGATAGGAGAAGCTTCTTCCAGCCTAACAAAAGAGCGACCGTTCAAGCGCTCCAGGGGGTGGTCAATCGGCTTCGAGGTTGAGAAGGGGGCTGAAATTCGCGCACGAGAAAATTTTTCTCTGGTCTCAGTCTTTAAATAGGAAATTTCAAAATTTAGTAATTGTATCGCCACCTATGAGAAGAGTATTTAACTAAAATAGAATTTTCTTGCGAACGTAAGTGCGAACACCGCGAACGACACACATGATCAGGACAGAACCTCTCCATGAGCTAAAGTTCACTCGGAGAGGTAAAAATTCGTATTTCTTAGAACTCGAGTAAAATAAAAGAAATATAATTGAAATTCACAGTTACAATTCGAAGTAAAATTACAATTCCAAAAATATGTAATTTTTGATATGTATTGAATACGAACTAGATTATTTAATAAACTGTTTTTTCTTAATTATGAAGCAGTAGTATCACACTACTTAAATTACTAATTTTTTTAGTTTTTTATTTTAAACGAAAATAGATAATTTTATTTTCTCATCCGAACGTAAATCTTGGATAACTTTAAAGTATAAGGCTTTTAATGGATAAAATCGGAAACGGGTATTATTTTTCGTCTTCTTCAGATATGCTAAGTGGCATGAATAATAGTCTTATTATTTTAAGCAAACAAACACTCTGAATGTTATTCAGTAGATCCAACCAATTAATAAAAGCAAAAGTATATCACTTTATTCCTTACAAATAAACAACGCCCCATAAGCTTAATACTTTCAGCAAAGGGCTAGGTAAACGTATTAGCCCATCACTTAAAACTAGTCAAAAAAGTCATGACCCCTATTTGGCTCGAGTGATTTGGATTCTTCCTCTATATTCGAGTTGGGAGAGGGACGGAAACTATATAGGCGGGCCGCGGGTGGCTATATTGTCTTCCCCCAACTCCGGGATTTCTCCAAAGAGTGGCGCTATTTTAATATTTACACTGGCTGCGGCCACTAGAGTGTTTAGAATTAGAATCTGCTGGTACATTTAGCTGAACCTTTGCGGATAGTATTAAGATAGGGGGCGTTGTTTACTCTTATGAAATAAGGTGATAGACCTTTGATAAAAGTTATACAAAATCCGCGCATTAGTGATGATGTAACTAACCGGAATTTGTGGTAAGAACCGTGTTAATATCAGCATGAGCATCAACCCAAATATGACAGTTTTTTCCTGGATATACTTCATTGAAAGCGTGGATACTCGCTGTTCCAATACTGTGATCTCCTCCAAGTAACAGACACGTGTCCTCTTCCCTAAGTATCTTTTGAATTTCAAGTGATATCTAAAAAAAATTAAACACTTTAGCACCCCAAAGATAGCGCAGTTAGAGAGAAAATATTTAAGTTAGATACACTGAGACGATAGGATTTTGTTCCTGGCCTGGAATGTATGGGCCATTGTCCCATACATTTTCTTGATTCAGAAAGGGTTACTGGACATTTGTCCTATAAGAAAAAGTAATTCTGGCATTGTCTTAATTTTTAAAATGTCCAATAACTTTGAATTTGTGAATCGGGTTACTGGACTTATCCAAAAAGAAAATATTCTTATTCCCGTCCCTGGATAAATTTGTGAATTTTAACCAACTCCTACGATATTTGCCTGCGATATATTTGAAATATTTGCTCTTTTTTGTCACAATCGCTGGGCTGAATGTCGTGATTTCATGACAGTTTTGAAGTTCGGCTTCAGAAAGTGAACGTTGAATTCTTTTGGGGAGGCCTAGACGCTGGGATTTGTGAAAGCTTGCCAGGTAAGAAAATTTACTTTTGGAGTAATATTACATATATCTAACGTAATTATTATTATACAAAAAGAGTTTGCTTGCACCCTTTAAAAGGTTATTTCCTTGGTTCAGGTCAAACCCGTGAAGGGACAGAACATAACTTTAACTGTTAAACAAATATGAAAGTCACAGTCTAAGAGTTTTGAAAATTACTAATAAAAATTAATATAAAATTAAAATTAATATAAAATTAAAAATTAAGAATAAAATCGGCTTTAAATTATGTAGAATGAACCTTAGGGAAAGGTAACATTTTACGCCCCCCCCTATAGTTGTGAAAATTTCCCCTTGAGATATAGAAAATTAGGTGGTGATGGGTTCAATCGTACATCTTGTACTTGGGTTCGTATGAATAGAAGAATCACTTAATATTCTTATAAACTTTTAATTAGCTCTTAAATTAGTTCTTAATTAAATAACAATATAAATTAATTAATATATAAATAAGTTAATCAACAGGAGTCCTGAGTTCGAATCTCTCGTTAAGTCCCAATAGTTACGATCTGCCCCATCTGTAGGTTTCCCTTGATTATATAGGTCGTCCTGGACACATGACATCCTAGGTGATAAGGAACCCATCGGTGGCGCCCTCTATAAGAAGTTTCCTCCTGGGTTGTAAGCATGATTAAGTCCCATTTGATAGAACAAAGCCCATGAACCTAGGTAAGCTCTTGGTCTTTCATTAAATGTGTAAAGGGGTCCCCATTACAATACCCCCCGCCACAAAAAATGAAAGACCCCCAGAAAAAAGAGAGAGAAAAAAAAAGCAACAAAAGAGATCCAGGGAGTTTAATACGGGAAACACAGAAATATCAAAAATACAAAAACAATGAAAAAACCTCACAACACGAGAGGTGGCAAAAAGAAAAAAAAATATCCAAATCAATAATATATTGGATACCCAAAAAGTATTACCAACATAAAGAAGGGACCTTTGTACCCTATACTTGGAGAAAAGAAAAATTCTATACAACAATCTGATGTTACATTAAACCCCAATAACACGGTAGGTGTTATCCCTTATTTGTTGGGCCAACTGAGAAACTAGTTCACCCCTAATTTGGGCCATATAGTGTAAAAGTGAATAAACAACTCCTGGGTGCGAAATTGTTGGAAAACCCTCCGGAAAATTTAACCCTATCGGTTTGATCATGGGGGCATTTGACTCCACTAAGAGGCGATTGCCCGGAATATATTTCAAAGCGTCCTGGGTTGGTTGGGAACTAGCACGTACCACTAGGGGACTCACAACAAAATACACCCTGGAAAAAGCCGACAAATATTGGGCCATTTGGGGTCGATTGCCTTGAAAAGTCAGTAGAATGATTGGGTGACTAGGGGCTAATTCCTGTTGCAAAATCGAAAAACAGTCAGAAAAAGCGAGCCGACAACGCACAAAAACCGGTTGACCATACTCTTTGGCAATCCCCAACTGTTTGTTGGGCAAATCCGAGACACTTGGTAACTATAGGTCCCATATCGTCCGCGCAGAATTGACGGGCAAAAGCAGGAGGGACACCCACGACCATAAAAATTCCCGGCATTTTGCCGTAATGGAGAATGGTAGACGCAGTCAAGTCCGAAGGGCGATTGCCAATGTGCACAATGCACCCCTCAAACTGTCCCGGGAACATCTGAGGATTCTCATCCACAAATTTTTGAAATGGGACAGTGAGGCCCTTTTGTCGGTAATAAAGCCCAATAGAAAACAATAAGTCCACATATGGGACATTCTGTGCCACGGTAACGGGTGCTGTTATAGAACAAGACTCTTCCCGAGTTGCTTGCGTAATAATAGATTTAGGCCCTGTTGTGCGTGTTGGAAGACCCGATTCGCTTAATAATTCCGCCGGTGGAGTGAGTGGAGAAGAAGCCCGTAACTCGTGGGATTCATTAGGTTCTTCGGTTAAAGATATTGAAGACCTTGGTCCCGCCGGCAAGGCTCCCAAAAAAGAGCTAGCGCAAGCACCGTCTGGACTATCCCCACGTAATAATTGGGTTTGAATTTCCAGATGTTCAATGCGTGAAATAGCTTCTTGTAGTAGAAGATGCGATGAGAGGTCCCTTTGAGCTTGTAAGGGATAGTACCCCCGTGAATTGCCCCTTGTTCGAAGCATCTGAAAAATCATAGGGACAACGATACAATCACGAATGGCGTACGGTTTCAAATGGGGGATAAGCAATTGGTATAGGTTTCATAGAAAAGTTAAACCTATTTAGAATATGGTTTGCAATTGCATTTAATAAAAGATAATCCTCAATATCAGGGAAAGAACGTAATTTGCAAACATTGGGACCTGGGGTATAATAATAAACGTCTCCGAGACGAGAAACTTGGGATCTACGGAATACCACTTCCCTATGCCAACCATAAGAAAAAGGTTTTAACAAGGGATTATTATTTTCTACTCATCTGGAACCGCAACAGGTTTAGCGTTAACAACAATAGGGTGTTGGTCAACAACAGGATTCAAAATTGGTATCTCCTCTATAAGGGGATTAGAAAATCTAACTCTTGACCGTAAATTATAACGGGGAGGTTCTTCATCGCTTTCACTAGAAGGTTCCTCAACAACCACAGAACTACCCATTTGACTACTTAAATTAACTACACTGGTATCCGTAGGAGTAAAATAAGGAATTAAAGAGAAGGGGGGTTCTATGTGTTCTACAGACGTCGGTACTGTTTTATCCTGAATTACAATAAATTCCATTAATTCCGAGTCCTCTTCAATTTCCTGCGGAGCATTTATACTTGAGGGACACATTACAAATGTTTGATTAGGATCTATGGGAGGTTCTTCAGCCACTGGTTCTATCACAACAGTAATATTAACTTCAGGTTCTAAGACTTCCTGTGTGTCTAAGGATGCAGTACTCATATATAATTTCAATTGATTAATATGCCAGGTGCCAGCAAGGGCGCCTGTATGCATATCCATTATTACATAACTCACAGGGGAAATCTTTTCTACAATACGATATGGGCCTTAACAACGAGGTGCCAACTTAGCGGAAAACTTAGCTGCCGCGTTTGACAATCTATGTCCCAACTTCCATACTATCTGTCCTACCTCAAGTTCACTATTGGTATAATTTTTATCATAAAAGTATTTCTGCTTCATGCTAGCCAATTCATTTATTTCCTGTGCAAAATCTATAGCTATTTGCCAATCATAAATAGGTCCTTTCTCATATTCTAAAACCGTTTCTACATTAATGGGTACACCTTCAAAACTTCTCTCATCCCAGGGTAACGTAGGTTCATAACCATGATGAAGATAAAATGGGGAATAACCAGTGGATGTGTGTACTGTGCTATTAATTGCTAACTGTATTAATGGTAAATTTTCATCCCATTTGGTATGTACATTCCCTGTATATATACTCATAATTTCGCCCATAACTCTATTTACTCGTTCTGTCATATTGGCCTGGGGATGATAAGGAGAAATAAATTTAACCTTAATTTTTAACTTATGACATAATTGTTTCCAAAGGTTAGATATAAATTGTGGCCCATTATCTGACAAAATAGCAGCCATCGTACCGTGCCTAGAGATATATTGAAGCAACACTTTACACAATATTGGGGCGGTAATACTTCTAACGGGGAAAACTTCAACATATTTCGTAAAATAATCAACCATTACAACTAGGAATCGATTTTGATTTTTTGTACAGGGTAATGGACCCATGATATCTATTCCCACCAAATCTCCGGGGTGTATCTTATATGAAGGTATCATAAGACCTGGGCGCTTTGTATTTCTACTTTTGTATCGTTGACAAACTTCACATTCTTTAACATATTTCTTCACCAGGGTATACAATTGGGGATGATAATAACGGGCCCTAATTTTTGTATAAGTAGCAGTTCTACCTCGATGACCTGATAAGGGGTGGTCATGATACGCTTGTAGTATTCTAGGTATTAAATTAGCAGGAATCAACACCTTTGCTGATTGAAATCCTTCGGGCTTTCTATAAATTAGGTCTTCTCTAACTTCATACACTCTTGATGGTTCATGGTTATCTAACTTAGTTCTTAAATCAATCCATTTGGGATCAGATTTTTGAGCTTCTTTGATTTCATCCATGGTAACAAAATTCAAATGTGACACAATAAGACCAGGATTACATGCAAAGGCATTGAAATTAATAGGTCTTAAATCCTCGGGTTCTTGCGTATCAATATTTTTGGGACTAACAGAAGGTAAATCTGACACGGGACATCTTGATAGAGCATCAGCTACATGGTTTTCACTACCAGATTTATGTAAGATTTCAAAGGGCATAAACTCTTGTAATTCTAGGGCCCATCTCATTAATCTGTTCTTTTTATTTTTAAGTTTGAGTAACCAGCAAAGGGCACGATGATCTGATACTATTGCAAAATTTCTTCCCTCTATATAATGTCGGAATTTCCTAACGGTTTCAATAACTGCAAGGGCTTCTTGTTCCGGGGTACTATACTTTAGCTGTGCAGGGGTCAACAATTTACTAAAATAAGCTAAGGTAACTTCATTTTTATCCTGGGTTTGACTTAACATGCCCCCAATACCTGTTCCACTAGCATCAGCTGTTATGATATACTTTCCATCAGGTGTTGGTACCTGAAGCATGGCTGCATTGCCTATTAGGTATTTCAATTCTTCAAAAGCATTATGTTCATCTTCGCCCCAGCGCCATCTATGATATTTCCTTTTTAATTTATTCAAGGGAGCCGTAAGATCAGCTAATCTGGGAATAAATCTAGTGTGATAGCCACACATACCCAAAAAGGAAGACACTTGTTTAACATTTCGAGGGGTTGGAAATTCGATAATAGCTCTAACTTTATCGGGATCTATTTGAACTCCCTGGGCACTAACAATATATCCCAATACTGAGACTTGTGATACACCAAAATAACTTTTACTTAAATTAAGGGTTAGGCCTGCATGTTTCAATTGGGAAAATACATAACGTAAGGCTATTAGATGATCTGACCAAGTTTGACTCGCAATAATTATGTCATCCAGGTAAATTCCCACACCGTATCTTCTAGCATATCTTAGGACTCTATTCATCAAGCGCATAAAGCTTGATGGGGCATTTTTGAGACCAAATGGCATAACTAACCATTCATATTTACCATCCCTAGTAACGAAAGCGGTTTTTTCTATATCATCAGGGGCCATTTCAATCTGCCAATAACCTGACTTCAAATCTAACTTAGTAATATATCTGGGTTTACCCATTGAATCTATTATTTCATCTATCTTAGGAATAGGGTATGGATCATTAATGGTTACTGCATTAACTGCGGTTAGATCAATACACATCCGTCTATCTCTTCCATCTCCCTTTCTGGCATCTTTTTTGTCTACCATTATTATGGGAGAGGCCCATGGGCTCTCGGAAGGGCGTATCATACCCTGTTTCAATAATTCTTGAATTTGGTTATCAATTTCTTCGTTAACAAACCTACTATGAGAATAGGGTTGTTTACTAACTGGTATTGTTCCTGGTTTAAGTCTAATGTGATGTTTAACTAAATGGGTTCTACCTGGTTTTCCAGAAAACAAGGTATAAAACTCATGACTTAATGATAACAGATCAGTCTTTTCAGATTCTAATAATGATTCTCCCAAGTTTAATTGGTTAACATTTATTTGGGGAATTTTGGTTAAATCCTGAACTGGAGTTGGTTGATTTGAACTTAAAGGTAGTAAAGGCAAGGTAAACCCACAATAAGAAAATGCATCATTATCATAATCAATAACTGCCTTCATATCTCTAATCAGTTCATTACCCAAAATAAGGGGATGACGTAAACCTGGTATTACATGAAATTTTACGGGAATAATGCCCATGTTCAAGCCCAAATCTATCTCAAGAGTAACATGTCCCAAAGTTTCCTCCGTCAAAGTATCAGTTGCCATTTGTACAATTCTGGGCTTATATTCTATCAACGTAGATACCCCAAGGTCATAAATGAATTCTTCAGAAATAGCACTTTTATCAGCACCGGAATCGAGGAAGGCCACTATATTTTTATTACATATTATTATATTGATATCATGTAGAGAATTGTGTCGGGCTTGATTAGTTTGATACATATTTAAATTAATTATTGGACCCTGTCCTTGTCTCTGTCCAGCTCCTTGCGGTCCATTGAAAGAGTTGGAGTTTCGTTTCCCGAAGAAGTATTAGGTGGAGTAACCCTTCGGGAACTCTGTTGTAATGAGCTAGCTGCACTAGTTTGGGGTGGTACATTGGGACAATTTCGACTAATGTGACCAATTTCATGACACTTAAAACAGGTAGGGGTAAAAGTAGATGGCCCATTAGGTCTAGGATAAGTTGTTCTTTGCAAAGAACTTGGTCTTCTTGGTGATGTAGGGGGAATATACCTTCCCTGGGTAACTATACCCGTAGCTTGACTAGGTAAAGCAACACCGCTATTTCTAGATTCCTGGATTCGTAATATTTCACTATCAAATTGGGCCATAGTTCCACAGGTATTCCTAGGTAGCAACATTTTAACCGATGGGGGTAATTTTGCTACCAACAAACGAACCAGCCTATCTTCGGTTAAAGGTTCTCGTAATGACCAATTCAATTTCACTATCTTATGTCTAAAATCCAAAAGGTCATCATTATCCTGGGCTAAAGCTCCAAAAAGAGCCATCTCTAAACAACTTTCTCTGTCATCGGATAAATATTTAACATGAAATTCAGTCAAGAAATTTTGCCAGGTCAATCTACGGTTGTTTTTATACATTAAATCCATAATCCATACTTGAGCTCCTTTAGTAAATACCCTGGGTAATAAAAGATGCAATGTATCTTCAGTAAAGTTATGAAAATGTACGTATTCGCTCAAAGTATGTAAGAATAATTTAGGGTCTTCATTAGGTTCTCCTGAAAATTGTTTACTCAAAATATAATGGGCTCCTAATTGCTGTCGAGCTTGTCCACCCGCCTGCATAGTATTAAGTATTGGCATTGAACTAATCGATGTTGTTGTGGGAATTGAACCAGGTAACGCTACTGTTAGGGGAGACATTGGACTTCCCATTCCCAACCCAGTGGGTGTCTGTATACTTGAACTAGGGATATTAAGAGGAGGAGGTATAAAACTTCCGGACGTTCCACTAACAGTATTTGCAACAATTGGGATTGAATGTAAAATAGGTCCTCCAATACCTGGGCTAACAATACTAGTGTTTTGAGAGGTAGTGGCTATAGAATATATTAGTCCTGTCGAGGAAATAGTAACTGAACTAGTTAAATTAACTGTGGCTATGCTAGAAAGAGGTAAATTTGTAGGACTTCCCAAACTCGTAGGATTTCCTAAACTCGGAGAGGCAGAGGAAGAAACTACTTGATTGACCAAAATATTATTATTATCTCCTGATAATATAGTGTCGGGATCGGTTCCCGTATGTCTTATGGTGATTGTTTTAGCCCTTTCAAATAAATTCTGGGGTATATTAACTTCATTTTCCTGTGGGTCATTATTACTTTTTTCACTAGTTGAAATTTCCATTCGTTCTGGCAGAGGAGGGTCTCTTTCAATGGAATTAAACTGTTGTAATCTACTTTGCAAATGCGCATGTACCTGATCCTCAAATAACAATCGTTCCTGATTAAGTGTCTTTCTATCCTGGATAATTCTATTCTGAACACCCAATGTTTGCTGCTCCAAGGCTTCTCGAGCCTGCCTTAACAATACGTGTTGATGTTCCAATTCACAACGGTCTCTAATAATCTCTTCCCGTTCCTTTTCTAACTGAGCCTGAATATCCTCGTCTATCATACTAGGATTAGTTGCTGTATTTATTTGGGTAGGATTAGTTACAGGTTTCTCTTGAGCTGCTTGTGTCAATAATCTAAGCTCCTGTTCTGTATGCTCTAGTCTATTACTAAACTTGTCATAAA